>VZSC01006784.1:118772-156827 GCA_013398225.1 Steatornis caripensis
CCCCCGCCCCCGCGGCTCCCCCTCCCCGGGGCCCGCCCGGCGGCGGGGGGGCCCTTCCCCCGCGGCCCCCGAGGGCAGCCCGGCTCGGCGCGGGGTCTGTGCGGGCGGGAGGGGGCGCACGCCGCTCGTTGGAGCGCCTGGAAGGGCTGCGGGCGGCCGCCGGCCCCCACCGCACTGGCCGGGGGCTCGGATCTGCGCCCGGGTAGGGGAGCGGCAGGTGGACGGCCCGGAGCTCCGCGGAGGGAGCGGGGCAGATCCCTGGTCGTGTTCATGACTTTTCCTTTTCTTCCCATTTATTTATTTATTTATTTATTAGAGCAGTTCTTGCCCTTTCAGTGCCCTAGTAGCCGCAGTCGGCTGTGCACCTGCACTTCTGGGAAATGGTTCTTCTACATCTTTCTACATCTTTGAACACACATTTACGTAGGTGCAGCCAGTATTTTCCCTTTGAAGCCACAACCGGCCGTAGCGGTACGGCTAATCCACTTAATTCTTCATAAGCAACACGCGTGCAATGTGTGCAGCCCGGGTAGCGCGGCTTTCTCCTTCTTGAGGCCTTTTTGGAGGTTGAGGGAAGTGGGGAGCAAGCGTGTGAATGAGAACAGGAGCAGCGTACCTGTTGGTGACAGCTCCTGGGCTTCCAGATTAAAGAAAGATGTTCCGGTGTCAGTCGACGCTGCGTTTTACGCACGTGTTGAAGTGATGTAAAAGGAACCACTTCCCAGAAGTACAGGTGCACTTTCACACAAGTGTAAAACGCAGAGGCTGAATACAGAAGTAGCAAAATATATCATCGTTGTGACAGAGCGAACGTTTCTGTGATTTGCTTTACCTACTCTTCTCTTGTGATGGAGTTTTTTTTTGTGCCACTAAGTCTTAAGACAAAGGGGTTTTGTCCTGATTTAAACCATGTCAGATAAACTTGGAACCACGCTTCTGTGTCATTTGCACAGTCTGATTGCTTGCTAACTTCTGATAGTGCATTTATTTCCTATGGTTTTCGGTAAATCATACAAGTTTAGAAACACACGTTTTTCGAAGTTGTACAAAAAACATATGAAACTATGAACCCAATTTTCCAGTTACTTATTCTATGAAAGCACTGTTGTCCCACATAGTGATGAGCAGAATCAGAACTGGGCCTCAAATGAGGCGATTTTCCTTGGTATACAGCAGGAAATGCTGGAGGTGGTGAACAGACTCCTGCCTTGGAGGGGCTGCGGCTGCCGCCTGTTGATATGTCCGGAGCGGAAATATCCATTCAGTTACAAGAGAGGCCTAATTTTTCGCTCGAGTCGGAGATGTGTGCCAGTCTCTACCGTTATCTGTACCCAGCTCTGTCATGCTTTTCCTAGGACAGAAAGCTCACAACAAAGGTACAGTTCATTCATGCTATTAAATTTGTGTTGCATATGCTATGTACCTAGCAGTTGTATGTGTTTTGAATATTTAGGGAATTGCAAGCTTAGAAGTATAGAAATGTGGTATATAAAACATAGAATTGAAATGAAAGCATTTTTATAATTTGTTGTTGAACTTAGGTTCGTTCAAAATAGTTAACACTTGCAAAGATGTTAATTAAGAATACGAAAACCTCCTCGCCTGTCGGCATGACCAGTGTAGCGCACAGTTCAGCAGAGACTAGAGCTAGGCTGCCTCAGCGTCTGCCGAGGAGATGTCCACCCACCTGCCTTTGTGGTAATAGTTTGCTGTTATTTTTTGATGTAAAATCTCTGATTTTAAAAGGTCCCGACCACCTTAAAAGTGTCCGTTTCTGGTGTGACAAGTCTTCCCGATGTCCCACCAGGTGGCACTCGCCTCTCAATATGTTTTTCTCGAAGAACCTTCCACGGTTCTGCCCTCAGATTTCAGCCTGTGCTCTGGTGGAAAGGTTTACATTTTAATGCTCTTCTTAACAGTTCCGTGACTAAGACGAAAGTTTTCCTGGCCGTTTTATAACACCCAAGAAAGTACATTAGTAAAGGACTCAGCAATTGCCTTGTTTTCCCCTTCCCGCTTGCTGCGCTGCTGTGAACAAATGCTTTCTGCTATGGGAACACAAATCGAGTTGTGAAGGAACGTTTACAAAGTGTTCGCCTCCTAAGAAACCGGTGACGTTGCCGCACACCACCCGTATAGTCTTGCAAGTGCTTCGGCCTGTTCCTGTGAGTAGCACCGGTGAGTTCAGCTGCGTTATTCAAGACCAGAAGGCACGTGCACACGCATTTGCAATCCATATCGTATCTACTCTGTGGCAGCTCCAATCACGTGTTGCGTAAATCAAGATTTAGAAGGCTAAACGTACTGAACTTTTGCAGAATTTTGGCCGGTGGGATAAAAACCTAGAAAAGGCATAAAACTGGCCTTTTGAATAAATTTGTAGTGCTGCTTGGAAAAAAAAAATCTCAACCAAAGATACAGAAAAATTGTAGTGCAGAGGAAGCCACTAGATGGAGCTAACGGATCATCGTATTTTAATCTACAGTGAAAGAATAGGTTTTTATGGATTAGGCCGAAGTGTTCTCAGTGTCTGAGCAGTATTAACAAGGGTGAAGTTTTAATTTCTTTGTCCGTGTTTGCATAAACTGCTGTTTCCAAAGTTAAAAAAAACCAAACAAACCAACACACTTTTTCAGCCTGTTTGAAATGCTGCAGGATGATTGCTTCCTTCAAAACCTGTTATAATTTAGAATTAAAACAGCAGATGGCACATTAGGCCCACTGAATAGCGGATGAAAGACCTGATGCTGTTAAAGAGAGTCCTCAAAAGAATACTTCCAATAACCTTAAGCCTCTTTTTTCTGTTGGAAATTCATCTGATTTTGCAGAACTCTTTTCCCGTTGCTGCTGGTCCGCCCATAATCAACACTCCTGTCTGAGCAGTCTCTTATTAGTTGTTGAGCAGCATAAGTGGTTTGGCTTCGTGCGGAGGAAGGGAATCCATCGTCATTCTGGGCGAATGACTCTACCCAACAAGATTGTTTGTGGAGATTTTTCGTCTGTGATGTCTTTTGTGATATGCATGATTGGCTTATTATTTTTTCCATTTATTTGTTGATTGTGTCATTAATGGTTGGTTTTTGTTAAGCAGGATAACAAGGATCAGAGAGAGCCTCTAATTTTGCGAAAGTGTTTTGATAATCAACAATGATGGGAAAAAGCAAAACAACGTCCATCATCACTGTAACGAGGAGTATAATGGTGGTTTTTTTGAGGAGAATAACATGATTTAGCGTGGTTATCTGTTTCCCCATAGTTTCTGCTTTTACATGAGCTAATTGTCAAAGTTGCTGAAAAAAGTAGATGCAGAAATTTTGGGAGCCCACAAATTTTGTTCCTAAATAGCCTGTATAGGCCTACATGCACTCAAAATGAAGCACTACCAATTCTTTCTGCTTTCCATTAGTAAGCTTTTATGGTCTACCTCTGGCTGTGTGAGTCAAACATTTTATTATTCAGCAAATATAATGCACTGGACTTTGGGGTTCAGGATTTAGGTTAGTTCAATTTATAAAGGTAAGGGCAACCAGGAAGCTTGATTTAGTTTAAATTCAACAATATTTGTAGAAATAAGAATCTGTTTATTTGGTACTTGTCCTTATTTAGATCACAAAGAAATTTTCTGTAGATATTTTGCACTGACTAACGTAATCCCACTCCTATGGTTTTAATATGATTACAGGCGTTCTAATTTCTGTCTTTAACAATTTTTTTATTGAGCACAGGTAGGAGCGTATTAATCCAGGTCACTTTACACGTCTCCTAAAGACCATGTTATCATCTGTCAAGCTATCTTTCAGCTGAATTTTTCTTGCGGCTTCTTCATACAAATTTTTACATTTGGTTTATCTGTTTGCTCCTGAAATAAGCATGGTGAAAAATGTATTGAGTTTTGTCCACGATAAAATGTATTCAACCATTTTAGCGTCGGGCAGGAATGGAGGGAAATGAAAAGCAGGGAGGGCAAAATTCAGCTACAGAGCATAGGGACTGCAGCCATGGGCCTTAATGTTTCCTTACTGTAAAATCCCCCTAGTCACCCGTGGCTTTCAGTGTCCTTCTCGAGTTATAGCCAGGACACATAGTCTTCTCCTGACACTAATAGTAACTCAGATCCAGTGATGAAGATGGTGATGTGGGTCATGCTGGGACTGATGTGGAGCTCTTTTCCTTCTGTAGCTGCCTGCACCCAAAGAACGCTAACAGTCTACACTGGCTGATGCACCTGAGCTGAATCAGCTCTGAGGGGAGGGCCAGGCCTCGGTCTTGACCAGGAGTTGGCCACGTTCATAACCAGGTGTATATCTGTCTACTGTAGCATCCATACTGGATCCAAGACATCAAAGGCTGTTAGCACCTCCTGGCTGTTTGTTGATTGATGTGCTTGTTGGAACCCGTGAGCTAATGCATTTTAAGTGATGTGTTCTAAGAGCAGTGGAGGCAAAGCTGTGCATATATTTAATACCAGTTTTCCGGCTAGATCAACACCTAGGGGATGGCCTAGCATTTAGTTTTATGTTAATCTCTCCCCCCAGCTATTGTCAGTCACATACCGTAGCAAAAGTCTGTTATCACAGCATGGTAGGTCCGAAGAGGGAGGTTTGCATAAGAATGTGAGTTTGGACATCACTGTGTCACACATAAATCCACAGGCAAGTGGTTTGAAAGACTGTTGAGGTCTGACGTGTATCTCACTTCCTGGTGGTAGAAGTAGTCCTGCTGAAGAATTTGTGTCGCTGTCTAAATTGCTTCTGAACAGCTGACCTAAATCCAAATTTTCATGGTGAAAACACCTGCTAGTGTCAAATATACAAAAAATCTCATCAGAAAGGAGGGATCAAATAAAAGGAATCAGGCAAAACAAAATGTTGCATTATAGTATGTCTGCAAAAGTGTTTCAGAAGTTAAATATAACTGTAATGTTGGCTGCAAAGTCCTTCAGCAACTGGCAAGGAGCACATTCATGCATACACTGAGCTCCATAACATTCTGATATTTTTATCACACTGCAATTTGAACAGATACCACACTTTCTCCGTGTACTTTGGACAGAGGATTTCACTAGTACCACAAGAAGTGTTAGAGTTTCCATGAAAGTCCTCATAATGAAAACTCATCACTGTACCTATTAATAATTTTTTACCTTCGAGACATGTGTGTGATGTAGGAGACCATTACCGTCACTTAGCAGATGCGGGCATTGGCCATGCTGATTCCTATGAAATTTCCATCTTGCTAGACAGCGCTCTGCTTATTGCTCTCCTGGCCTACCCGGATGCGTGCTGGTCATTCTTTGTGACCAGAGCCTATATAATGCTGATACTCCCTAGAAAAAGTATCGAGAAATTTGAACATAAACAACAGATGTTTTCTGTAGCGTTAGATTTCGAGCTGGGCAGTTCACTCACCGTTGTTCTAGCACAGCCCTGTGAACAATGGTGTTGGCTTCCCAGAGGGCGTGATGCATTGCAGCAAGTGGTGGCAACGGGCAGCTCAGCCTGCCAGGCAGGGGAGGGCAGGAAACCCTCTGAGCTGGTGTTGCTGTTCTACCATTACTGGGTCTATTACCTCATTGCAGTACTGCTTCCAGACCTGAACTGCCACGTACACATTGCATTGTACCCAGCGTGCATGAGGACGTACCAATATGAGGATCCGTTTTACTAATCTTGCTTTTCTTCTTCACATTCTCACTGTATAATTTTAATAGCCTCATTTACATGCTTTACATTATACATACTTTTGTTTCATCCCCTCATACCCCACCCTTCCTGCCCGTTATGCTGGATAATCAAGAGTTGGCAGTAAGTGTATGTAAAAAATGGAAAAAAAACATTAAGGAAAGTGATTAACCAGTCTTTGCTCTGCGAACAATTTATGTACATGTTTAGACTTACCTAATTCATGCTTTGCTAAAAGCTGGATTAGATGAGGTTTCCTCTTGGCTTGCAGGGATGGAACTGACCCTCTCAAACTGCAGTTCTTGGGGCTCCTCTGGGTCTCAGATTACTTGTTCTGAGAGGGTTCCCTCTTTTCCTCCCCTCTCCCTTTCCAAAAAGCCTCACCTTTCCTATGTGTGTCTGAAGATGGCTGCTGCTGGATGAATGGTCTTTGTTGTAGCACTCGTGTGAAAACTTACTTTTTGCCTGGCACAGTTTTTTTGCCTTCTTGAATAACCATGACATCTAGGGAAGAAAGTTAGACTCTTTCTAACTGTGGTTATAAATTCATGTGTATGGCGTCAATGTATCGTCTGCTCTCTGTTACAGTCCAACACACTGCTTGAGATAACCTAAACCCATAGTTTTCACAAGTACAGACTTGCATTCATCATCAGGTTCTCCATCACCTATGACAGAGATATTACACTAATCTCAATAATCAAGGTAGTGTTCAAAATGTTAGATTGCAGCTTCCCCACTTTTTCTTTAGATGTTGGTCTTGTCTTTCTACACTTTGTGAAATGTTTTCTGCACTTACTATAATGAAAGGAAATTACCCAGACACCAGACGCGGGGGTATTTTGTATCCTTTGTAAAAATTAGACATTTTGCATTTTAACATCCAAATATCTTAGATCACTCTGTCACCTTTGCTGATACTAAATAACGCCCAACTTGTGCCGCGTTGGTGTCTGACACATAGTTAAAGCCCTGCTCAGTACAGCCAAGGGTAGATTTTGTTATATGAGCAGGCCAGAAACCCTCCGCCACCTTCTAGAAAGGGTGAAAAAGAAGAATAATTTTAGTTGTTTCAAATATGTGAGCCACCTCTGTCATCTGCAGAATGCTGAGGACATGGCCCTTGAATTTATTAAGGCATTGATTCCTTTGCCTTTAGATAAAATGGCAATGTCTTTTTGTCACTGTGGTCTGATGTCTGGATTGCTAAGACCAGAATATCTGTAGACCTGTGGGACCAGAAAGATGCTACTCTTTCTGTCAGCATTGGCACAGAGGTGGCCATTGTGAGCAGTCTTAACTTTTTTTACATGCATTTTAGTATCTACTCTTACGAACTAGATTGCAGTTGGTATTTTCCATCTTAAATCCTGTTTTGATTTTATATGAGAGCTCGTATTGGCTGAGCAGCCACTGACTTCCACAAGACTTGCATCACAAGTGGGAAAGAGCATTTATAGTCTCCTCAGGTTACTGTTTGGGTTCTTTCACTGAAGTCTGAGACTTCAAATCAACATGCAACAGGAGCCATTTGAGAAGTAAATGGGGAAATGCCTTTATTATTCAAAACGTAGGGTGAAACTTTGGGGAAAAAAGGGGTACAGAATCGAGCAACAGTTATGCATTTCTGTATCCAGCAATTGAATAGTAAGCCTCAACAGCTCTGAGCTTTCCTCTTCTAAAGAGAGGGGGTTTAATATGTCAGTGCAACTTTTTTAAGGCCAAAAGAGTTGCTAGTCCCAGTGTTTTCATTAATCTCAGCACAACCTGTAAGCAACTGTAATAGAGATCGTCTGTTAGCTTCTGTCTTGCTGCCAAACTGGACCTGTATCACAAGTGGAGAAAGTGCTAGCCAGCCAAGTGTGAAAACTCTTGCCTGCATCTCTTTTATTCAGAACTGATGGAAATAATATGTAAGCAAGTAAAAATCTCAGCAATACATACCTCAAGAGGGAGAACCTTAAAAGGCTACTTCACTTAACAGCAAATTTGGGGATTTGCATCAGGATCTTTATTTAGATGCTTTAATCCAGGCATTCATGAATTTATCCCATGACCTGTGCAAATATTTCAGAAATGCTGCAAGAGATTATAATGCAAAGTCATGGCTTAAAGTACAGTTCTATGTGTCTTTCTTTAATATTTGCTGTATACCAAAACAGGGTAAAATGTCTCTGTGCCTTTTGGAAGATCTAGCTGTGCTACAGGCTCTTTGAGATGAGGAGTAAATCACCTAAGATTAAGTCCAACAAAAGCCATAAATATGTAAAAATCAGTTACTGAATCCAGTGGCTGGGTCAACTCTATTTTTAAAATGTTGTTGGCCTTCAGGAGCCCTCGTTAATTACCTTCTTCTAAGCATTATATTTTTGACTCCCTCATTGTGCTTATATGGCTCTCAAATGTGCAACTCCCAGTCATTAAGGAGCATCTCTCTTCAGAAGCCCGTAGCAAGTGTTATCTTTATTTAGCAGATAGAAACCCGAGGTACAAAGAGATTCAGCAATTTATTAGCAATAAGACAAAATACCTGTGTTACATCAATGCAATTCACAGACATTTGCAGTCTCTAGCTCTGCCTTAACTTGTTTCAGCTGTTTCAGGACAGGGCTCATGATGTTGATAATTTGTTCTTGTTTTTTGACAGTTTTATCCACACTTTGAACAGGACATGGGATGGCTAACTTTTTTTTTTTTTTCTGCTTTCAGTCCTCCTTGTTTTCTAATATTAGTCTGGAACTTCAGATTGCTGCTTTGCACTTCTTTAATGTTAGGGAAAAAGTAAATGAGAAATTCTTGTTTGTTTTCTGGTACAAGGGCACGTGAGGCTTGTTTAGGTGTCTTGGGATAGAACAGACACCTAAAGGGTCTCCCTCAGTTCTGGATAGATCTATATGTCAACGCTGACACAATGTTTTAATCACAAGGTCAACTGAGCTAGAGGCAAGACTTCATCACAGATTTTGCCTGACATACTGGGATGCTTAATATCTCCACTTTATCGATGAAATTAGTGAAGTAGGGTTAGGGTTAGGGTTGTAACACTAATCTTAGACAAAGAATTATAGGGAATTGTGGTGGGTTGACCTTGACTGGCTGCCAGCTGCCCACTCAGCTGCTCCCTCATTCTTCCTCCTCAGCAGAACAGGGGGGAAAAAATAAGATAGAAAAACTTGCAGATTGAGATAAAGGCGGGGAGATCACTTACCACTTACTATCATGAGCAAACCAGACTTGGCTTGGGAAAAATTAATTTAATTTCATTCACTGCCAATTAAAATGGAGTTGGATGGTGAAAAGCAAGGCAAAATCTAATCCCCTCTTCCACCTACTTTTTTGTCCCAGGCTCAACATCATGCTTTAATTCCCGACTCCTCTGCCTCCCTTGCAAGCGGAGCAGGAGAATGGAGGGTTGCGGTGAGTCCGTAACAGTTCCCTTTGCTGCTCCTTCCTCCTCCGATACTGTCCCTGCTTCAGTGTGGGACCATTCCATGGGGCCCTTCAGAGCAAACCTGCTCCAGTGTGGGTCCTTCGCACAGGCCACAGGGGATCCCTGCTGAGGCCCTTGGGGCACCTCCTGCCCTCCTCCCCCGCTCCCCTCGGTGCTCCCAGGGCAGTTTCTCACACTTT
Source organism: Steatornis caripensis (assembly GCA_013398225.1). Lineage (NCBI taxonomy): Eukaryota > Metazoa > Chordata > Aves > Caprimulgiformes > Steatornithidae > Steatornis > Steatornis caripensis. The sequence goes on from VZSC01006784.1 coordinate 128,084, forward strand.
TCCCCTCGCCGCTGGGCAGTGTTTTGCCCTTTCTTACAGAGGCTTTCCCCGAGGCGCCACCATCGCAGCTGCGGGGCCCAGCCATGCCCTGCGCTGCGTCAGTTGGAGCCGGCTGGGACCGGCCGTGTCCGGCACAGGGCAGCCCCAGCCTCTCCACACAGAGGCCACCCTGCAGCCCCCTGCCAGCCCCCGGGCGCCTGCGCCCGTACAGGTACTTGGATTAAAAATGCTGCAGAAAAGCGATGCAGAATGATATCCTGTGGTTCTCCCTTTCTAACTCGTTGTCTTTTTGCCTGACTTTGCTGTCGCTGTCACTGGCTGTCCTTCTCCTCTGCCTTTTCCCTCTGACTGGTCCCCTTCTAGCCCGAGGTGCCAGGGAGGGGTCAGCAGGAGCAGGGAGAGAGACCACTGCAAGGGTGTCATGTTTGCTGCTGTCACAGAAAGATCCTCACCTTTTCTCATCTGCATATTCACACTGTAAGATTTTCCCAAGTCGTGCAAAAATCTAACACCAAGCTCTCCGTTCAGGAATCAAATGCTTGATGAAATAGATCGAGCTGTTTTTACTAGGCTTGGATTGATGGTATCCCATTTTTGGCTGTCCCTTGCTGGCCGTTCCTCTGCTCCTCTCTGAGGAAGGCAGGTAAGGTGAGGAGGCCTCTTGCTGCCCTCTGCTTAGGCACCTGCGGCTTTCTGCCGCCAAAGGGCTGGATGAGACCCGCAGCTGGCAGCAGGAAGTGTGTGAGCACAGGGGCAGCATGGGCCTCCCTTTGCTGCTCCTTCCAGTTTTTGGAAGATTTTAAATTGCTGTCATAGTTCACTGCAGAGTCGCACACGCTATCTCCCTGGCCGATCTGGAGCAGCTCATGTGAGCCACTCCTCTGGCATATAACCTCACTTGCACAACTCCATATTAAGACTATTAATACACTTTGCCCACGTGAGCAACCATCATTGCAGCAATGTAACACGTAGCTCAATCACATAATGTTAACAAAGAGAACTGGAGCAGACACGTAGGCCCCAATCCTGGAAATTTTTATAGTTAGGCTTAACTTAGCATCTTGCTAACCGTTCCCTTGAGTGTGCAGGATTGAAACTTAATAAAATGTTGGCTAAAATATACTGTTTACAAATTATATCAAGAGGAAGCACATGCAATGGCTCATACAAGAAATGAAGTTTTTAAAACAAAACACCCATCCATCCATCCATCCATCCATCCATCCATCCATCCATCCATCCTCTGTGTCATTTTATACCATAGACACTATAAGAGACCGTGGCAAGAAATAAACAGAGACTAGTAAACCAATACCTGGATTTGTATTTTGATTCTTGTTACCAGTAGGTCTTCTGGAAAAACATCATTCCTACTTAAGACCAAACACCAAAAGCCAGTCAACAAAACTTTCTTTTTTAACTTTCATTTAGTATCGCTATATTTCTCCTCTTGGCTTTAATCCGCAAACCCTTATGCAGAGCCTTCGCTGTCACAGTTAGACGGGCTCTTCGCTTTCTGGTGGGTACAAAGCTAAGCATGTGAGCACATCCATGCAAGAGATGCTTGGGACCCCTGTTGATGTGCTGCTTTTGCTACGCCACCATTTTTTTTGGTACAAGATATGTTATTGGGTTGGGTGATAAATAAAATTGTGGCGCATGGGACGTTCATGAAACCTTTTCATTCAGCCTCATTCCCATGAGTGTCTTGGGGAAGTCACAGCATATTTGAGTGAATGGTTCAGATTGCCAAATGCATGCTTTAAAGTTAAAAGCTATCTTAAGGCAAAAGTAGAGGTTTGGGTATATGATTAAGGTTGATCAAGGAATAAAATCACAGGTTTTGAAATGTCTTGAGTCTTCTAGGAATAAGTAGGCCTACAAAGGGAGGGAAGGGGTAAAGTAGGCATGGGGAAAGCTTTTCTCGATATTATTGTATCTACCAATTAATCTCAGTATTTTGACTCATTCTCTTATTGTTGAGTTCCACCTTCTGTTTATTTAGAGGATTATAAGTTTTAATTCAAAATATATTTAAATGTGAGATTAACGTATTGTGGACAGAAAAATGCATCATAGTTTCATATGGAATCATTTTTTTTTAGCAGAATAATTAATTTTATTGTCAAACTCATCCATCATTTATGATCACAAGCCAGGCATAACTGGAAGGCAGGCATCATACACCCTTACCCGACAGGAGTGTCCTCTCCTGTTGTGAAAGAGGCCTGGGTCTGATGCCTAGTTTGGCCACTGGCTCCTTAGGATCCACAGGGAGTACAGCTGAGGCAACCCCAAATTCTTTGGGTTGCAGTTGCCTCTGGCTGCCTCAGCTGCGTGCCAAAGCGTGGGCAGAGGGATGTCTGCTTGCCCCTTGCGAAATGCAAATGGGTGAAGAGGTGTGAGAGTGTTCTCCAGCTGCTTGGGGCCAATCCAGGCTGTTTTGGGCTCGGTAGAGCTGCTGGCCAAAGTCACGTGCTGCCGATGGACCGCTCTTCCATGGTGCGTTGGGAAGAGCAGGGCGGTGCTGGGCTGGTCTAGGGGCAGCTCGGGATAATCCCACAGGAGTTAATGAGGGACATGAACTGGAGGAAACTTTCGGGGCTTCTGAGGCTGACATCCCAAGAGGAATCATGGTCTGATTACGTATTATGTGGCTTCAAAGGCATAAATGAAAGCAGCTAGGGAAACCCCTTCCCTGAGACCTCCAAGGTCCCACAGGAAGGCTCCCTCTGAGCCTGGGCGTGTTCTTACACTTAGAAGGTATAACAACACAATTCCTAATCAGCTGGAAAGAATAAAATCAGTGTTATTCTGTGCTGCGTCTCTCACCAACATTGTCTTCCTTATTTAAAAATCTCACAGTTTGTTGCTCAATAATATCATTTATGAATTGGGCGTAGTATAAAAATCCTAGCTACAGCACAAATATGCACAGCTGTCCCATGTAACACACCTTGTAAAACCAAAGCATCATCAGGTATTTTAGCAGAGGTGTAAAAAAATGCCACTTTATAAAACCATACATTTATATAATTCTAGTGATGTCAACTGAGCTGTCATTGCTTTATGTGGTAAATACATGAGCTAAAATAGGTTGTGTAAAGAAATTGCTAATAAGACAAAAAAAGTGAAACCAAATTTAACTGAGAGGGCCCTGCCAGCTTTATTAATTTGGATTTCAAAGCTCTCCAAGAAAAATGTTCTCTTTTTGCCTTTTCAAAAGAATTCAAACTCAAACATAGTATTGGAAACAAGCTGAAAAACTATAAACACTCAAGCTATGACATAAGACACTAAAAGCTCAGAAACTGTAAGAAGTGACAACCTTAACTCATGTTATTTGCTTCAGGGAGGGCAGAAAAGCAAAAGTCAATTAAGGTGAAGACATCCGCTGCTAAAACTGCCAGCATTTGTTGCTTTATGTTAATCTCTGTGGCCCCAATCCCACAGCATTTTTCACGTATCGGCAGACAGCTGCACTTGAACAGAGGCCCATTGAATTCATGTCATTTGAGCATCTCTTTTGCGTTCAAGGGCTTTGATCTGTGTGGCTGGAAGTCTCTTCGCTTCCATCTACAGCAGCGTCCCAGCACACACCCGCCACTTTCTCAGCACAGCGCAACTCTCCTTGACTACTACAAGTCTGCAAAGAACTATGGAAATACGTTGTGAGTTATTTTAACTCCCATTAGATCACTTGGTTGTACAGTTATGATGTGAAAAGTACCAAAAGCTCTAGCTGTGAGCAGTATAAGTGGTGGTTGTCCACAAGCCAGACATTTAATTATTAGTACCAATGAAAAGAGAACAGATTATTGGTGTTGGAGACCACTGCACCCATAGCCTATGTGGCCTCTCATGGGTGCAGCGACATGATAAGACCTGTTGTAGGTGCACATGGGTAGACCTGCTTTCCAGCAGGAGGGATGGAGACAAAGGGCACAATAGCTGTAAAAGTGAACTTGATGAATTTCTGAACAGGATTACAGGTATCTATCTCCTACCACAGCAGAGGAAGGGGTACACTGATGAAGGAAGTACCTTCCACACTCAGGTCCCTAAAATGCTACAAACCATATATGCATAAACTACCTGCTTGGTCTTATTTCAACATCATCAACATTTCAACAAGCTCGCAAGCAGTGTTTGATTGTCCAAGAGCAGGGGAATGCAAACCTTCTGACACCTCCAGAAAGCCTCCCAACAAGCACTTGGACTAGGAAGCAGTGCATGGGGAACATTTCCACGCAGAGATAAGTTGAATTGCAGACATCAGCATTTTGTTGGGGAGGCCGCCGTGTCCAAAATTTTGCTGTGTGTGCATATGTCCTTTCAACCCTAACAGCTAGCAAAAAAGCATCAGCTGGTGCTGTAGACTCTGAGGCCAAATGCTGTAAATATCTATAATAAATGCTGTTCCACATATGAGTAATTCCTTGGGCTCTGTCTGTGCTATCTCTGGGACCATGAGTCAGGGAGCACAGTACAAACCTTGACCTGCTCTTTGTGGACCTATATTGTTGGCAAGAGGATATTGAAAGCCCAGCTACCTCCAAGCCCTGTACTCTCCCTATCACATGTGAAATTAGGCTTTGCTATGGGAAGTAGCTTGTTTGTCCTGGAGCAGAATGGGATAAGGGGTAAAAGGCCTCTTTTCTCACTGAGGGAAAAGGAAACCCTGCTGAAAGCATAACTGACTTCACTGCACTGAATTTGTTCTTGCCTAAGATGAAACCAGTAGACCACCAACTTTTTCAAAGGGACAGTGGGATCTAATCCCGTTTTACACCATCTGTGGAAAGGCCAGACTTTTATGGCTGGATTTGGTTATTAATTACCAGGTACCATGGGCGTAATATTTCATGTACACTTTTAGTTCTATGGCGTAAGTGTAGGTGTTAAGTTGGATTTTTGGATGCTTGATGTTCTTTTGGTTTTGACATGTAATCTGTTTTTAGGACTATCAAGGAATACGGAATAAAGACAGAATATAAACAATTAATTTAATGAGTTTACTGTTGGTCTTATGTTAGGAGTCAGAAGAAAGAAATTTGGTGATACAGGGCGTGACTGGGATACATAGATAATTATCTTATAAAATAGCAGGAACATTGGCCAAAGTTGGAAAAAAACAGTGTTTCTAAATAGGAAAATATTTTGCTGCTGGGGATTTGGGGATTTGTGTGCTAAGAAAGGGCTGGGGGTTTTCTTTATGCAGCATGGAAACACTCCCAGCAATTCGGCCTCACATTGAGTTTCTTTGTCATCTGACTACTGCCACTCAGCTGTGTATGGTCTTCACCTAACTGTGGCTGTGGGGAGGGCTGGAAGCATTTTGATACTGGCAGAAGACTGAAATCTCATAAGTAAAGGCACATATTTTTTTAAAAAAATCCTCTGAAAAATAATTAAGAAAAAAATGCAGCAGACTTTAGCTGTTACACAGGTGTCTCCTGCCTATCAAGGTAACTTGCAGTTACCATGAACCTAACAGTGTAAGCAGAGGGTGAGATTTGGTCGATTTTACAAGGCTGCACATGTACTCCCACACCATCAGAGTGCCCTGAAGCAGCTTGTAGAAACTGCAGTATCTGTCCTGTTTCAAAGAGCACCTGCAGCCGAGGCCCATTTTCCCTCCAGTTCTTCAAGCTGGTACGAGATTGATACAGGCACTTCCCACCCCCAGCAGCTCCACAACAGCTTCTTGCTGAGCAAGAGAGGCCTAAGTGTGTATTTTCTCACCCAGTGGTTAAGCATTGGCCCACCCTACAGCGTAGTCCCCGGTTGTACCTCCTTGCCTTCCTTTCACTGATGCTGCTGGGTTGGTCCCAAGGTGGCAGATAAGTGCCCCCGCTCCTGCACCCCCAACTAGCATCGCCCGAAATTGGCGCAGCCCCCTGCATCTCTGCCCATTTGTTCTTCAGACACATTAGAAAGCAAAATCTTACGGAGAGCTGTAATCTAGGAAAAACACCCCCAAACTCTCTAGAAACAAGTTTAGGGAACTAGTAACAACACGGATTCCGAGCCACATGAATGATGGCAAAAGTGTAATTGATTTGATTAAGCTGTTCTGTAGTATTAGGACCACCCAAAAGATGGCACTAAACAGCCTTTAGTCACACACATATACACACGCGAAAGTTGCTAATAATACTCAAATAAATAGCTCACTAGCTTAATTCTGTAACTTTGTGTGCAAAAATAGAAGTCGTCTTGGATAGTTCTGTGTTAGACCAACAGGAAAACTGAGGACAAACACTTTTATATAAGCAGATAGACTTTGTACTGTAAATATTACTTTTCTAGACCCACATGAAAGCGTTCATATTTTTGTAAACATGACAATGTGACATTTGGTAAGCAGCGCAAATGTGTTAAAATTACTCAGGAGTTAGGCAGTGCACTTAAAATATTAGTTTCTTTAGGAGCTACTGGTGCCATTGCTGTTGGTTGACCTTTGCAAATCTGTGGTTATTGGGCCAAACGTGCGTTTATTTCTGTGAGTGCAATGTGGAGACATTCCACCAATGCCCACGGAGCTACATGGAATGACAAGGATCAGCAAGGGGAAGCTCTGGCCTATTGTCACTACCTTTTTTAACAGGTAGGGCTGATTATTTTGATTTTTAAGTTAGCTTAGTTGTCTGCGATGGGAAGAACAAGACACGTTTCTACTAGTAACCTTCCATTTTATGATGGAATATTTGAAGGAAGAAAAAAATCCCTTTTGTATTTATAACCTCTGAAAACTCAGTAATGTGATCTAATTTATAATAAACTCTAAAGATGAGAGTGTTCACAGAAAAGTGCCGGAGAAGGAATCCTTACATCCTGTAGCAGTCATTTTTGACTTCAGTTTCATGATTTTTATCAAATACCACATGTTAATAATAAACGATACAAATGAAAGAACACTACTTCTGCTTGGAGCAGAAGTCATTTCAGTACCAACAGGAGTTGAGAGATCTGATGCCTTCCACAAATGTTTGATTCCAGTTTATTGTGAGGCTTCTCTTCTGAATGTGGTTGCCTGTAAACCTTCAGCTGAAGGATAAAAAGAGACTTCCCAGGAACTGGAAGAGATGTAGTGGGAATCGAGCAGTGTAAAGTCTGCCTGGATACAAAAACGTCTTTCACCACTTTCTCCAAAGCCTGTCCCCTTGACAAGTGCAGTATTTTGCTCGCTTCTGCCTTTCTTACTGCCACAGCCAGCATGGATGCATATGGAGTGTTGAGCTCTCCATAGCTCCAGGCACTCACGAAATTAAAACCATTTAAATCAACTGTATCACCTCAGAAAAGGGGAGTCAAGGTTTTTACATTTGGGGAGGGTTTTTTTGTTTCTTTGGGGTTTTTTTTGACAGCTCAGGTAAGGCATTTGGCTCATATAATAATTTGGTTATAATATGGCTATGTTATAACCACTATTTGGTAATAATAAAAAAAAGAAACTTGGATGTTGGGGTTTTATTCAGGGAATGAGCTGGAGCATATTCAAGACAATGTAGCAGCACCTGCGAAAAAACTGTGCACAGACATGGAAGCACCAGCTGGCTTGATTACATTTATTCACCATGGGGTAAAGAAGCCAAAAAAGAAGAGATAGTGGAAGTATACACACGATGAATGGGTGAGGAGCTGGGTTCGCTTTGTTCTCGTAGCTCAGCAACGAGATCTACTCACTGAGGGATTCTGCATGACGCGTAGCATTCAAAGCCACCATCTATTTCAGGATTACACTTTGGATCTCACTGTCACAGCTTGTTGGAGCTAAAGGCTTACCGATATTAGATGGGTAATGGGGATACTGAGTTGTAATAGCAAGTACTAATATATAATTCAATAATTGACTTTAAAAGCTCTGTGGTAATACAAAACAATTTTAATTTTGTATATCAAGGCTAAGTGAAACAAATACTTTTGCGTCTCTCCAAGGCCTTCATAATTTTGTTTTAAACAACTCTACGTTAGTAAAAAATTCTGCAAATAGGTCTTAGCATAGAAATTAGATCTCTCCATAGAAATATATTTTGGGCAGGGGGAGGGGAGCAAAGCATTTTTCTGACTGTCATCGCACGCAATAGGTATAACCATTGCAATATGTATAACCTTCACATTCTGAGGGGTTCTGAAGTCACTGCAGATATCTTCTGTATGAAAGAGGCTGTATAGTTTCTTACACAAGCTTAAAGATAACTTTGCAATGAAGTAAGAGGTGGAGGACGCAACGGGGAGGGATGACAGGGAGGGAGAGAGTCTGAACTGGAACATTACTAATTCTCACAATGGTAGCTCAGTGAAAAAAAATGCTGCAGAACAAACCTGCCTTCATCCAGTCAATTTTTGGAAAGAATTATAGCCATTTGGAACTGAGATTTTACTTGAAAACTGTTTGGAAACAGGATACTGCTCCCAAGCACTTTCAGCCCTTTTGAGACCTGGAATGAGATTCATCTCGCTCAGCTTCAGACATCTGCGCTGTAGCAGTCTACATCTGAACCTGTGTCCCTTTGTCACTGGAAAGAAATACACATTTGTAATGTGCAATTTGTCTAGCCAACTATGGACGTCCACTGTAGGGTGAAATGAATAGCGTGTGTGACATGCCCATTTTCTCTCTGTGTAATCTAAGAGGCACCTATAAAGACTGTTTCAGATGCAGATTCAAACGTCCGTGAGAGGAAACCCCGCCCCAGTGTTAAAATATTTTTTTAAATTTTTGGAAAGACTATGAAACAGTTGCTACAGTTTTATGTATTTAGACTTAAAAAAATTAATAAGGGGAACAGTGTGATACACTCCTGGCAGACAACATGCCACTGGAATAATTTATGACAGCAGTGTTTGTCTTCATGGACCAACTTGCATAGAAGTCAACCGTTGCACCTTAAAGTAGTCTGTAGAGCAGTCTGAAGCCAAGGGTGGATTTGTCCGGTCAAAGGTGGAAGCCTTCTCCACATCTAATAACCTAGACACGCTCCACGCCCTGTATAGTCCATGAAGAGAAACAAGAGCCTGTAGGTCACAGCTCATCTTATCCTAAGGTCAATGGCAAAAGCAACGTATCTTGTACCTTTCAGGTGCCTACTTTTCTCTGTCAATTAGCAAAGGTGCCCGGGTTGACTAATTAAAGGCACTTCAAGAGTTGCTGTGGGCAGGACCAGTGTGTCTGCAGTGGGGAGCTGCTGCCATGGGTGCAGCTGCAAGAGGGGACTTGAATGAAAGAAGTAACTGAGAATGTCAACCTGATGCTGAAAGCAACTGCAAAAAATCCTGGTAAAAGAGGAACAGTTGTTTTATATCGCTATTTTGGAGCCTAGAGGCCCACAGTACGTTCCTGGCTGTGCTTCTGCTCTGTGTGTGACTTAAGACAGGATAATTATGACTTTCATATCTTCCAGTTGCTTCAGCTGGGAAACGGGGGTAAGGATATCTCCTGGTGCCTCTTTGTTTGTCACCACTTCATTTGACCTGTGTAAGCATAGCCGAATTCTGAAATCCTGCAGCTCAACTTCACAGTTAAGGGAAACTTGGTGATATTTGATTAGGATTATGCTTCAAATGGTGTCATTTTCTTTTAGCTAGCTTAGTTCTGGATCAACCCAGCGTAACTTGTTTGGGAGAACATCCAAGCAATGAATTAATCAGTGAATCCTTGGAGATAGATACAAACTTTATTTTATTTTGCGGCAACGTTTATATGCTTTGACTTTTCTTCTAATTTCTTTTCATTCTTGTGTTGCTGCAATGTATGCTGGCTCAAGTTTGGGAACTGGAGACAAAAGCAGGGAGCAGACATCCCTGTTGGTGTACAGCCTTCCTCTTTTTTGGAACTACTCTGAAGAGAGGGCTCTTGTAACTCCAGCATTAGCCACACAACTCAATTCCGCACTAAGAATGTGCGTGAGGGGGCCACTTGACCACTCCTGCCATTAAGCTAACCATCGGGAAAGGATTTTTAAATACTCTGAAGTGCTGTTGCAACAGTTTTCTAGATTTGTTGTGTAAAAGACGCTAAAATGCCTAACATAGCTATGTAATACATCACCTGCAAGGAGGCAGTGAAAATCATTTTGAAGGCAAAAATCTCAGTAAGGTAGGTACTTCATGGGGAGAAAAAGGGTTTTAATCAGTGCAAACTGCATTAATACAGAATACTAGGCTATGCGGTCCCTTTGCCGAGCTTGGAAGCAAACCCATAGTAAAATCAGCCTCACAATATTGGATTGGACCTGTGCCTCTGCTGTTGCTTTTCTTTCCCCTCTGTTTTTCATAATTTCAGGCTTGTGTACTGTACGTGCTTTTGGGTGCTTACGCCGTCTACATGGTGGTTCTGCAATTTATTTGCAAAATATTTTGTAGGCTGAAGCTACTGTGGTGGAAATTATTAATGATCACAATGTGTGCAATGCCTAATTAGTACTGGAACTTGAGCCTTATCTTCTTCTCACACCCAGCCAAAAATCTCAAAGTGACTTGTATCATGATGGCTGTGTTGCATTTTAATAAAACTTCCCATATCAGTCTATAAGAGAATTCCTGCTTTATAGGTGACTGTACATCTCATTGCTGTCACGATTCTTGATTTGTTCCATTTTTTCACATTCTTGTACATTTTATTCATTTGCTATACAGGGGCTTGAAAGAGCAGCACATTGGACTGTTTGCTGAAGTGGTCTGCTACAATGTTTTCTCATAATAAGAAGGCATGAAATTACCCATCTGCTGGAAAATGTGCTAATTATTTTCTGAGTGGGTAAAAGGTCACAGCCAACGGGGCAATGGAAAGACAAGCAAGCTCCATATAACTGTGCATTGGAATGAAACCTAGGGAGGGAAAAAAATTATTTATAAATACAATCTATACAAATAATTGTAAACCTTTTCTAACAGCTTTACTACATTGTCAAACAGGAAATTTAAGCATTATTTTGTGTCAAGACCAGAAAGGCTTACTCATAAAACAGAGTTTTGGTACTAGCAAAGAATAGAGATGTTTTATTTTCAAATTCATAAAGCAGACTTTGATCATGCAGGATATACACCAGACTTAAGAAATCCTGCCACTGACCTCTCTGGTAGAATAAAACTAAGAGAGAAGGGGAAATAACTCACCATTTTTTTAATTACTATTATGCCAAGGCTTTTAAGAGAGTTTGAATCCCAAACGTGCATTCTAAGAAAGGAAAACATTTTCTTTCATTGAGCAGCCCTGGGATGTGGCTGTTTTTTTCTCCTCCCTGCCCCTCCCCAAGAGTTTTTTTTTGTCCTTTTTCTTGCATGTACGTGTAAAAATACAAAGTCATTTGAAAGAAGTTCACTTAATTCCTCACTCTCAGCTCACATTTGTTACAGATTTTGTTTGGCCTCCAGTTTGCCAGAAGGGAAGGGAAGAGTGTGCACCAGCCAGGGAATGCTGCTGTCCACTGAAAAATGTGTTTGGATGGAGGAGGTCTTTTTCATGGATGGATTGTGGCTTTTGGCAGCAGAGGTGGCAGGAAGCAGTTGCCATAACTACCATACCATTAAACAAAACAACAAAAAAAAGGCTTTAAGTAAAAAGGCATTTTTGAAATTATGCTTTTATTAACAATCCTGGTAGAGTCAATCAGTTCAGTATGATGGGTGACAGGATACTGAATGTGTTCTCTTGGGTGTACGCTACGGATATGATTTTAGGACTGCGTTCAGGCATTGGCTTGTAAGGTACGTAGCGGAGGAAAATGTGTAGACAGCCAGAGAACCGAACATAATCTGCCTTGCGTGGGATTTCAGGGCTTGGCTAGAATCACACTATGGTGTTAAGTAGCAGACTAAAAAAATAATAAGATATATTTTTCAAAAACTTTAAGGATAGGATTTACAAATTCACTGAAATGATTTAGAAACATGAGTTACATTTTAAATCAACCCTTAGGAGTCTGCCTTAAGTGCAGACATAATTTAATATTTATCTATATTCAAATGACAGATACTACTCAGATAAAAAGCCCAGATATAGTTGGTTAACACTGAATATTACTGGAGTAGACCTGGGGATGGTTTATACTGGGTCAAACCCAGCCGAAGGTTTTTCATCCTCAACATTACACCACATGTTATTGTCACTGGCAAATTGCTTTGGCACTTTTTTGTGTGCTGTTGGAATCAGAAAACATTTCACACTGCTAAAATAACTTCTGTCTAATGCCATATGGATACCAACGTAGTTTTTGTGGTCCTCTAGCTCTTTTCCTGCAGTGCTTTGGGACGTGTCCCAAATGGCCAGGCTATTTATTTGCTCACGGGATCTTTACTGAACTAGTCAGGTGAATTGGACTCACACCCCAGCTTAAAAACTGGCTCCCAGGCAGGCTTTATCCCTTCATTCTCACAAATTTCTGGGGTCAGCATCTGTGAGTCTGTCCCTCAACAAGCCTTTGCAACCCATGGTCACGGTACACCTTCAGCCAGGACCCTTGCTGTGGTCCCACGGAGAGGAGAAGTGCTCCCACATTCCCGTTTTGTTCAGCCAGCAGCTTTCTCTTGTGTAATGACACCAAGAGACCTTGGGGTACTTGTTAATCAAACTTCAGTCTAAATCCCTTGTCTGTGAGGCGTGTTTCCTATGGTACATCTTACTGACCTGAGCATGTGTATCGAGGAAACTTTCTAGTCTACCTACTACCCCTTTGCTTTAAATGCAATTGTTACATTAAGAAGCACATTAGGAATGACTGATTCACTCCCACCCCTTTGTGAGTTGTAATGTGTCTTACAGCTGCAATTGCTTCCATGCAAGGGTAGGAACCTGCTGGCATATCTAATTAAATAAATCAACTAAGACTTTATTTCAAGCTTTAAAAAGGCTTAAAATTATAAACCCATCTGGGCTGCAGTCTTCAGGTTTTTTGGTAACAATATCCACATTCCCATAAATAGTTGGGCTATGAAGTCTTCAGCTACTATTTCTAATGGAAATCCGTATTTATCCTTATAGAATAAAAAACTTTTGTTCCTTACACTTATCTGATAAGTTTAATCTTGCATGAAATGACCTTAAACTATCCGAGCTCCCTTCTTAATTACTTCTTGTGTCTCGCTGTACCTAACTGAGAAGTAAAGCTTTTTTCCTCTATCTTTACTCCACTCTGTTATTTTAGGTGTTCTGCTTTATATTGCAGTTTACCCCAATACATGGATTTCTTCAAGGTCTAAATTAACTCCCTGAGTTTTCCAAAGTTTTTGAATGCTGCCTGATCATGGCTTACATCCGGATTCAAGATAGAAGAGATACTGTTCATAGATACTGTTTCTTCCTGGAGCTTTCCCTGCCTTTTTTCTTTTGTAGTTGTAAATGAGAAGCGACTGTGTCTCCTATTTTTTTTGCCAGTGTCTTTTCCCCCACCCTCAGTGTACTATGTTGTTATTATCCTCTTTTACGTATTTTCAAATTCTGACTAGCTCCAAAAACAAACCACGTGATGATTTAAATAAACATTATGAATGCGGCCAAAGGAAATGGCTCCTGGGGCAGAAGGTGCAGGCCCTGGGGAGCAGGAGCCCATGACTGGAGTTGTACTGGAAAGGCCTTCAGCAGGCTGAGGCAGGCAGAGACCTTTTGGAGGCAAAGTTGTTCCACAGTAACCTCACAGCTTGTCTTAGGTTCTGGCTCTGTCTCTGCCTTGCCTTAAGAAACTATTTTTTTGGGGAAAAAAAAAAGCCAAAAATACACAATGAACTCTTTCCAAAATAATAATTATTTTGATGGAGAGGGAAATAAAAAATCCTTTGCTTCTTTCTCCTCTTCTCAGACAGAAAAGTTCTTCATATATAATACTTCAGTTCACCATTTGGTTTTAACCCGATGAGGGACTAGCATTTTGATGGTGATTTCCTGCATACATGAAGAGGCTGAGGTTTTCACAGAGAAGTCCTGCAACTTCCCTTCTCCCTTTGAAGTGAAGCTGAAGTGCATTACAGCGTGTCTGTACGGCCAAGAGTCCGACTGTGGATTTTGGCATTTGAATGCCAGACTGGTTGGTAATTTCCACTTAAATCCTTTCATAGCTCAAATTCCTGTCGAAAGAACCTATATCTCCACAGCCGCTGGTTTACCATGCGGAGTCTGTCTCCGCTATCTGCGGCTGCTCTGCCATTTGGTTTACCCCTCAGAAGCAATGCCATTTCACGTGCTTTTATTCAGTTGTGTGCAGCATATATTTAAAATGAAATATTGGCTGAAACCTCTCTGGATGGCTGTCAGATCTTAGCATGCCACATAAATATCAGTGTGAAAACATTCCTCCCAGCCCACACAGAATGCACCTAACACTGTTTTTTCTGGACAAAACCATCCCTAAGTACAGCGAGGCCTTCAGCAAAGGACCACTTCCAGTGGGCAGGGCCCTGTATTAAATTGACCACTTTAAAGTGCTCTGAAAGTTTCCAGTGCAATTTTTGTTACCCTTTAGTTACAGACCACCTTTACTAGGTAACCAAGCTTGTTTGCCAACTCGTTGGGTAGCTGCCATCTGAGCAATTGCCCAGGTGGCCCGCTGCCAGCTTTCAACTATTTCAAGATGTGAGTTACCTGATGCTCTCAGGCGCTGCGGAACCGTAGCAGCATTCACCGCACCGGTGCCTTCCTGCTTACCAAGCAGATGTTTCCCTGTGGTACCTTCACGGCTTTATGGCTGTGCGGGGTCGGTTTCCAGCGGGCCTCTGCTGGATTGCCGGTCGAGGGCAATTTGCACATTTTTTTGCAAGGATGTGCACTTTATGTGCACTAACACATGCGTATGGCCCTTCTGTGGTTACTGGCACGGCTAGGGCAAAATTTACATCTGCAAACCTCACCAGGTCATTTTGCCTTTGATCGTTACAGCAGATAAGCAAAATTATCAATGGGCACGAGAACACCCAGCCCCCATCAGCAGAGGGGCCAGGCACAACACCTGCTACTGCAGTGACTCAAAGCTCAAAAGGTGTAAGTGCCTCAGTGCCTCCAGCACAAAAAAATGTAAAATCCATTTTGACTGCACTCTCTCAAAATAACACCACAAATGTGTAAGGGGGTAAAAGAGGCAACTAGCAGTGCCAGCGCTATAAAAAGAATTAATTTCTGATGCACACCTGTGCAAAGTGCTCACATGAGCCAGAGACAGGCATGCCCTCGCACATATGCAGGATCCGAAAGTTCAGCCGGCTTTACCCCTCGAGACAGTCAGAGAGGCGATGCCAGCAGGGCTCTTGTGCGGTGCTGCGGGGTTCACCCCCCGACCCTCCTCTTCTCCTGGCAGCTGCAAGGGCAGGGGATACCGGTCCTTTAGTGCCCATGGAGCAGCAGTCATGATTTAGTGGGAAGTGCTGCTGCTGACTTGAGTCTGCTTAGCAGAACTCAGGCTTACACAGTCAGAGATGTGCGGGAAGGCTTGGCTTTAATTCTACAGATTTGGGTCCTTTAGGTAAAGTCTTACTGAGGCAGAGGAATAGATGGAAGAAATAAGATAAAGACACAACAGTGAACCAATTACAGTTAGGCAAAAATACATGCTTACAAGCTTCCTGTGACAAAATGCATTAAAGCCACTAAAGATTACAGAGCGCGACACTCCTTACCCCTTACGTCTTCTAAGGCGCCCCTCTCTCCCCCATACCTAAACGCACATGCGTTCTCCAGAATTTCATCTGACTATCCTGTCTTACTGTAGTTGTTTAGCAACACTTGGAGCAGCGAGACTATGGTGGCGATGGCCGTTTCAATAAACTCATCCTTAGGTTGCATGTGACTCCTACAACAAAGCTTTCTTGATCAGCTGCTTAAGAAAATGTCCGTGCGCTTTCACCTAGACATACTTTTCCCAGAATAATCAAGGGAAAGCAAAGAGATTGTGACCTTGGTCCCCAAAGCATGGAAAATAATAATTCTTCCTTGGCTTTTGTTAGATTATTTTTCCCACATATTTTCTCTTCAGCCCTATCCTTGGGTCAGCTTAGAATGCCGAGTGGTCTAAGTATGATGAATTTATAACTTTAAACTTCGCAGAGCACAGCATAAGGAGAGTGAGGTAACCATGTAAGCAATGTGGAAAGACTTGAACACTTTCTAGTTTAATTACTGGATATATTTTGAGGGTTTTTTTAAAAGGATCAGTTTGGCTAGAGGACTGAAATTGGATCAAATCCATCTTGCATCCCCACCTAAAAATGAGATTTGGGTCTACAAATTCAGAGTCTTAGGAATAGAAGTCTCCCTCCTCTCGTAATTGCGTGTAGTTTCTGAAGAGGTGAAATGTCACATTATGAAGAGATGGAAAATACATTAAGAGAGAATGAGTTCATCTTCCTGATACAGAACAGTCCCTGCACAGTAATGGGATTATGACAGCGTTGGACATTTGAGAAGGCCTATACTGCTGCCTCTGCAATATTTGATTCGTACAGGAATGGATTTCTGTTCCCAGTAACGTCTTTCTCAGCTACCACAAACTCTAAAATGGGAAAGAAAAATGGAATTTTGGGAAGATAGGAAGATAAGAATGTCACCATAATCATTCGGTGACATTGTAGCTTGCTAGGCAGACAAAAATACAGAGGAGGTACTGAAGTATCTCTGAGGTGGTTAACAGTTGCGGAGTTCTGAGAGACAAAAAGTACCTAAAAGTAGAGGACAAAGTTGTGGCATATTTTGCACGTCTGCTGTTTCTACCTGCAGATGGGCAGGAGGAGACGAGTTGGTGGAGGCTTTGCTCTGCCCCAGCATCCTGGCTGAGGAAAGATGCAGGGAGGGATGAAAACCTGCTAGTCAATTTTTCCTGAAGAGTGTAGCAGATGACTCGCCTCCCTAAACCCTTCAGGCAGGGTAAATGGTAAAACTGCCTTCTGGGACAGGTTTTTCGCTGCACCCTTCACTGATATTGACCACTGTATTGTTTCTGGTGTGCAGTGACCAGTCTTACAACCATCCCATGTATAAGCAAGGTTTTCTGAAACATGTTTATATACGTATAACTATGTAATAGTAATATTGCAAATATTACTGTGCATATATATATACACAGAGATACAAGGTGCCAAGCAGTAGTGGGACAGCTCTCTTGTAATGTGGTTCAAGAAGATTTACATGTAGTGTAACAGATGATCAGACAAATTTTTTCTGAAGACCTTGGGCCTCTCTAGAGGTACTGGCAGCTCTGTAAAGCTTCACTCCCATTGTTTGAACAACCTAGGAAGAAAAGCTATTCCTAGGCATATATAAATTGTTTCTGTAAATAAGCATAATTTACAATTTGTAAAACAAAATAAAGCAAAAACTCAAACCCCGGCAAAATCCAAAATTCATAAAAATGCCAGCAATCAATAGGTGAGACACGCACGCGGGGCAAGATTTAGACAGGATGAGTTTGCTTTCACTTTTGGAAAGAAAGCATCGTTTCTGGGTACGAGAAAAACTCCAGCTCAATGTTGTGGAATGAGAAAGGATAAGCAAGAAATCAGCATGAAAATTGAATTATAATGCATAATAATACATTTCTACGAGAAATGTAAGTCTTGGTAATACTGTATCTTAAGAGCCACACTACGACTGGAGTGTGTACACAACTCATGTCTCACCGGCCCAACCCCCTGATTACTGCTCTTTCTTACCCTTCCTTTGACACATACGCTTTACCACCACTTCTGCACACATCGCACGCTGCCATTACCCGTTCTGGCAGGTTTTTGCTACTCTTAGATTGGTTTATATTGCTAACTGTGAACCTCATTCTGAGTATCTGAATCCACTAATTCTGCAGGATGTTGCTTTTGGACAGGGTCCCATGGATTTCATGGGGGCTTTGGGGAGGCTCAGAAGATCACCGGTGTCTACCGTCTTTCTGGAGTGCAGCAAATCGGAACCTTGTCTGAGGCTCTGGAGGGGCTCCGAATGCCACTTTCCACACTTTCNGACTCGAGTGTGTACACAACTCATGTCTCACCGGCCCAACCCCCTGATTACTGCTCTTTCTTACCCTTCCTTTGACACATACGCTTTACCACCACTTCTGCACACATCGCACGCTGCCATTACCCGTTCTGGCAGGTTTTTGCTACTCTTAGATTGGTTTATATTGCTAACTGTGAACCTCATTCTGAGTATCTGAATCCACTAATTCTGCAGGATGTTGCTTTTGGACAGGGTCCCATGGATTTCATGGGGGCTTTGGGGAGGCTCAGAAGATCACCGGTGTCTACCGTCTTTCTGGAGTGCAGCAAATCGGAACCTTGTCTGAGGCTCTGGAGGGGCTCCGAATGCCACTTTCCACACTTTCCTGTTACGTTTCATGACTCACAAAAACACTTTTACAGAACCCCACCCCAGCACAACTGAAGTGCGATGTTTACAAATAAGAGTATTTAAGCCTTAATGTAGGGAATCAGCTCAATCTCTTCTTGCTCGTCTGTCTCTAGTGGGGCACAAAGCACAAAGAGTAGCCCACAGGTATACCATATAGAACAAGTATTTTGGACCTATGATACAGTTTGTATTTATTACTTTTACTGAAATCACAGAATCAAATGTTTTAAGATTACAACTGGTAAATTATACACATGTAATAGTTTACAAAACAAAATATTGGCCTTCAACGTGTCATAGTACAGTGTAGACCTTGTACAATTCAGTTCAAATGAAGATATATTTTGCATAACATATTATTTATGATGTAAACTGGCTGACATAGTAGTGCTCTAAAAACATCAACTCTCTTCGATTAGACACATACTAGGATGAAAACAAGGTTTGTGACACATCTTTTTTTGTTTTTCAAAGGGTACTGGTATTTCAGCCAAGTTACCTGTAATGCACAAAGTGGCACTTCCCAGAATATGCTGACACCAGTAGAGTATATAAAGAGGCGCATGAAACAAACTAAGCAAAACCAAACGTTGCGCTTTCCCGTTAGTCTTCCCTACAATTCCTGTCTTCTTTTATCTTATCTGATGTTAGGCAGATGACCTGGCAATAGGAATTAAATGGATTTACTGCCATACAGGAGTACTACGCTGTCTCCAACTTACGTGAACTCAGTATATTATTTCCTGTATCTGATGGGATTTTAACAATGCATTCATGCTTGACTGTCAATGAGTATGTTTCACATGATAAACTATCTGAAAGGATTTCACAGTTTGTATGACAAATTGTGTAAACGAATTCCCATAAATTAAAAGACAAACTATGCTGTCACTTAAAGTGGCGTAAGTCTGAAGCAGCTCCTGCAAAGCCAAATGATGTAATGAAGTTACTCTGAATTTACACAGGTACAACTAAAAGCGGTGTAACTATTTTGCCCTGTGAGTGGGAGTAATGGAGACCCAAATACTCGTTTGTGTACAAACGTACATGTATGTGCTTATATACACACAAGTATACACACGCACATACAAAAAATACGCATTTGCACTTAGCCACAGTTAAGTTCTACATAACCCCACGTATGTGTTTCAACATGGACTATACAAGGCTCATGTATGTGGAAGTGATTTTAGTGTCCTCCCAGTGACCATGAGCCTCTACAGACAACTTCCAGGGCAAACAACATCATTGTGAGTTTTGTTTTTGACCTTCAACTCCGCAGCGTGCAAAGCAGCCAGACAGCATCGAGATGTTTGGTACAGCAAGTCTGGAGATAAGTTCTTACACCACTCACCTGGAAGACTAAGAATATGTTTGGGGCGTTTCAAATTTTTTATGCTATCTCTGAAAACTTACACTTGTAATAAAATCTTCTAAACCCCAAAGCTACATTTTGTGATGCCAGCTGAGGACCTGACAATTTCTCTCACGTTAAGAGTCATTACCGGTACACTTGATAAACAGAAATATTTGCATTTGCAACGTTACTCAAAACAAGAATGCTGAAACTAGCTTTACTATACAAGCTAGTATCAGTGTACTCATGGTAAAACCCTCTTGAAAATGTTACCAGTGACAAGTATGAATGTAATGATGCACTCTGGCAACTCTATAAAAACTAATCAACTTAAAAAAAGAAACAAACCCCTCCAAACCAGCAATGTTTTGTCTGAAAATTGAAGCCCACGCTCAGAGAATCTAATTTTGGCTCTTGCCATATGCTCCATCTTCCTCAGTGACAAAGAAAAGCATGGCACTCACTAGCATGAGAAGAAACACACCTAAGGATATTGCTGAAACCTCACAATTACTGACGTTCCATCCTCACAAATCCTGTTTAAAGCCTGCCATAAAGATCGTCAAACTCATGGCTTATAGTCCGTCCCTGGCACTTTGGAGTGGGTCTTAAATGAGGAAGCATCACCCACTTGCCATCGCAATTTCATCTAAAGCCTTGTGGCTGGCTCTGGGTCTTCGGTAGCGCCTGGACGGCAGCAGACACTGGGCAGAGAGGCTGAGCTGGAATTTAACTTGCGTGAATGTGGGCACTGATAAGCAAGACAACTTCCAACAGTTTAAAATTAATTATTTGCAGTCTGTAGTACTGCCCTTATGGTGAAGTGGCTACAGAAGTCATTTGTATTTTAAATAAACTGACTGTAGAAAAGCTGTAGGTTTCTCTATATTGCATTTTTTTCCTTACACTGGGCCCAATACATTGAGTTCAGCAGTAGTTGGACTGGATGTCAAGTGGAAGCATACAGATATTGTTATTTTCAAGGAAACACCGGGTATGCATGATTTGCTGGCTTTTTTTGTGTCTGACTGCCTGATGTGGTGCAAAGAGCTAGAATACAATCAAGTAAAACATCGCAAAGCCTTCCAAATTGGGCTTTTGAATTTTTATAGCCATATATACATATTTATATATGTATATAAATGGTGGAAAGACTGATAAAGTAGCTTTTTTTAATGGTTCGGTCTTCATAAACCAAATCATACATTATTTAAGCTACATTTTTAAAGAGGCACATGGGAGTTTATCTATAGTGTTTTCACTTAAACACAAGAAGCTGCATGAGAGAAGACTCACTTGCCACCCTGACAACTCAGAGAAACTTCATTCACATATAGAGGACTCCCATTTACTACAAGCCTGAACTTGCTCCCATTGAAGCAAAGCGCAGATTCCTCCCAGCTTCGGTGGTAAATCACCGAGGCATGCGGCATGAACTGCATGCACCTGTGCGAAGCAAGCCTGTCGTCTGACTCCTTTAGCAGCTAGTATGGGTTTTTTTTCGGGTCCACAGACCTTTACAACTTGCTAGTTGAGTGAGAGATTCTCAAAGTAAAGTGTAACAAGGAGCTTGGAGCGTGAGGTGTCACAAAATTAAAAATCTACAACTTCTGTAAGAAAAAGATGGTAGCAGAAAAAGAATATACATCTACACAGTGTGCACACATGTATACACATATACTCCTGTTTCACGCAGAAAGCTTTCTAAATAAAAACATACAAAAAATAACCAGTGCCATACATTATGTAAACTCACAAGGCGTACTTTCAACACAAAATTTGAAGCATAAATTAAAAGAGAGCGTGAAAGAGAAAGAGATGATAGCAAAACATTTTAAATATAGAATTTGCACAATTGATATTTCTGTTAAATAAGAATAAATAAATTCATTACATCCATTCACATACCAGTTGTAAAAACAATAAATTATTTTATTTTTTTCAGTGCTGTGTTGCTTTTTTTTTTTCTTACAATTGTGATTAATCCACAAGATTATTCCCTCTCCCCCTTGTGATAAAACTGTTTCCACAGGAGGGCAGCTGAATGTAATTTCTTGTATACAGTCAAACCATAGATGATAAGCTTTTTCCTACTGAGAATGTCTTATTTGAAAAGCAGATGCCCTAAAACCCACCCATGCTTAGGGGTCCAACTCCACCTAAGGGCACTGGAGATGTGTCCCAAAGAGCCAGCAGTGAATTTAAGACTGAGGATTGTTTCTTTCTATGCGAAGAGCAATACTCTGGGTTTCTATCCCCTAGGTGCGTTTTACAAATCCTGTTTGGCAACACTCGGTAGTAATGTAAACAATGACACAACAGTGTGGGTGACAAGGAATTTAGTTGAGAACAGAGGTTGAAATGACAAAGTCACATACCTTGCACCAATTTTTCATTCATCAGTTGCATGAGATAGCTGCAACTGACAAAAGCAAGGTTTGGAATTGGAGTCTGATTACAAAGAACAGCTAAAAAGCAAGTGTTAACTAGAGCAGGCTGACCTAGTTCATCTTACACTTTCAGGGTTGCTTCCTTGGTCTGTCCCCTTTGCCCTCTCACAATATAAGGGCAACTGCTTTCTGCTCACGCTAATTTGCTTCATTACTACGCTGGTGAAAAGGGAAAAATCACTGTAGTGGTTTGTTCTCTTATTTATTTACTTTTTATAAATAAACTCTTCCTATGAAAAAAGATACTCTTGATTTAAGGAAGCTTTAAATTTATACTCGCATATGGTATTACTCTTCTGGAGCCTGAATAGCATCCAAAAGCTTTACTCATCCTGTTGAATATATAATAAATTATTACTATGATGCAAACACAAGTACTTGCACATCCTGTCTCTATTATGATAAAACACAGGAAAAACAAATGCCACTTAATACAGCAGCTGTATGCAGAGACAAATGTTAAGCCTACACTGAGACACATTAGGTCTCCTTATTTTTCTTCTCATGCCGGTTTGTATTTGTTACAAACTTTTTTGAGAGGTCCTAGAACACGTGTAATACATACATAAGTATAAAAACCAGATAACTTGAAAGGAAAACAAGACCTTTCAAAGCGATCTCATGTGAATAGGTAGAGAAGGCATAAAACTTAACTTTCCAGAACTCTGCAAATATTCAAAGCCTTGATCTCAGGTCTTAGGGTGGGATCACAGATTAAGTGGGGAATTTTCCTCAAGATCCACAATTTTGCATAGGACTACTCCTAATAAGAAGGCCATGCCATTCTTGAAAGCTGAAGATGACTAGTAACATTCCTTGGTAATTCTTTTTGACAGAGGAGGGGGAGGCCCTGCCCCTATTACTGTTTGTTTAGAACAGGGTACAAAAATAGATACTTCTCCAGGTTTCATACTTGTAGATGTAGCAATTCTATGCTGTTTTGAAATCATCACATGCTTTCTTAGAGTTCATACAAACATGCCACAGTTGCAAAAACATGTTTGTGTCAGCCTGGAGTGAGACCTGCCCTTGCCACACACGCCAAGTTTTCTCCACGGATTGAATGATTGGGATTTGCAGAAGAGCCTGGGGTATTTCAGTGCTTGGGTACCACTGACTTACAGCTGTGAGACTCATCTGAAAATCCTCCTGCAGTCTCATACTCTCCTCTGTGGAACGAAGGAATGAAAGACAGATGGGATTCTATTTCCATCAGCATATTATAACCATTTCTTTCGGTACCTGTTATGCTAGGGCTTAAGTCAAAGCCTGCTGATATAAAAGGAAGCAATTCTAACAGGGTTGCTATCAGGCCTCCACCTGTTGCCTGCATAAGGTGAAATGCCCATCCTCGGTCGCAGAACTTCTACCAGACAATAACGGGATTCAGAAGTTGCTGCAAATGAAAACTATTACCAGCTACTGCCTGTACTGTGGAAACAGTCTTATTGATATTGGGCAAGTCCTCCACATCCTGATGTGGTTTGACTTCCTAGCGACCCCTCTTCCTCCCAAACGTGGTAGATGTACAAAACATGAATGCCTTCTATAGCTTTAAAACAAAACCAAAACCACACACAAAATAATCAAAAAAGACAAATAGTTACAAACTTTTGCTGGTAAGATGAATACCAGAGTTAGACATGATGGACAAAACTGTGATAACATATTAACTGCTTGCTGTGTTTTTTTGACCTTTACAGCCTCCTCAAAAGATGTTGGTACATCACACATTGTTAGATTCAAGGTGAAAGTCATAGAGAAAATAACAGAGAAAGCAGCTGAACATAGCCTCAGAATATTTGAGTCAGAAGATACTTGAGTATCTTACCTGCAATTTTTGGTTCTCTAACTAGTTTCTGCAAAATACAGTATGCTTTTGTTTTACAGAAAGAAGCAGATAGCAGCTAGTGTTCATCGACAACAAGGACCCTGAGCTGTGACACAGGTGGAACTAGTGGAAGGTTTACAAGCAAAGCATACACAAATTCCTTCTAGCAGCCAATTCCTCCTTCTGCACATGCCTGACACACACATGGTGAGGAGCTGCTGATGGTGCTGGTATTTGAGCAATGTACATGTGGGGATCCCTGGTCTGCAAGCTGCTGCGATGCTCCTTCTGAGAATTTCTTGGTGGAAACACAGTATTTGTCATACAGTAATGATCTGCTGTCAGGAAATTCCTAGCATGAAAATGCATTTCCTTTTGTCAAAACCAAAAGGTATTACTTTTTAAAACAGCAGCAAGCTCTTCATTTTCCAGTAAAACATCTGCGGCCCTTTCTGAAGAATGGACCAAGTCCACAAGGGCTGCAGATATACTTTGGTCAATCACTTTGCTATGTAGTTTGTCTTTAGATTTTTTAATAGAACCAAGTGATATAAAGTGACATACCAAATGAAAGATATTTACAAAACAGTATAAAATAAGCTACTGTGGTATCATGGGTACATGTGACGTTTTCTAAGGACATACTGTATTAGAGGTAGGTGAAAAGGGGAGATGATTCTGTAACCTTCAAATATCCCAGGATCCTCCACTCACTAGTTTTTCTTCTTTTGCATTATTTTATTTTATATTTTTGCAGACACAGAGGGCTTATAACAACTTTAATGCTTATTTTTTTGACATACTGAGATCACCCTATTATTATTCAAAGCAGTGCACATCTTCATTTGGTCCAAATAGGCAGATTCTGCCCATAATTTGAGACTGTATGCAAGTACATTGAAGCCTTTGCTTCTCTCTGTCTGGGCAGACCTAATACCAGTATGTCAACAATGGCTTAATCAAACCTCTTCTAAAGAAGATCACAACCACAGGTTAACACTTTTTCAACAAGCACTGTTTAAATGCTGACGGTCTCTGAGACAGAAGACATCCCTTAGCTAATTTTCCATGCCCGTCTTTGCACTGGACAGTCCTGGTGTGCCATCCTGTGTCGCACGTTCGAGAACAAGAAAGCCACGGTCCCGTAACCCAGCGGGGTTGCATGAGCTGTGGAGTTACTTTGCTGCTGCTGCTGCCACTGCTGGTGACAGAGTTAGTCATTTGCCCTTGCTTCTTTGGCACAAAGAAACTGTAGCGGACATCCACTGGTTGAGTTGGATCAGTCGCAAGTATCTGCACAATTAGAACCTCTTTTGTGGCAGAGTGCCCCATTGCATGCAAGAAATCATCTTTGTGACTCCAGCCGCTGTAGTTCATGACAGTCCCGTTGATGTCAATGATTGTTTCTGAAGTGGAGATCATATATTTTCCATTGACAAGGTACTCACCGTTTTTCTTTTTCAGGGCCAGGTAGGCAGTGAACCTGCTCTGGTCCTTAGTCTTGAACTGCCGAACTTTGATGTGGGTTGCCCCTTCTGGGATTTTCACTATATCTGTGTACCCCTTGCTAAATAAGGGAGATTGAAAAAAAGAGTATTCAGTAGCTAGTGTGAAATAAAGCACAAGTCTTGCTGCAAATCCTAATGAAGTCACAGGCATGACACATCTCACTTTGTTTTAGTTCAAGCCCTGAATCCATCTGGCTTGAGGCTCATCTAAGATAAATTTAACCAGGTTCCACTGTTTGTCTGTTGTATTGTTCTTTATGTTCCTGAAGAAATTTCTACCATGCTTATTTAAAATTGCTTAATCTTTAGCCTTAGTAATGATTTTATGTGAGTCAGATACAAGAGGAATGAAAAATAACAGATAGCTTATATATTTCAGCAAAGGGTGGGAGATATGAAATACGATGCACGCTTTGCCTGCCAAGGAAAGATAATGAGATATGCATTGGTTACAGCTGTTTCTTGCTGTCTTTGCCATAGTGATGATTAAGGAAAGCACGAGCACGCAAACAGCTGGATAGAGGTACCTTGGGAACATTTAAAAATAATCTTGATCACTAAGAAAAAATTTGTTTACTTTGAAATTCATAAAGCCGAGGATTGTCACGCGTCTAATATGAGGTGCATCCAAATGTTTAATCTGTACCATCACAGAGTCCTCTCAGTTGCTACTTATGAAGTATCAATTAAGATTTAGAAAAAGATGTTTAACTCTTCTACTGAAAGGGATAAGCATTCAAAACCTGCAAGTGTGCTGGAATGCATCACTACCTCAAGTAAGTTTTTTAACTTTACTGATATATAGAAAAAGTCTAAAGACTATACATAGCTGTAAGCTACCAGCTGGACTTCGGAGATACAGATTTTAATTTCTAAACCTGTGACACAACTATTCTGCTAGTATCTCACATCTGAAAAGTTTAGTGCTGAAACTTCTAGAAAAAAAGGAATGAGAAAATATAATAAAAATACATAAAAGTGAAGGAGTCTCCCTTGGGATTGTTTAAAGAACAGACTGCTAATTTCAAGAATTTTTGGCTGAGCAAGTAGAGACTGCACCGACTACAGATTAAATGCTTGTGCCATTCCTCCGCTATTTCCAACAGTTATAGGACAATGACTAAAACTACTGATTTAGCACCTCCATGAACCTGAAGGAATACGGTGCGACAAACAGGCTGGAGGGACTCTGCTCTACACACCACACAAATATTTTTACATAAGAGTTGCCAAAATAGCTCTGTTAAAACATGTTATTAAAGTTACAAAATCATTTGTTCTAAAACTAAAAGCAATGCTGGAGAATTCAAGCTGTCTGCACAAAGAACTGTAACACGGCACTTGCACAAAGAAGCACTTGCAGCCTTAATTCTCCTGTTTCCCAACTTCTGACTATTTGGCATTACAGCCTTTTAAAAAAGTTCTTAGGAAACAAGTTTTCCAGATTATGTTTTGACTGATTTAAAAGAAAAAAGTACAAACAAATGTTCTTATGGCAGTTGTCTGCAATGGGAAATACTAGTTTCCCCTTGCACATTTAACAGTTTTATGTACAAGCTGCTACACTTGGGTTTATAATGGAGAGCAATGCAGAAGCTGCTATTTTTCAGTGGAGAAAAGACAATTTTACTACAGCCACTTTCATATGTAAAACCAGTTTACAGACAATTAAGATTTCACTCTTTTAATGAGGGGTTAATTTTAAAGTCAATTACTCACATAAGGGAATTGTCTCAAACAGTATTTCCAGTAAAAAATAAATCATCATCTGAAAATTCAATCAAAATCAAGTTAGAACATACTTGTTACTCACAGGTTGACTATTACTTTCTAAATGGGATGATGTTTTGAATGCATTGGGGTTGAATTAATATCTTACTCTCTGACCTGTCTCATTTCAGTCAAAAGTATGACTTGAGGAGTAAGATGGTAACTTCACAGGAATAATTGTAATAGAATCTCACTGTTTCCAAGTATATCTATGCTACAAATCTGGACTCACTGAATCACAGAGTCCTTTTAACATTTTTGCTGGAGCCTGGATTCCAGCACAAGGATCATTACTGAATCGCATGAAGAGCATCTCACACTGTCTTCTTCATTTAGACACCCCAGACATTTCAATATTTACAAATTGGAAAAGATTTGGTTTATATAATTACTAATTTGGATGGAAAGTCATTCTTTTTGGCAGAGGTGTTTTGGCATCCTTAGGTGAGTAATCATTGGTTTACCAGAAAGAAGATTAGTTATGTTTATTTTTAGAATAAATTCTCTCTCAAAGCCAATTTTACTGCTATTAATCAGTATGTCACAATGTATAGAAATAAAAGGTCACTTCAGGAGTCAGATTTCAACTTCTGGTAGCTTTCAATACGCTGCGTAAGAATTTGGAAGATATAAACCAAAATCAAGTTTATGTACGTTTGAAAAGATGGTACACTAATGCAGTCACAGATACGGTGTAGAAATTGTCAACTGAAAATTTCTAAGAGTAGATCACTACAGCAGTCCTGTGACAGCTTGGAATCTATATAAATGATAATTAAAAATCCTCATTTTTCTAGGAATCTTAAGTATTGAAGAGGGAGGGAAACGGGAGTTCAGACAGAAGGCAGACTTACTTGACACTGGTATCTCAGTACAAAGCTTACTGCTGGCCTCGATGTGGTCAGGGAAAACCATGGGGGTGGTTCCTTTTATTTTACTTGTGTTAAATTTCATTATAGTCAAAAGCTGAACTGACAGAAAAATGTGTTATGGATAACCACTATAAAGATTTTGTCTTGAAAAGAAGTCCATCTGGAGATCAATATTATGCCAATGGACATGAGGGGATACAGCAAATGCCATGGTTAAGCTTACGTTTACTTCTGACATCTCATCTAGTTGTCTAAGCTCCGCATATACTCAGCAGTGTGAAAAGGTATTTTTGGGGTATAATCCCTCTCAGCTATTACGGAAGACTTTTACAGCTGTGCTCTAATGCTGTCTGCTTCTCTCACTAACAACACAAGGAATCCCTGTCACTAAATCAGGTGGGATGTCACAGAATCACAGAACAGCAGGGGTTGGAAGGGCCCTCTGGAGATCATCTAGTCCAACCCCCCTGCTAAAACAGGTTCCCCCAGAGCAGGCTGCACAGGAACGTGTCCAGGCGGCTTTTGAATATCTCCAGAGGAGACTCCACAGCTTCTCTGGGCAGCCTGTTACAGGGCTCTGTCACCCTCACAGCAAAGAAGTTCCTCCTCATGTTCAGGTGGAACTTCC
>VZSC01006784.1:162736-197497 GCA_013398225.1 Steatornis caripensis
CTCATATTAAAAATCACCTTTCCCTCATATCTTTGGTGTTGATTCTTTGAGCGACCGTTAAACCTTAACCACTCTCCCCTGCGACACCCAGTCAATTTAGAAGTATCTGCACTGTGCAGCTGACAGTTCTCAAGAGCCTGAGGACTCTTCAGATGTGTAAAGTTGACAGAGAGGACTCCGTCACTGGAGAAACAAACTTTTCTGCTCCAAAAATTATATTTGGGATGAACTTTATCAATCTTTCTCTTCACTAGAGTTACAGCCCTAGGTCGTTTTGGGTAAGGGCTGTAAATTAAATTTACAGCTTTAATTTATCTTGCAGTCCATTGCCAAGAAGTCAGGAATCTAAGAATAGATCCTCGACAATCTTTCTGTATGTCCTGAGACCTGACTTATTGAATGAGCAAATCCTCTACTCTGAAGGTATGCTCCTAGTTTTCCAGGAATGAAGGCTTTCATCCTTCAAGAAGAAAGTATGTTTCCTGAAACTCTGCAGCATTTTTCTTATATCCCTCACCAATAACACTAACCAATAACACCAATAATTATGTGCTAAAAAATAAGGCAGCTTTCAACCTGACTTCCATAAAGTCCCTTTCACTCCCAGAAAAATCAGCACCTTCAAGGATCACACTTTCTAGAACCACCTACGGTCACAGCTGGTAACTTACTGAGTAGTATTTCTTCTTGGTTTTGTCAACACATTTTCCCTGGAGGCAGATCCTCCCTTTTCCACATGGTGTTCCCTCCACAGCAGGCAGCTTCTTGGTCAGACATACCATCTGACCTTGGCGAACAACTGCGCACCAGAGGCGAGAGCACACATCCATACCGGGACACACTGTGTATTCGGGTCCAAACGCTAGTTTGCACTGACGAATGGCATCGTAGGTTTGTCCCGGAAGCTCCTCGGGGCCCAGGATCTGCTTCCTCGGTTGGTCCAGCAAACAGTTACCTAAAAGAGCAAACCAATCTATTACTACTCATTTCCTAGTTTTCTCTGCAGTGCTGCAAATCTGTCATTCAAGTTAGGCAGACCGGTAACGACAATGAATCTCATTCAAAGGATGCTGACGTGAACGGAAAGGCCCTCTGAGGTGTCATCAGGTTTTGGACAAGGTCATACTATTGCAACCGTGTTCTCACTGAGCAGCACACCAGGTGTCGTGCTGTCAATTTCCAGTCCGAGTGTGTAAACGAGTTTTACTCAGGTCCTTTTGGCCTTTCATCCCGATTTCCTTTATTTCAATTGACTCTGAACACATTCCACTCTATTTATCAATTTGTGATTTAAGGAATGATCAAGACTCATAGCAAAGCACGCGAAGTTGTCATTTGAATTTTGAGACAGAATGTCAGAAATTGTAAAGCTTCTAAATGGATGCCAGAAAAATCAGACTTGTAGCTCATGAGATACTTGGAAATAGAAAAAAAAAATAAAACCTCAACAGATCAAAGGGAAAATATAAGCTGCATATCAAAACCAAAGTTGGCAGTAAATCTGGACTGGGCTTTCCTTGTTAGGAGTGATACTTGGCTGCTTCTGGAATTAGTTTGAAGAGGACTATCCATTTTATACAAAAATAGATAAATAACAGAAAAGAAAAAAACCGCATAAACGTAAATAATTGAATATGTGTTTTGAGATATATTGCAGAGGTCAAGATTTGTCTGGCACTCTAAAAATGAGAATTAAAAATGAGAATTTGCGTTTAGGTTCTAGAAGATCTACTGATCGGGTTTCTTTTACTACTGAAAAACTTACTTGTTGACATGCAGAACTATTTATTCAGTGTAACCTCCTTTAAATTTCATGAAAGGGATATGTGGTCTGGGCAAACTTCACTTACCCTTGGCCAAAATAACTTACCACAATTTACCTCACTTTGGAACCTACACCACTGTTCTTCAGTTGGATCATGGGTGAAAAGAGGCTATCCATAAAATCCTCACTATTTACACAAAAACGGGATAGAATTTCAAACAATGGCAGTGAATTCAAACAAGCCAAATACCCCATCTCTCAATGGCTTGTGTTTTTCCTCTAGAACACACACTTACTGCAACTGTTCTTTTCTTCCTCTAAAGACTAAGGCCAATTAGCCAAATCAGCCAAGAATTCTTTCTGTGTCACCACTTACTACCAAAAAACTCTGTCTTCTCAAACTTGTTCCATTTGTCCTTTGCTGACCCTAGCCATATATTTAATCTGGGTTGTGCTGACCTTTTTAATGAAGACAAGGTGTGCCAATGCTAACTGATGAGCTGAGTGCCATGAGATAAAGATAATTAAAAGTGCCCTAGCATTCAAAGCCTGTTGCAGTGCAAAATATTAAAGTCGCAGTGAAGAGCGAGGAAGCACAGGGGTTTTTTTCTGGGGTCTGTGAAAAGGACTGCACTGGCAAAAGCTGCTGTCAAAAATACACTCTGTAAAAGCAAAGAACAGTGGAAGTCCTACTCCATATACCCTGTGATCAGGGAGGAAGATAGTACAGTGTTAGGGCAGTGATGGGGAGGCACTAGCATGTCAACATTTAGTGGTATACACTACTATTATATATACTGCAGTGTTCATCAAACTCCCAAGCGCAACTATTATTCAGTATTTCAAAACATAATAACGCATAATTTTGCCATGACAGACACTGCTGTGCATCACTGAGATCCACCACGACTGACATGACTGGAAATATAAATTTAGAGAAAAAAGAAAAAAAAAAGGTCACATCATAGTGTATACTTGATTTGTCAATCATTTTAGTTAACATCTGCTTGAATATCTTTCACATGTGAATTACAAACAGGTTTCACAAGCTTACATGGCAAAAATAGCATTTTTTCCCCTTCAGAATACAAAGGAATGAGATCCAAAGATCTCCCTAATCGATACTGCTCTGAGGAAACGTGTATAATGTCTACAAAGCCAGGTTTTCCAGCTGATCTCATGATAAATTCAAAACTGAAGATAGGAAAGGCCTCTAAAGCTTCCCCACAGGAAAAAAAAATCTTTACATTTATCAATAGTAGCAGTGGTAATCTATGTTTAGACATGTTGCAATGAAGTGCAGGTGTTTTCACCACGAGCTGGTCCAACCTCCTACTTGCAATGGTCAGAAAAGACAGAGTTAAGAAGTTGAAGAATGGTTTCCTTGGGACCCCTGGTTGAGGAGGCAGAGAGGGCTTCAGTTCACTACATTACATTGCAACATACAGAGCATGTACATACTGCTATTCCCATTTTTTGTCCTGAGTACCAAAGAACATCTGTGTGCCCCGGAACAGAGTACCATTGTTGTCTGATGAGTGTTAATTAATCCATCTCATTATCTGTCCTCAGTGGTATGTGCAATATATCTTGGGAAAAAAAAGGCAGAATAAGATCTGTGCAGGAAGCAGATAACCAGGATATAAATTAATTAAAACAGAAATAGTCCTTGTTTCAGGTTGCACAGAGCACCGAGCCTCTGACTAAACACAATAAATCGCAGGCAATCACATGACAGCCTAGTGGTTGGCATGACAATAAAGGCAATTAGTACCTTAGGAGACGGTTGGCTAAAAGCAGATGGAAGTAAATGTCACCGTCTTCTGGACACTAACTCAGTGTTTTCTTCCTAAATGTCAAACTGCTGTCTGGGGTCATCTCATGAGTGTAAAACAAATGGCAGTAACATGACAATGATGTTTATAGTTCTCAAAGTAGGCCTCAGGAGGCAGGGTATCAGCACCCTGATCCTCCCCAGACCTCCTGGTTGACCTTGGACAAGACAGTTTTATTGGGATTTATTTAGCTGATTTTAACTGTATGTAATGCTGGTGTCTGCAATTCGGTCAGCTGTCAGATGTTTCATTACTCAGGCAAACGATTTTATGGTGTAATTCAGCACCACTAATGCAACTCATCAGATCAGCAGACCATCCATGCTATTGATTAGACCCCTCTGCACTAGGATGGGAACTTAAATACACAGTTTAGGAGTATCTACCTACATAGTAAATACCCGCGTTTTGTAAGATGAGTCTGCTCCCCAACATCGCTTTCCAAATCTAGAAAATATGAACATCAGTACTTGATAAAGTGAAGTTAAGGGATTAGGGAGTTGAGACTGTGATGTTCGCTGTTACAGCAGTATGGGGGAAACATCTAAATCTATATGGGAAACTTACTTAAAGCTTTAGTAAGACATTGACTGTTCTGTTGTAGTAGAATACTGTTCACAGATCCAAGCTTCTGGACTCCATTCACATTTCATTACGCTTAGCCATAAGGAGCAGCAGCTGAAGCACTTTATTTATTTCCTCACACCGTGCCGCCATGCCCTGTTTGTCACAAAGCACAATTCATAAGCTCATGCCCGTTCAGACCAAAAGCCCGGTGCAAACTGTTTACGCTTCCTATCAGAGAATGGAAGAGTCTCCTCTTGTTCAGTGTTTCCTACATAAGCTTCCTGCAAAATCTGCTCACAAACATCCTAAAAGAAAGCCAGGCATATGAATGTCTGTATTGTTTCATTGCAACTGCTATTTTCAGCTCTCCTCATCTACGTTATGCCTGCAGCACTGCTCAAAATTACACCTGAATGGTTAAGGTTTTTTTCCTCTGCGTATCAGCACTTGAGAGAGAGAGGATTTTCTTCTTTCCATGGGAAGATTGCGGGGGAGCACCTTCTTGAAACAAAAACGGAGGGAAAACACTGCAACTACACAACAGTACATCTGCCTCAGCTAAGGAAAAAAATGAGGAACCCAAAAAGCAGACACATGCTTATTCTGAAGGAAGCATGGGAATATGGCATGTTTGCACTGTATTATTATCAACCCAAAGCATCGTCACGCTCTACCAGGATCCTGTGGTTTCTGGTATGCTCAGCGTACACTGCAAATGGGAATTACGGAGCTACCGATTCATTCACTGGCGGGAAGAAGAAAATAAAACCAGAAGAAGTTACGTTCCTAAAATAACGCATGTCCTTTCAGCACATTAATTTGAAGAAACTGCAATTTAAATCACTGACTTCCACTTTTACTTCATAGACAGGTTTATGTTTTGTTAAGACAAATCTTTGATTTAAAATAAATAACTGAAAAATGATAAAACTGCAACAGAAAAGGAAGACTGTTACTTAGCAAAGGTCTCTGAAGGCCTCATCTATCAAGTGAAGAGATTCCCTGAACGTTGTATATTTCAAATCACACCAACAGCATCAGTAATAAAATTAATTCCCAGAAGACTATGGACCTCTATGAGGAGAAGTTCAAATTTTCTGTGAATTATTTCATCACGTCGATAACTGTTTGAGACTACGTGCCTGAGTGCTAACTACTCGTGAGTATCAGAAAGGGCAATGTACCCTAACCCATGTGTTAGCAGATTGACAGATCCTAAGCCCTTTACATGCAGCAAAGAATACAGGACTTTGTGAAAAGTGTCAGCAGCTGAGGACTGTTAAACTTTGTGTACAGGAAAATAGCACACATGCTGAACAAAGAGACCATAATGCAGCTCTGAAGGATCTGAGGCTCCTACCTACTTCTGAAAAAAAAAACCAACCTGGCAGAGTTATATTCTTAGACCTGTAGGACTGATTGTTACAGCCCCTCCTTACTTCCACATTGAGACCTCATCCAGCTCTTGGATAACGGTCCAAATTTCAAGCATCCCTCCAGGTAAAAACAAGCCAAAGGTGAGGTGGGTGGAGAAATGCTCTATTTGCTTTGTTTATTGTTGGGGAAAGTAGCTAGCTAGATGCATGGTAAAGAGAAGAATTCAGGTCACAAAAAAAAAGAGAAAAAATGAGAACAACCTTTCTACTCGCCTGCAGCAGGAGAGGAACAGAAGAGGCAATGTAGTTCAGAGCTCCTTGCGCTCTCTTAGAGGTCATTCATGGATGGCAAGGAAGGTCCCTTTTTTAACCCCAGTGAACTGTACTGTACCTCAGTAACTAAACTCAAAACCGAAAGTTCTCTTCATATGTGAAAACTGACTTGGTAATATTAAATCAATGTCAGGGCAATATGGGCCATGAAACAGGACAGTACAGATTAATGGATCTAATAAAATTGAGAGAAAAAATTAAGTCATTCTCCAACAGAGGAAAACAGGAGAAAATACTTCAGAAAGCACTGAAATTAGCTGACAAAATATTTAAAAGAAAAAAAACCTTTACGTTCAGCAGACATACCATATTTTTTATCCATAAGCATTTCAGTTACCATAACAACCTGACCCATTCACTCAATTATGTCATTTTTATCTCAACATTTTGGAATTTGAATGGTTTGTTGAAGAATTGCAGTTGCTTTGGGAGCACAATGAAGACTTTAAAATTCCTTAAAGAGTGAAGACTATGCTTTTTTACTACTGCTTTCAGAAAATTAAAGTTTTGCACTTATTCTCCAAAGGGTAAATGACATATTTAACAAATATTAGTTACTTGACTTGAAAGGTAAGCTCCTGGGGCAGAAGTAATCTTTTATTGTATACAACGCAGAGGAGTCTTAATTCTTGCTTACAGCTCGTTTACATAAACATCATAAATACAATGGCATTATAGACGTAATAAATATAATTGTATTATAAACATAATAAATGTCATTAGTGGTAACAAGAACACATACACTCTGCTCGTATCTGTAGTCTAATGCCAAGTAGTCTATATCACCCATTTTAATTTCTGTAAGGAAAAAGTCATTTCATTGTGTCACCTGTTTACAGTACTCTCTGAGCTCGTATCTACGGCATTCAGGAAGACAAGACTAATTTCATGCTTTTAAAAAAACTTCTCCATGTTCCAAACCAAATTATTGCCAACACACACTCCATCAACTCTTTCTTTTCTCTTGCATTTGAACAATGCAAAGGGAGGGTGAGACTGCAAGCCTTTTAGACCTTTGCCTTGTTTTGCAAGCACTTTCAAGATAGTGCTGAAGATGAGCAAGGAATGAACAAGCTGGTAGAAAATGTTCTTATTAAAAAAACAGATCACAGTAAAAGCTAACACATAGTTAACACAAAGTGTGATAATACATACCATGACCATCATCGAAAAATTCTGTTATAGTTGCTGAAGTGCATTTGGACCAGGGTTTTGAAGCATCGATGCTAGTCAGAATGGAGGACATCAGGCGCTTATCTTCCATGGAGCCAAAGTTCTCCTCACAAAATTTGGAGTCATCGTGGGAAAGCCCAAGCAAGTGACCTATAGATACGAAACAAATAAATAAAATGATATGACTATTCATAGCAGAGTGTACCAGCTGCAGCTCACAGTCAAGGTAAAATGAATTGTATAATTCATTCTCAAGTTTTTAACAGCAGCCCAAAGCAGGCCAGTTGAAACACGGTATCTCTGCTTGAAGACAAAAAAGCTGTGACAGTTTTCACCATTACATATAGCAAGAAAGTAAAGCCATCAGTTGACATGTCATCAAACTATGCTAATTGAAACCTGATGGAGGTTAAAGTGAACTGTACTCATTTATGTTAGTCAACAATTTAGTTCTTACTGTTTTTTCAAATCATCTTCAGCAAGAAAGACTAATACTTCACTCTGTAAAGATGTTCTGCAACTGTCTGGAAAGGTGCTACAATATCTTTCTAAATGGACAAAAATTTATGGAGCAACTAAACAAACTGCATGTAAATTCTTAAAGCGCACTCCTCACCAAAGGATCAAACAATCTGAATAATGTTTTCAAATAGTCTCTTCCACGTAGAGAGTCTTGTTTTGTGGGAGGGTGCTTTTTAGTATTGTTTTGGCCAGGGTTTTAGTTTTGCGGGATTTTAGTTTTAAATGTGTATGGTATTGGATAGCTATACTCCAGAACACAAAATAATGTGCACACAAAGCAGCACATGATGGAACTTGCAAAAATCCTTAATGTCCAGGGAAGTTCAGTTCAGTGCTAGGTGAGTTCTTAGAAATGCAACAGCAACCTTTTCTGTGGTTCAGTGATCTCCATCTTCTCTAGTCTTTAGGCAACAACAATAGATTGCAGGCAACACACTTTGCTCCCTCTGTAAACATCAGGTTTAACTTTAANTCAGTCCAGTGCTAGGTGAGTTCTTAGAAATGCAACAGCAACCTTTTCTGTGGTTCAGTGATCTCCATCTTCTCTAGTCTTTAGGCAACAACAGTAGATTGCAGGCAACACACTTTGCTCCCTCTGTAAACATCAGGTTTAACTTTAATTTTCATGCCCACACTGGATTATTTCACAGCCAACTTGCTATCCAAGAGGTAGAAGACTGAATGGGAACCAAAGCCGCAGGAAGCTCAAGCCTGAAGTTAACGTTCACAGTCTTCAACGTGGGCCAGGAGATGATTAATCAGACATCCAGGGCTAGACCAAGACTGGTTTAATGATAACAGCAAAGACCACTCATCAAAGCCACTGCAGATAAATAACCCTGATGCCCTCCAAGAGCAGCTGAAGAGACATGCTGTACTACTCTACGACAACTAAAATCCTTCTACGTACCACCGGCTTCATGTTTTGGTATAACTGCTGTAGACTAGCTGTAAGGTGACACAAGCAGGGACGCTGATCGCAAGACATCATATTCTGATATCCATAGTAATATGCATGACAATAGTAGTAACAATAGTAATATCTACAATACAGCCTGGAAAAGAAAATCTACAAATTTTACCTATCTGCCTTATACAAACTTGCCGTTGTGTTGTTTTCATCTGCTTTAGGGGAGAAGCCAAGAGGAAAGAGATGGAAGCAGCACTCACTGTTGAACTGTATCTGAGACTGGGAAAGTACCTATCTGACCAGAAGTCTGTGGTAAGGCTGCAGGAGATCAGAAATCAGGGTTTCTGTGCTCTGAGAGAAGCCCAGGTACCATCTGGCAGCCTCACTCTCAGTGATGCTGGGTTCCTGACCTAAGGATGGAGCTACAGGAAAGTGATGAGGAACTAGATCTGTCAATTCTAGTTGTACCAGTGATGACTGAGGACAGTCAGTCTGTCTTCTGCAGCTACTGAATCCCCACTGGAGGGAAGATGGGAAGGAGCATGAAGAAGGCATTTCTCTTTTTCCCTCTCTTCCCCTGATGTCCACACATTTACCAACATCACTCACATACAGCTACTATTTTAATAAAAGGCCCTGTAGTACTGAAAATGCTAGTAAGAATTTATTCAAGGAACCTGTGTTAACAGCGATGAGAGTCAATAGTCCTTTCCCTGTTACCACTGTTGCTTATTGCTATTGCAATGCTGTATCACAAGCACATTGCTGCAAAAGCATAGTGAATCAAACTTTCATACTGAAGGCACGTCTAATTATCGGTGTGTTTTATATGCAAGATTTGGGCTTATTTTTTTCTGATAGGTAAATCCACTTTCCTTTGGCAACACTTATTATGTATGGGCCAGATAATGCTATTTTTATTCTGCACTGAGACACAGCTGAGTATCAGTAGGTACCTGTCAAGTTTCAATCTGATATAGCACTATATAAAATACTTGCTCTGAAAAGATGACATCATCATTGTTTTATTTAAGCCAAATGTTGGTGTTGAGCAAAATAATTCACTAGTAAGATTATGATTTCAAGCCGACACTTTGACAGGGTAACCAAATAATCAGCGCATCCTTTCTAACCTATAGAACAAATTCTGTGGAAGTGTCTCAGGCTAAGCGCTTCATGAATCAGCAGCTACCGTGCCAATGAGGACTACCTCTGACTCTGCCAAACTCTTAAGACACCGACAACGGGAGTCTTCAGGAAACACAAAAATGATGTTATTTTTGGCTGCCGTCCTATACACTGTTATCGCTATGCTTGTATTTGTGCTATGCACTGAATGGCACCCGGTCACACTTTATGTCTGAGAACTATGAGCAGAGCTGACAGGTTAATGAACCTCAACACATGCCTCGTAGTAATATAACTAGAACAATTTTCTGCTGACATTAAATAACTCCTTGCAGCATGTTTCACCAGTGTTCTGGCTAACTTAAGCAAACTTTTACTAGGGAGGGTTTTAGTCCCATCCCCGAGCTTTTGGTGTACCCCTGAATATGTGGTGCAGCTCCCAATTTAAATCAGGATCTCACACACTCACACACACACAGAGCTTTCAGGAGCATCAGCCAGTTTCCTATACTTTACTTGAACCTCTGCGCTTGAATATGCATATATTATCCATCAATTATACAGAAATATTTGCAAAAATTTGGCCCAGCAAGCATGATAACACCATACTGGTTGACCTAAGTCTAAGTATAGCAACCTTCTCTGAGACAACTTGTATGTTTAAAGGTTGCAGGAAGAACGCTTTTGTATTTAATGTCCCAAGACTGCTCATAGTTGTAACACTGCAAGAAATTACTTCACTGCAGCATGCTTGTGAAATCAGGTAATGAGGTTCTGTTAGTGGAAAGCAAGTTTCATTTCTAAGGTACTAAACAGCTCTGTGTGAATAACAAAAGCTGGAGATTTGTTTAAAAAGTTTGTCTGAGTAACACCACATGATGCACAATGCATGTTCACTCTAAGATATGAATAACAGTCAGGTGCAAACCAGCAATTTAACAGCTTAACTTTTCAGAATGCTCAACTCAAAACTCTGTGCTGTGAAGGATTCAGTCTTGTAGGGAAGAATTAAAGTTTCCTGAAGTCTTCTATCACCCCCGATACCGCTGTGCAACACTCCACCCATTTAAGATACACCACCACTCCCTAAAGGAATCCCCTTCTTGCATAACTGTACTTCACCTTTTGTAACTTTGTTCATCTTACGTGACAGACATCCCATACGAGCATGTAATAGAAGACTTGATACAGTGCAGATAGGCACAGGCCCTGTTAATACTGATGATTCTGAATGTACAACTTGGACATCTCTGAGTTTCTCTGCTACCTATGACATTATTCTAACATGGTTTTTGTGTGTCTAAGTTCCTCCTTGCACCAACTTGATCAGACCTGACTTCAGGAAGACCCCCTCATATTTTCTTTCTTTTCTTTGCCTGTTCGTTTTTCAGCCCCTGCTCCTCCTGCAGTGCAATTTGTAAGCAACCTCAGCTTAGACTACCTACTGTCAGAGCAATGCGGTTGAACCACATCAAACTTTGGAAATCCTAGGGCTGGGCGATGTGAATGCTCCCGGAGCAAGCCAAGGAGTATATTGTGCTTTAGCTTGCTCCTGGCTTCCCTGCCTAAAGATGGTATAATTTCCTTCCCTCTCTACTCTGAGAGACGTGCTGAGTCTGCGGAGAATGTAATTGCTGAGCTGTGGACTGCAGTTGTTGTTCTTCCTTTGTTTTTTCCTCCTCTGTATAGAAAAAAAAATATCCTTCAGACATGAGAAAGCTTGCAGCCAACTTTCAAGCTCTTCACTTTGAGCAGGGAGGCCACAAATTTTTCCATAAAATGATTGCAAATTAGTCTCCCTCTCAGAAATGGCTGGACAGCCTCTGTGGAGAAGTTCAGAGTAAATAAATAAAATGAAATGCTCCTCAGGTAACTATTCAGCACAGAACATTTCATCCCAAATACTTTGGCAAAAACACAGGAAACTGAAACAGGGTCATCTTCTGGAAAGTGTCAGGCTACTGGCTTCACCTTTAATTAAAGTGCAGCATAACTTCTATACTTTACGGTGATAAATGGGGTAAACTGAGGACATACCTCATTAACAGTGTCTACTTTGTCATGTTAAATCAGGCCATTGTTCTAATGCACGATGAGAACTAGTCACTTACTTGGCATACTTCAGCTTTTTGAGGAGAAGCTTCCCAAAGTATTTGTATCCAAAAATAATTTTAAAAAACTTATGACAAGGAAAGAAGTAGTAAGTAGCGAATAATTTCAAAAATATACGATTCTGATATTGCCAGTATTTGAGCTTCTAAATTACCTACTAGTGACGTTAGTGATGGTAATATCTGTTCATGGCATTAAATACATGGATTCCATCTGTTCATACTGATTTACCAGTTAACTTTGTATGTATGCTTGCAAACACTGCAAATGAAACTTTCAAAGAATTTTATGGAACTAAAATTTCTAATTCTTATCACAACCTAAATCTCTCTCCATCCTAACTTTGCCTTTTAAGGCATTCTGACCAGACTTAAACCAGATTAAAATATATGACAAACTTCCAATGACTCTTAGAACTGTTTCTGCCTTTCAGTAAAAATAATCAAAATTCAAAATACCACAGCGATCTGTAATCTCTAAATACTGCCTACAGAAGTGAGAACAACAAAATACTTCTACACCTGTGCTCTTTGTCCTTTTGCATCCAGAACTAAAGAAGGGACACTTCCCTTCCCAACTGAAAAGTCGCATCCATGAACATGCTGGTATTACCACATACAGCTCAGGACATTAGGGTGGTTTCTGGCATTTACTGGTGAGATGCCTCCTTTCATAAGAACAAATGTGAAAAAGCGACAGGTGATCCCTCAGGTGATGCCGTATGTAAGCATAATTCCAGCAAAAGCTTTGAGCAAAAGCAAAGACTTAAGGAACACAAATCTTACAATGAAGGCTTTTTAAAACTATGCCAATTTTAGCACCACAACATTTTGTACTGCTATGAACTTCAAACCAGGCTATTGAAAAAGAAAAAGACTGCCAGCAGCTGCGTAAAATGATGACTGATTGGGAATGGGTTAGTAGATCATCTGATGTTTTCTACTTAATGAAGCATCTTACTGGTGTTGACAGTTCCCACTGAGTGAAAATGACATAATATAATTTTACCAGCAGGAT
Source organism: Steatornis caripensis (assembly GCA_013398225.1). Taxonomy (NCBI): domain Eukaryota; kingdom Metazoa; phylum Chordata; class Aves; order Caprimulgiformes; family Steatornithidae; genus Steatornis; species Steatornis caripensis. The sequence goes on from VZSC01006784.1 coordinate 175,475, forward strand.
GGTGTTAGTTAAGTTATGCTGTAGGAATGTGCAAAATGGTAAAAGAAACAGACAGCAGGGAGGCAGGGTTCACCCTCGTGCAAGCGAAGAGGAGCTAGCCTTCTTGTGAACTGATTCCCTCCCAAATGGCAAAAAGACAAACCATCTAAATGGACTGACAACCTTTCCTCACTGATTTCCATCTCCCCGTGAGGTGAGACAAAGTGGGACTGCATCCGTAAACTGTTGAAAGCAGTATGAAAGCAACCTGCAGACTTTGGACCCTAGTATATTTTGGAATATCATCTGCACGAGACTCTTGGCACAGCTCAGTCTGTTTAGATCCTGAAGCAAGAAATTAGAAAGTCACAGCAGTAATCAGCCTCTGGATCCTCATTCACCTGCACTGTCTGCATTCCTGATAATCATTGTTGCACTGCACAAGCAGTGCAACAACTACTGGACGTCAACACTTGTTTAGGAAATAATACCCCCAACTGGTTCAAAAAAGAATTCCTACACCTTGTAGAAATGGGGTGTATATTCCTAAAATAAGGCAGGAATACTCCAAAGCAATTATGACAAGTCAGCTAAAACTTACATCCTCTCTAAATATCAGGAGACAAAGAACTCTCCAGGTAAGTCAGGAGAGCATCAGAGCTATGCTGGCTGTGTGGTGAAGCTCACTGCACTGCAGATATTTTCCTCCCAGGAGCGCTGGGAAGCAAAACAGAAGACTGGATATTTCTCAATTTTCTTAAAATTATGTTGCCAGACTATCTGTACAGGTTGTCTGAGTCAACAGCATGCAAAAATTACTCTAATCTCATTTGTTTTCCACTGGTATCTCAAGTACAGGAATAAGTAAAACAAAAAGCACCTCTAACGTACAGCAAATAAAATGCAGCTTTTCACAGAACCACAGAATGGTGGGGGTTGGAAGGGCCCAGTCCAACCCCGCTGCTAAAGCAGGTGCCCCCAGAGCAGGCTGCACAGGAATGTGTCCAGGCAGGTTTTGAATCTCTCCAGAGAAGGAGACTTCAAGGCCTCCCTGGGCAGCCTGGGCCAGGGCTCTGTCACCCTCACAACAAAGAAGTTCTTCCTCACGTTCAGGTGGAACTTCCTGCACTCCAGTTTGTGCCCGTTGCTCCTTGTCCTGTGGCAGCTGTTTCTTCTGAAAAAAGCCCCCAACCTTGTTTATGGCCATACACAGATCTCTAGTGCTTGAGCTGAACAGCATGTTAAAGTACAGCTCTTGCACTGAATTTGACCACAGGACACATGCAAACTGACACAGCACGCTAAAAAATGCTGCAGGCATTGTAATTTGTTTTCTCAGAAAAGCTCAGCTCTGATGAAGCATGTGTTTTTCAGTGAGGTCATACCTTTCACCTAATTTTCAGTGGGGATGACTGGGGTACAAAAGAAGGTCAAGTGATTTGCCCAAGGTTACCCAGTGAGTCACTGGCTCTCAAGGGATCAGGATGCAGGAAGCTCCTGGCTCAACATTCCTTGGTCTAATCACCGGCCTGTACTTTCTGCACGAGCCTCTCACTCTCCCCTTCGCTAAAAAAGGATTGCATGTGGTAACTCTTTTAAAATAAAACCATGTACTGTTTCCCTAACTTGTGCAAGCACTTGGCTCCTTGTTAAGAACTGCATACTGATATCACTCAGAAATCCTCTTGAAGTCACAGGAATTTTGCATAAAAAATGATGGACCTAAGCAATAACGATTAATAAAGTTGGTTTTTTTTATAAAACAGAAGTGTTTTTAATTACACAAGCTTACAAAAAACATGCATAGAATGTAAAACTGGCTACTCCTCTTTCTTCATACTTGAACTTTCCTTCTAATTTTCTTTTCTTTGACTGCTATCCATCACTTATGAAAGAAAAAAGGAAAAAAAAAATCACTGTCTCTGTTAAATCTCCTGCCCAGAGGCAGTTTTTAATATTTCTTGCTTAAAAGAGTTCTTTAGACTGAATGAAACAATAGTCTGAAGTGCAGCTTCTTTTCAGGAGCAGACACAAAAAAAGAACCCACAATCAGACATTCATACACCAGTCCTGCAGACTTTACACAAAACAAACTTCTGCTGAAATGGCTTGTTGTAACAGACTTCTGTGGGAGATCACAGATGCATCACCCCGGTCAGACAGACAATTTACAGGCAAGATTCAGTTCAGGCAATGTGGACTAGGCAATCAGAAACCACTATGTCCACACAGATTCAAATAATCACTAAATGGATGTGGTCTTGGAGGTCCACACTACATCTGTGTAGCTCAAACCAGGACAATCTGCTACCCTCATTAATGGGGCATGTAGAATATTAATTATAATGAAAAAGTGGGACATGGTGACACCCATTTCACAACTGTCTAACTCAGAGTAACTTGCAAAGAATATAACTCATGGTAGCTGATGGTACATGAATGAACTCTGCGAGAGTAGATAATGTAAGAACATAAAAATTGCATTGTCTGCTGCCTGTTTATTGGGTTATTCTGCCTTCCTCTCTGTACTTGAAGTATTTTCCGCACAAAACCTACATGATTGTATAGGTAGTATTTACCCGCCAAGGAGGATAGCAATATCTACTTTCCCCTGCAATCTGGAAGACTGGGGGTTCAGGCACACACAGCTGAAGTGGACTTATTTTAGAATCATAGACTCATTTAGGTTGGAAAACACCCTTAAGATCATTGAGTCCAACTGTAAACCTAACACTGCCAAGTCCACCACTAAACCATGTCCCTAGAATAATTTTTGATCATGACTGTTCTGAAACATTAGGCAAAACCCAATTTCATTATCAATTCCCTTATGGTTGCAGAGATACTGATATTTCACTCTATATACTTGGCTTTAAGTAATGATGTTTCAGGATCCATAACAGCTTTTCAAAGCATAGCGCTTGTTTACTCTAGTTCTTTGTGAGGTTACCTGTACGCAATGATCAACACAACTCCCCAAAACGTCTGAAAACTCAGGCAATGTTAGTGCTGCCTCTGAGTCAGTTCCTGAAGTCTCTTGTTGAGAACTTGGCCCACCATCTCCTCACTTCCGTCAGAATTGCTTCACAGACTCTAGGAAGGCCAAGATTCCCAATCTACTCTGACTTCAAAGTATGTGGTAGATAAAGAAAAGCTCAAGCATACTGAGAAAGTGAGGATTCAACTTTTCTACATCATATCAATTTCCCCCTTCCATCTCTCCACTTTCTCATACAAACTGTCTCGGCTTCACTAAAAAACGTTTGTTTTAAGCACCACGTGTGCTGCAGGTGGAACAATTCTATATTACATATAACATTGTAAGTTAATAAAAATATTGTTGGGCAAGCCAAGAGTTTTTACCCCAAATTTTAACCAGTAACCTTCTGTACAGCTGGTGTTTGTGTTTTGAAGCATCAGTTAAATTTTCTGCCCCACTCTTCACCTCTTGTGAAGGCTGCCCATCTTTTCTCTTAACCAAAGGGGATATGTTCATGAGGGCTTAATTCAAGAGCTCTTGCAAGCAGAAGTTTAGACAGAATCTTGAAAAAGGTTCAAAGAGAAGGAATCAAGTAATTTTCCTGATGTATGTCATCAGAGAATACTTGGATGAGTGTACTCTCTCTCTTTTTTGTTGTTTTAAGAAAGCAAATCTGCCTAATTATGATTACCTGGATATTTGCCTAAGCTTTGTCTATCATGAAGGAAACATAATACAGAAGTCAGACAACCTTCACCATTTTTTCATGTGCCTATGATGTCCTGTGCCCTTGGCAATGTATTCCCCTTGAAATGAAAGGCTACAAAAGATTTGTACCTGTCAAGTCTGAAGCTTGTCTTTATCTGCTTTATCTTGACAGCCTTGGAATCAAAGGGCTACATGTTCAGCAGTGGAAAAGAAAAGATGACTGTATTTAGTTACTTTGAGTGCATACAAAATGAGCACATGTGGTAAAATATGGAATGAGAGTATTTTTTGACTCTTCTATGCACATCAAAAGCAAGATAACCATTTAAATATCATCACATTGTTCTTGGTTTCAGTTTGCTCTGAAGAATGGTCAGAATCATACAGTTTGCTATAAAGGTTACATAGGTTAGACATGGCAGACATGGACCTCTTTCTACAGAGGCCTACAACCCAAATACAGTCTCAGCCTTTGAATACATACTTTCAATCTACTCAGAATTCAGCAAAATGGTATTTTGATGTATTTCAGTGAACCGCCTGAGCAGGGACTTCAGGAGTGATACCTCACTTCTAAAATGGCTTCTTCACATACAATTATGCTCTCTAACAAAGCACTACACTTGGCCGGCAACGCTTGTGATATTTTTGTCCTCAGTGACGGCAGATCCCACAGAATGATGGCATGCTGAAAAACATTTGCTATTAAACACGTATTTTCTAGTTTTAATTTCTGTACGGTTCATTTATTTTAGGTGTTACAAGGCAGAGCTGTGGAGGAAGTTGTGATAACTTCACATAACCATAGAAAATGAGGCTGAGAGGAGACCTTGAAAAGCCATTGTGTGCGTCCCTCTGCCCTAGGGTAGCATCAGTGTCCCCTGCGCCACAGCTGTTTTAGCCAGCCAGCTCCTGCGAACTTCCAGTAATAGAGATTTCACAACCTCCCCAAGCAATTCATTCTTGCCCTTAACTATCCTTCTGGTTAGATGATTTTGGCTAACGTTTAAAGTAAATCTCCCTTGCTGCAATTTAAGGCCATTACCCCTTGTGCTGTCCCAGGTGGACATGGAGAATGATTTATTACATAAATTTTTGCAACGATTTTTTTAATATATTTGAAGACTGCTTTTATGCCTCCCTTTGGCCTTCCCTTCTCTAAAGTCACATGTAAAAGATAAAAGAAAACTAATGAACAGAGGTTTAATTAGTTCCATGTAGCAATTTTAAAGCTATATTCTAAAAATAAAATACTTGGAAAGAACATCAGTAAACCATATTACTCAGGAGGATAGAAGGAGTAATAGCATGCCAGCATGGTTGCATGACAGAGAAATAGGAACTTTGCAAAAGGTCAAATGAACATTATCACTCAGCAAAAAGGCAGCACTTTCTCTGTACCTCTTCTTAAAAAAAAAAAAGAAAAAAGAAAAATTCTTCAAGATTGATGGAAAAAATAAAGATACATATAATTGAAGTTATTAGATCCATGTAACTCTCACTGAACTAAACTGGAGCTTTGCCTGCTTAAAGACTGCAGGAAGGGTGCTTTTGTATTTAAGGACTAGATCAAAACTCAAGAGACAAGTTTATACCCTGGCTCTCCTTACTACTTCCTTTGTGATTTTGGGATATTACCTATGGATAAAACGAGTAGTAGCTCCACTTATTTTTCTCTGGAACTCTTTATCATTTTGTTTTTGTAGATGACAAATCCTTTACGACGGTGGGCTGTCTGTACCGAAGCATGCAGGACTCCAGCACAGGAGAAGCCAAAGGCAGTAGAAACTTCTGACTGCAACTGCATCGCAAAATGCAACATCACACTACTATACAAGGAATTGTCATGCACTGGATATATCCCATCTCAAGAGATGTTAAAAGTAACTTCAAATTGTTTGACTGTGTCTGTTGGTGATGTTGGATGACGCTTATCTTCATGGGATGCAGAGGCTGGCTTATAATTCAAGACTGTAAAAGCAACAAAATCTCCAACCCCAAAATCCAGAGTATTAGAGTGAGAACCTAGCTATTTTTGTTTCCTGATGGTTATTTTAATAAGGGATATATGAAGAAGCAATCTGCTAGTGCTGACCTGTGAAAAACATTAAATAAATGTTGAGATTATGAGCAATCATAGGTGCTTTAATGCTTTTATCCAGATGTCTCTGTGAAGCAGGGAAGTGCATGAAATAAGGAACCATCATTTTCTTACAGACAGTAGGCTGATGATAACAAAGATTTGAGGAATGTCGACATACTGTGCCTAAGCTAGCTCAGATATCGCTGCAAAGCTATGGAGGCACAGCTGAAGGAGTTGCTTCACGTCAAAAAAGACATCCATATGCCACAACACAGAGCTTGAACTGATGATTTCAGGCAAGAATCCAGAAGACTATTTCTGTGACAGCAAAGCTACTGCTGTCCAAACTGATAGCAGCATGTCCCCTGCTAGAAAATAACCATGTATGGACTTACCATTAGTGACTGGATGTCTCAACCGCCTGTGATTTAAAAAATAACATTTATGCTATTAGCACTGCTTCCCTTTTATTCTGAGGGGAAACTGGATTATCACCTTCTAAATTACAAGGTTTCCTTCTCTTTTTTTGTTGCATTATCCTCATTTTCTTCATCTGACATTGGAGACAAATTATTCCTGATTTTCCTACATATAAGTAGGGCAAGATTCAGGTCCTACCTCGTCAATCTTTATACATGGATCTCCATCTCTCATTGTCAGCTAATCAGTTGTACCAAGAATTTGCCTGCACCTATTTGTTTCTGTGCTCTCGTTTACAGCTCTTCAGAGATTTTGCCTGTTACTGCTGCTCATTCATACTCTCCCCCTCAAAAACCACTGGTCAAAATCCATCTATTTTATCCGAAAGAAATAAAATAAACATCTGACAGATAATGTAGTAGGAAACCTGGCAACAGATGCAGCAGGCTTTATTCAGTAGCAGGCTTTTTGCCTTCCTACACACATACCCAACCTGAGTCCCTGTGCTGTGCATCGTCCTGTTTGGTTGAGCTGCAATTCCAATTACTTTGGTTGCCTTCCAGAGAAAGAACATGATCCTCAAAAATGTTCTTGGTTCCTTTTGAGAGGAAACAAGACCATTCAGATCCCCTTGAAGTCAAAATGAGGACACATAGCCACTCTCTGGATCAAGTTCATGTTAATGATGCCGCATCTGCTACACATGCACATGCAGCAGGGTTATTTAAGAAAACTGCAGGTGAAGACTGATTTGCTTAGCGGCTCACCTTGCTCTCCCTACCGACAGAAAGGACCATCTTAGGCTTAGAGGCCTTAGCATCACCTCTGTCTTGCAGGGCATCTCCTATGTTGCCAGGTGAATTGCACCGAATAACTAAGCCGCTCTAAAATTAAAGCTACATCCTACCCACAGGACAGGGGGAACTTTAAGACTTCTGAATTGTAGGAAGAAATCTGGTCTCCAAATAAAATAAAGCAAGGTTTTCCCCAAAGTGCATAACTAAAGGCTATCCATGCCACACTTTTACATTTCATCTTTTTTTGACCTTTAATTTAATGTAAGTACTCAAGCAATTTTAGCTGTGTTTTCTTCTCAACTTCTCCCGCTTTAGGCCACACACAAAAAGATCATGCTGTGACTTGACTCCCCTCCTTTCTCAAAATCTTATGGTGAACAGGGATGTTATTTTAATCAACCTCAAACTAGAGTTTTTTTGTCCATTAGGGTACTTAATTATTTGTTTCAATTCATGCCTTTTTTACATTGAAAACTATAGCTTTTACAGATTCCTGTAAACATCTAGGTATGAAAATGGCTCTTTTTCAAAAACGTGCTTCTAGATCACTAAAAATAATTCACTTGTATTTACATTTTCTTTGTGTGGAATTCAAAGTAATACGTATATTTACTGCTTATCCCTATCTTTATTGATCTATGTTCTTTTAATCTATCTATAACATATGCTTATTGCTGATAAAATGGTAGTCGAGTCACATTACTCACCTCTTCACACACCACACATTCTAACACTGGTATCACAAGAAGGTCCCTCATCCAGCCTCGCCAATGCGCACTAACCTTCAGCAGTAAGCATCACTTCTGGATGCAAGAAGGTACAAGCAGTCCCTCTAGCCTGGCCTTTGAGTGACGGGCTAAGTTCACCGATCTATCTACTTGTCATGATTTATTGCTATATTTATCTGCAAATGCTCTGAATTAGTGATTTCAGAGGGCTTTTTATTTTATAATTATATTCTTGTTTATTAAAATAAAATTTCTGGTTTGGAGACTCATTCTGCCACAATACTTGCTGTTTTCAAGAAACACATGATTCCTCTCCAGCCACTACTGATTTCATTTCATAAGAGTAGTATGGTCAGGTTCACTAATCATTGAAGGGTCAGGTCACCAACACGCCAGCTGCTTTTTCATTCTTGGTGACCTCTGGTTGCTGAGCCAGGTATATGTAAGGCACACAACTCCTGGGCTCTACCTGCTAGCTACTTGAAAATTGAACTACTGCAATGATACTCTCAAAGCAAACTTTACTTTGGTTTGGCATGAGGTACAAGGCAATTCAGAATTTGGCTCTCTCTGAAAGTTCTCCTTTCCTTGTTATTTCCTTCCAAGAATGTTAAAAAAAAAATAGAAATGTTCTCCACTTTTAAATTGCTGTTCACTCACCAAAGCGAATAGCCCTCATATCGAACGTATTTCCAGTGAACACAGCTCACAAAATATTAGTAAATTAAAAATAATCAAGATCACAGCAGTGTCTCTCAAGGACTATATCATGACAGACATAATGTCTCAGAATATCAACTTTCCTCTGTCACTAATTCTATCTTAAATCCTTCTGAAGGATATATGTAAGGTTCCTACGTTAAATTGTTTCAGTTTCCACTGAGGTGGAAACTGAAATAAGCAGTTTTTTGACTACTTTTACCACCTTTTGACTACCTTTACCACCTAAATACTATTTCACTTATTTCAGGATTAAGATTAGTACCATATTTTAGCATAAAGGTGGAATTTCCATATACTCAGAAAAATACTAGAAATCTGGTTTTTTCCACAAAAGCCTTCTCTGCAGGTAATACATTGTCCCAAGAAAAAGTTTCGTAACAGCAGAACATGCAAGTAGTTCAAAAAGGTGAGTTACTTTCCACTATGTATGCACTAAATGCATGCGAATTACAGTAGATGGGCCAAATACTTTCTCAGGAGGGACATGTATTGACACCTTTGGACAGTAGCAGCAGCTTTTGAATTTTCACTTCAACTACTGCTTAGAAATGACACTGTCAGAAAGGAAACACCTACTGTGCGCCTTCACTTGCCTTCTGATCCCTTATTAGTTAACCCTGAAGTGCGTATGTATACAGCCTTAATCCCCAAGTGAGTATCTGGACCAGGGGAAATCTGGAATTAATTGTGAAGTATTTTGGTTACTAATGCAGCTGTTACAAGTGTTTGATTTGGCAAGCGAACAGAAAAGGCACTGCATACCAATTTCGTGAGCCACTGTAAAAGCTGCATGGAGGCCATCATCTTCAATCACTGCACAGCTGCGCTCAGGAGAGCATATGGTCCCAACGTCTGCCATTCCCAGAGTATCACATGAATGATGTCCACATAAATCCTGCCCAGGAAGGAAAAAAAAAAAATCATTAAAATAAATTTTTACGCCCATAGGCAACAACAGGTCAAAGTCATGAGCCCTTTGCAAACAGCAGAACCTGGATAAAAATATCAACATAAGCTTCCAGCTAAAGATGTCAATACAGTAAAGTCAGTGGGAATATTTTCATTGACTTTAACAGGATTTGTACACATTCTGCAATTAATTATTGTCACTTAAATTTGTATTTCTGCAATGCATAAGGAGGCTCAAACTTGCATTGAGTTAGGTACTCAAAATACATGCTGTAGAAGCATTTGTTTAATGACAATCAAAATAGAAGAAATATCCTCTTTTTTTTTTTACAGAGGGTGAAGCAAGGCACAGAAAGAAAGCTTCAGATTCCAGATCAGTCCTTGAACGAGAGATCACCTTTCTTTTCAAAAGGTAAATCTTACAGTTGCACTTAAAGAAATCAGATTGTTATATATTAAACCTCGTGTCACACCTGTCAAGTAGTACAATGTTTAATAATGTATTATCCAATATACCAACAAATTAAGTAATTCTCAAAGGTTGCTTAGAGAGTCAGAGCATAAAATCCCCAGTCTTAGTAATGCAACAACTCGATCACATGCTTGTAGATATGGGGTGTCTGCAAAAACATACTGGTAGCATTAAGTTTTTTCTTTCCATTCCAGGATGATAACGATAATGATAACGATGAAGGTAGCTTTGGTCAGACATAGCATTTTAATAACCAGCAGTAAGTTTTCAGTGCTTCTGCTGAAGCAGCAGGAAGGATACTAGTCTGACAGTACATATATATGCTTTTTTGGTTGAGAAGGAAAAGTAGGTACCATGCTATTTGGAACACTCCTAGACATTTCATTGTGGTTGAACGAAAGTATCATTTTCAAGGCATGACAGCATTATCAAATATTATTATCAAAATGATCAAAGAGTACCTTTTTTCCCTTTATTTTTAAGACTCTCTTCTTCCCTTGAGATCTCCTTTTATAATGACCTTCTTTCATGAAGCCTTTCATAATTAATCCATCTGAATAACAGATATCCTTTATCAGGCTCCAGGTGAACAATGTTCACTGATTATGATAGTTTCAAATTTAGGCAAACTGGAAAATGCACAGGATTCAAATCCCACTGAAGTCAAAGAAAAACACACTGAGTTCACAGATACTATGACAGAGCACCTCTTTACAAAAAAAGTGTAGTTTTTTTCAAGATGAAATAAAGACATTTTCAAGCTAAAATTACACAGCAATATTACATATATGGAGTAAGAATTTCAGGATCAGTTCTTCTGGCTTCCAGGTGTTTGGGAACTCTTTTCTGTAAGTGCACTCTTGGTGCTACTTAATGTCAAGATTTAAATGCCGCAGTACCAATGAACAAAACAGCCTCGCAAGAAGAGAAGGAATAAAGTTCAAAAGTACTTCAATTCCCAAATTTTCACAGGTATAATCCATGATTTAAGAAAAACCTCCATTCTGTAGCAATGTAGATAACATGCAGGGAATTTGCTCTCTAACCCCACTGGCTCCCAAACTTGATATCCAAATAGCTCCCCAAACTTTGCTTCTGGCTCTGCATGGGTAATGGGAAGGTACAGGGTAAGTATGCTCATTTTCAAGTACTTCAAAATAAATGCATCTATTTCCAGTTTTATTTAGACAAATAAACTTCTCATTTTCGGCATCTCTGGACCACTGTTGGAAGAGGCTCTAAGTGAGGTCATGTTCCTATACCACCTATCATCTGGGGCATATTCAACAAGGAAGATGCAATACTTAAACTCCTATTACTTTTGCTTAGGTTTATATCCATTTAGCACTTTATCTATCACTTCTGAATCTGACCCTTTCAGTCTAAGGGTACATTTTACATAGAGTAAACTCTATGTAAATGTAACTGTAAGTGGTTTACCTACAGCAGCATGAGTAACAGAACTCAGAAAAAATGCATGCGCATAGTACCAATAAAAATACCTTTTCATGGTGATATAATCAGTCTACATAAATGAGTGTAGGCTGTATAGGAAGTAAGATACCTTTATACTAGTGCAGTTTGAACTGAATCCACACAAGCAGTTTAACTGAAATTCTTACACAAGTACCAAAAAGCACATAAATAAGACAGAAAGCAGCTTACTGGAGGAGGTCTAAATTGCTCTCAGGCTGATGGTGCCAAGAACAGTATAAAGTACATTCACTCAGGCCCTGTCTTTGCATGCACATTCTGTGTCATTTGGTCTTCTCTTGTATTTGGGTGTCATCATTACATAGATACTTACATCAGTACCGCTCCCAGTATGGGCACAATTATATCAGCATACATATGTCTTATGCCAGTGCACGGTTTATTTCCATTTACGTACAAAAAGAAGCTATGCCAGTGATACAGCTATGAAGCTATACCAGCAGATGAAACCAGACCTCACGATGATTCTTCAGATTTGTTGATACAAGTATAATTAAAATAATACAATCTTTCTAAGCAGGCAAGCTCATACAACTCCTTAGAGTTACTTCTGATGGGATGTGGGGAGTATGGAATATTACAATGGGGATGTTAACCATAAGCAGCCCTTCTGACTCTTGGCTGGTTAGTAATCCCACCCTCAACATTTCCAAGGCTATGCACAGGATTGCATTACACCACCTTCATTAGACATCAAAAAAACAGCTATGTACATACACAAGCACTAATGGACACAGTAATGCTTGGCTACTTTTCATATGTTACACGTTACTGACATTTTACCACACTGCGTGCCCGGGTTTTCCTCAGAACTCATCACTTCATCAAACCTCCATTTCCATTATTTCCCAGATTATGACACATATCCACACACCTCAACATCCTACCAGTAACTTTCAAGGCACTGCTCATCTGCGTAACAGTTGTCTAGATAAATCAAAGCAGGCTTTATGCTTTCTTTATGAAATACCTTAACTTCGGGTCAGACAAAATCAATTTCTTGAAGGGCTGTATTAGTTAATGGTCACTCCTGGGAAACCCCACAGCAGAAGATACGTGATTCTGAAAATTTCTTATCTGTAAAATTACCTAGCTCCTCGAACACCCCACAGACAGCTGGAAAACAGTTGTCCTCAGATAGTGTGGGACCAATGATCCCCATAAAAGAGAAGAGAGGAGAGCGACCGCCCCATGCTCAGAAAGCTGTGGACAGTGGTATGGCAAGGCCCCATTCCCTGCAGCTATCTGCCCCGTTCCTTGCAGCCATCTCCATGACCACGTCGACATTGCCTCCCCAGTGGTCTGAGCAAGGCGGCGTGGGGAGTCCCACAGCCACCTACTGAATCCTGGCTGGGCAGTGGCCGAGGAGGCTTGTAAAGGATCTTGGAAACAGGGACAGGAAATATTTTCTGTCGCTAGCTTCTTTGTATGAAGCTGTTACTGGAGGGAGGACTACGGGTTGCCCACCTGCTGGCAGAGCAGCAGGGCATGCATTGGCTGTGCTTTGATCAGAGAGAATGCGCTGAGCCCTCTGGTTTTTGTTGCAGACTTTAGTCCTCAGCCACTGCACAAGGATGCATTTTGTAAGCTAATGCTGACATTGTCAATAATCACTTAGACAGATTACTGAAGGCTTAGCTCCATTATGTTCTCAACTCATAGTCTCATTTACTCTTTACTTCTCTTGCCTCTGCATGATTTGAACTTTTAGTATATTTCTATTCATAACATCACACAGTATATCTATATATATAACTGAAGCAAATCAAGTGGCATCTCTGAGACAAATATTCTGAAAAGTTTGCTGTTGGGTCAACTTACCATTCCCTAGACACATGGTCCTTCCCAACAGCATGATTTTGAGTGGCATCACTGAAAATCATGCTTTTTTACACTTCCACTGATTTAAATCTTTATGGCAAAATTTCTTCTAGGCATGGATTATTTGTAACCAGCATCAATAGCTGTATTTTTAGTTTTCCTGGGCAGTCTTGGAAAGCAGTCTCAGATTTTTATGAAGTAAAGTTTCTGGGAGTACATTAAAAATTTTTATTTCCCTTGAAAATCTTTTTTTGTTTTGTTTTGGGTTTTTTTGTTAAAAACAGGCCCTGATATAATGATGCAACCTAAAAAATCTGTGTGGGTGTCCTCAACTTTTCATACTCCAGGTAAAGCACTGAGAAAGCAGGGACTGACATGATACTTAAAACTAGTTTCCAGTTATTATTTCGCTATGGTGCATGGCTTCTATTTAGAAGTTAATCGCTTGCTCAGATCTGTATACTCATTTAATTGTCTCCAAATAGCAGCGGAAACTTCGAAGAGTAAGTGTTTCTTGATATTTCTAAAGAAGGAATGCAGAGTCTGGCCCTTGATCTGCATTACAGTAGCTTCAGAAGAATGACTAGGAAATGCATTTGCTACACAGGAGGCAATAGATGTTGAGACTTGAGCTTTGGCAAAGGAATGGCTTAGGAAAACTGAGCTGTACATCATAAGACTAGTAGTTAATTAGACAGCTTATTAAAGGCCAAGTTTTCTTGGCATTCATAAGTACATCAAGAGCAGCTGGCTGTTTGCCACGTATACGTGGCATTGTTGAGAATGAAGATAACCGTCGTGGCTCCCTTCTAGAGCAGTTGATTTATTTTACCTGAAATTCTTTGATTTGTGCAGTAGGCTTAAAAACAAGAATAAGCTGTTTAGTGAAACCTGATATTAGGCCAAAGCCCGTGGATCGGAGCCAAAACAGGATTTAAGCGCCAATGCGGACAGTTTCGTGGATTGTAAGGGCAAAAGAACAAAATTGGCTCGCATGTCCTCTGGTCTTTGAGTTATCTTTGAGTTATTCATAGGGCTTGCAGTTTGTGACCTTACGGGCCCCAAAGTGCCACAGCTTTACAGTCCTGAGTAGCTTAGCTCTTAGCTTACACTAAAGCTTGATTGAGGTTGAGATGCTTAATGTTTCGCAACCTTTGTTCCCTGAGGGAACCCAAGCCTACAGACGTTCCCAGATCAGATGTACAAGAAATCAACAGGATTAGGCCTTCTATCAGGCATAGCTGCACGTCACCTTCTTTTAAAGCAGAGCTTGCTCTTCTCGTTTCTTTACAACGGCCCAGCAGTTAAAGCCTTTGCCCAATAAGAAGGCGACCCAGCTTCACATTCCTTTGAGGGATGAGGATACTTAGAAGCATGCTTCGTATGACAGCACCCTATGGTCTACGGTCTACCCCAGACTGTGGTCTACAATGAAGGTCTCTACGTGTCTGCACATGCAGAGAGCTGGGGCTTCTCCTGATGCAGCCCATGTGCCGAAGGTTTCCCTAGCCTGGGGCTGCAGGTAGTGCTTAAGGCGCTTGGTGAAGTGATCTCATTTCTGGTCCCTATTCCTCAGCCTGCTTCTGTATTTTACACTGAACAGTCCTTCAGTAAATTAGAGAAACAGTCTTCTCTCCATGCTTTGGGAACACAGCCTGACTTGCTGTAAGCGGTACGCTCCAGTCAGCGGCTTCAGGTCACGATTCTTCTCCTTCTCACCACATGAATCTTGAATTACTTGCTAAACAGTGACATAGCTTTGGTCAGAGGGGTGGAAAGTTTCCTCAACACCTGGAACAGCTTACAACCTACCGGTTAAGGACGTCTCCCGGGAGGTGGGCGATACAGACCTAAAATCCCTCAAGCAGGAGAAGGAATTAAACACGACTTTCCGACTTCCTGCAGCAGTGTTCCCACCGCAGGCCTGTAAATGGAGGGAGGGGTCAGGCGGTATTGGGGACCCACGCATCATTTATTAACGTCACAGCAACGCAGAATGGCACATGGAGGGGAAAGTAAGGTTCACCGGAACAGAAAGCATTAAGGGCATCACCCAAGAAGCACATTACATCTGGAAGTCAAAAGCAGCACAAGACCTAAGGCAAAGACCACAAAAGGTATTGAAAGTAAGGGCTAACTGGTGAACAAAGTAATTGGAGAACTGTCTATTTTACCCCTCAACTGATACTATGACACTTAAAAAGAGAGACTTTACAAGCCACAACGGTGGAATGCTGCCCTCAAGGAAGCCTGCTGTGAAAAGTCCTCTTCCTCAGGCACTGAGCAGGCCTCGCTCATGGGCTTGTCCAGATTTGGGCACGAGGGAGAGGGCCTGGCCATCGCTGTGAAGCAAGGAAGGACTCCTGTCAGACGCCCTGGGATACTGCTTTGTCTTCCCATGGCCATATTTTGACAGGAAAGACCAAAGTCCAGTTATCTTTCGAGGAAAACAGGAGTGGTGGTACCTGCCATACCTACCAAAACAAAAATCACACCTTTTCCTCCAGCAGTTTAACTTAAAAATTGAGGTCGTCTTTATTTCAGGTTAATACGAGAAATACAGACCTGAGTTTTGGGCATTCAAATCTCAAATGTGCAGAGCTGTCTTTCTGAATTCTAGGTAAGGTGAAATACAAGAAAACCCAATGCATGGCTGATGTCCTGTGGGGCTAACTTTAGCACACGCATGCTACACTTTCTGGCTTCAGAAACTACCTCCTCACCAGACTGGGTATTTACTCTCCCCGTATACCGTACGTGGACCCCAGGCACTTGTCATCCAAGGACACTCTGCAACAAAGTATTAGAAATAGAGCATGAACTGGATTAAGCTTTTATGCTCTGAATGTACATGTTAACAAAACTTATTTTTTTCCTAAAGCACGTAAAGAAAATGCAGCAGCATTATGCAAACCACGTATTATTTCAAAATACTGACAAAACACGTATAAAGTTTTTGGACTCTGCATGGGGAGGGGAAGATCAAAGAAAGTTTTACTCATGAAACTGGTGACTGGTGAAGAAGGAAAAATGTACGATTTCACTTGCTATACCCATAGTTCCTCTGTGGGGAAACTCCACACAATCTCTGCAGATTAGTGTGAATCACACTCCTTCTCCCGCACAAATGATGTCCCAGTTTATTCTCCCCAGGGACATTATCTAAATGCATCTATCTAATTGGTGAAAACTCTACGAAACTGGTAGACGCATCACATTATAATTTCTTCAGATGAATAGTAACAAACATTAGTGAAATGTATTCTGTTGACCACTGGTACAGTGACCTGTTTTAGTAATATGGGATAATAATTGTGGGAAGATGATAATACAGAAAAGAAAACAGGAAAAAAGAACTAGCGCCAGAGAAGCATGTGCTCCATGCAATGAAAGTATCATCTATAGAGCTGAGATAATCCAAAGCTTGCTGTTAAATTTCAACAGCACTGTCAGATTGACAGTTAAGCTAAGTCACACACATACGACCCATATAATTACTGTGTGGAAAAAGGCAGGACAGTGGCCTTTGGCTCTAGTATGAACTTTTTGTTAGAGCCAGGCATAATGGTACTATCACAGATGATGCTAACAAGCACTTAGGAAAGTATTTTTTCTTGTTCTTGTTGCTTGTATCTACTGTGAGAAATATCTATTTTAACTTTCACATGATTCGGAATTGTGGGGAAAGGAAAAGAAAAGAACTGGACTTTGTCCAAATGCATTCAATAGTTCACTTGAAATTTAACTAAAGGTCACTAATGAAATAGACTGGATGAATACTAGAGGATAATTGCAGAGCAGGCTAGACTCAGAACAGTCTCAGTTCAAGTGCAATTTGAAAGTCACATCTAATACGTTTTTCTACCGCGACAAATAATCTGGCAAGTATTTTGTTGCACCCATAAAAACCTGAAGACTGAAAATAACCTGTTTCCATCTTCCGAGAACTGTCCACAATAAAAAAAGCCTGAACCAGACTAAGTTCTAAATTTGTTGTTGACTTCACTGACACAGAAAACAAATCGAGCTAGTCTCCAGGGGGAGAGGGCTTTACAAGCTCTTCCTCCTTCCCACCACACAGCTGCTTCTCCACCACAACACAGGGTGGAGGACTCACCTGGCCATCAGATGATCGAACCCTTGCACCACCATATTCCACAGAGGATGCTCTGAGGATGCATGCAGCACAAAAATTCACAGCTGCTGTCAAAGATTCAACCACAAACTAGGCAAACAGCAGGGGGCCCATGCATTCTCTAAGGCTGTTAAGGCCAAACTGCCTTAATGAGAGGTCTCACAGGATTTATTAGAAAATGATCACCCTTTGGTACTGACAAATCAGACCTCTGTCAGGCTTGATACCGGCCATCGTGGTGTCAAAACGACAGATTGAGATCACTGGGAAAATATATTTCTCCTGGCTAGATCTTGGGAATTTAAAATACTCACTGTGGAACCCAACTAAGTTTCTGCAATATACAGTGATAGCTGGTTTCTGAGCCCATTGAAGACTTCTGCAACCTCCTACACAGGTGATAATACTGACCAGACACGTTACCGTAGTTTCCCTTGCAGTGACAGAGTAAACGTAGGATTCACTGCAGCTAATGGAGAGCTACATGGTCCTTGCCACCACTGATAAGAAATACAGAACATTAAAATAGTTTTAACATCGCTTGTCTGTGAACTGAACTCATGTTCGTATCCATTTACTATTTACTATGTTCTGCAGTATGAGTGCTTTAAGGCCTTTTCAATACAGATTATGATCAAAAGTGAGTGGATGTTTTAATCCGGAATCAGATCTTTTTGCATGGGAAGTACTTCCTAGTGTGAATGATGATGAGAATAATTCTAACCGCCAGTACTAATTTTATAATAAGGGACAGCTGCCAGCACACTCTTAAGTCTATCAATGGTCATTAATTTATCTTTAAACAAGTAATGACAACAGAAGAGGAGGAAGCGAATGGTGCTGAATTCTGACAGGATTCTTCCTCTATAAGGAACCCGAGCAAAGCTACTGGCTTTTCAGACAGCCTCTGGTGTCAAAAAAAATATCCAAGTAAATGTCACTCCCAGAATGAAGCTAATTATTATATTAGAGACTTGTATGGCAATAGGCATGCAAAATTTAGACTCTAACTACACATAAACAGTTACATAAAGCTAAGGATATGTGTTCAGCTGAGAAACAATTTGCAAACATTCTGCTGATGCAGAGACACAAAGTTCAGGGTGGCCTCAGTAAGTGAACAAAGATGGAAAATGTACTTCACACATTTACTCCATGCCTAAAACCCAAGCCATTTAGGAGAAGACATCTGGATGTTCAAAAATCAGCATGACGGTATTCAGAGCCCATCAAAACATGCAGCCATGGCTTGGCGTCTAGTAGCTAAGCAACGTACTTCATACATTCAAAACATAGTTGTAAAAGTTGGATCCTCCTGCCAATTGCTGCCACTCTCATTGAAAAGTTAAACTGGAAAAAATCTCTCTTTAGTTCAAAGTGGGGCTGTTTTCTCCAGGAAACATCTCTACTGCTTTTTCATCCTTTAACCCTTTCCATGTTTACATTCAAAGAGGAGCAAATAGATTCATGTTGACATTTCAAGTGTAAGCATATAAAAATCGTGTGGACTCACGCATATTCCCTGCAAAGAACATCATGAACATATGTAGCAAGAAACTACAGTCTTGTTCTTATTGAGTCAAATACTGAAATGTAATGCCAAGCAATGTGCTTGTGCACACAGCAAATCATTAAAGCAGATTAAGTTATACTGAATTGTGCTGAGGAGCTAATCCCATAGTTAAACATGTTAAAATGTAAACCAAGAAAACAGAAGCTTGTGCTTTTTTATTGCAAAGCATTTACATCCCCAAGTAACAGTGCAAGCAACATTTGCATCTTAAGAGTGGAAGTAGACCACAGGAACTGTGACATGGTGTTTAGTTTAGGTACTATTTACATCCAAAAGATGTAGCTCTACGCACGGAAGATGCATTGCTCAGGAGCCTTTCAAAGCGGATTACTGATTAGCAAGCAGCATGCTCATATTCCGGCAGGAGGGCATCCATGCAAAGAATCACAGACAAGCATCTGTAAAGCAAGTGCACTTGAAATTCGCATCCTATCTCAATCCAAATTAACTTAATAATTGATGTTAAGATTCACGGTCTGTCACCCTAAGAGCTTCTGAATTGTAATAAATCCCGGGGAAATACATGGGAATACTGGCAGAGAAAAACACTCTTTAGTGAAAAGTGATGGATTCTGGCCCAGGCTTAATTAATAAGCCATTAGAAAGGATGTTTATAGAAAAAAGCAAGAGCGTTCTGGCCCTGCCTAGGTAGCCTGCTTTCATTCAGATTATTATGATAAAAAAATGAAAGCTTGCAAATTGATCCGATGGGCTTTAAACTGCTAAAAAGACTCCGGCTGTACAAGTGATGCCTGACTGACACAGAACCTAATGTTTCAACTATTTACAGCTATAAAAGCAAGCCAGGCGCTTTTTTTTCCCCTTCTGGAGCAACTCCTTCCACAAACTATCCAAAGCATCCTTTTTGGCAGGCTCCTATGATGTAGAAATGAACGGAAAGTCATGCAGTTATTTTTTTCGTACTTGGGGAAGGGAAAAAAAGAAAACACCAAACCCAAACCGCTGAAGGGATATTCTTACAGAAGGACTTCATTGCATAAACTCGGCCACATGTCTACTAGAGCAATGTCCCTTAACGACCTCTGGCAAGGCAATTACAATCGGGCATGGAGCAAGGCACAGCTCTGCACGGCTAAGACTGGTCGGACCTGACCCACAGTTGATCAGGACACCCATTCTTCACTTGGGGAATGAGAAAGAGACTGCATGCCCTTACCACCAGCCCCACTCACTGAACTCCTGCAGCTCTGTTTACCTGCGGTTTGCATGTACGTCCTACCCTTGAACCACAAGCGCTGCCAGCTTCCAGTGCTGCGGAGCTATTCTTGCTGGAAATAGCACCTCAACGCACTCAACAAGGAAGTTGCGTGTGCTTTTAAGGTGTTCTCCACCATTTTCACTAGCAGGTCTGGGGACTAACTTAGGCTAGGGAGCGCTATCAGCCCTTTGCCTGGACCACCTCCCCGGAGACAGTGGGCTGTATGTGAAACATCTCACTGGGGAAGACGTAACGTCATCATCTCTCAAGCACAGATAAGTTAGGCGGCCTCAGCTGAGTCCCCCAGTCGGGCAAGTCATCACCTTTCCACCCTGGCAGGCGCCCCAGCACCACAGTGGCATGAACGACCGTGTGCCCGCAGTGGAGATGACCTCGCAGGAGAGGGGGCACACACAAATGCATACACAACTTATTGGGTTTTCAACTCCTCTTCCATGCCCGGCAGCTGTGCGCGTGGGTGCCGGTCCCTGAGACGCAGCACAACCCAACGGGAAGGCCAAAGGCATGAGCGGGGAGGCAACCACCAGCCAAAGCAGGGCAATGCGGCTGGAGGGCCGCCAGGGTGCCTCATCGCAGCCCAGTCGCCCCACATCACCAAGGGCGTTCAAGGCGCACCAAGTCGCCGTCGGTCAGGATGATGCCTACCTCGCGGGTGAAGAGGATGGCGGCGTCATAGTGTTCGTCATGGTCGTCGTCGAGGCGGTTGTGCTGGTGCTGCCACTTGCAGAAGTTCTTGAGGGTGGTGGCAGCGTTCCTGTTGACTTCCAGCCCCTTCTCCTTCTCGCCCAGGGCCACCACCTTCACCACGGCCAGCCGAACGTGGTTCTCCAGGCTGGAGTGGGCGTAGAGCCGGGAGGCGATGGAGGACAAGGTGAGCAGGTAGTGCTGCAGCCCCTTCCCGTACTTGCGGACCATGGACGCGTCGGCCACCAGCAGCAGCTCCACCTGCCGGGCCCGGGAGACGGAGCGACGCCGCCGCCGCCGGCCGTTGTCTGTGAACTGAACTCATGTTCGTATCCATTTACTATTTACTATGTTCTGCAGTATGAGTGCTTTAAGGCCTTTTCAATACAGATTATGATCAAAAGTGAGTGGATGTTTTAATNGGTCGGCAGGTGCCGGCGGCTGGGCCAGAGCGAGGTGCAGCTCGGTGGCCAGCAGCAGGGAGACCAGCTTCAGGAGCATGCTTGCCTCGCCGTCAGGAGCGGCCACAGTGGTGGTGGTAATTAGCAGTAGTAGTAATAATAATAAGAGTTGGGGAGGGGGGTGGGAAGAGCCGGTCCGCGGAGCGCAGCAAGGTAGTTCAGGGAAGGAGAGAAGGGGGAAGGAGGGAGGCGAACAAAACAAAAAAAAAAAAAANGTCGAGGCGGTTGTGCTGGTGCTGCCACTTGCAGAAGTTCTTGAGGGTGGTGGCAGCGTTCCTGTTGACTTCCAGCCCCTTCTCCTTCTCGCCCAGGGCCACCACCTTCACCACGGCCAGCCGAACGTGGTTCTCCAGGCTGGAGTGGGCGTAGAGCCGGGAGGCGATGGAGGACAAGGTGAGCAGGTAGTGCTGCAGCCCCTTCCCGTACTTGCGGACCATGGACGCGTCGGCCACCAGCAGCAGCTCCACCTGCCGGGCCCGGGAGACGGAGCGACGCCGCCGCCGCCGGCCGTCCCCCGCCGCTGCCGCCGCCGCCGCGGCCGGGTCGCGGGTCTCGCAGCTGGTGTGCGCCGGCACCGTCTCGAAGCTGAAGCGGTCCCTGCGGAAGAGGTGCGGGGCGCGGGCCGGGCCTTCCCCGTAGATCCGCGGGCCGGCCGCCTCCCCGCCGCGCCGCGCCGGCCTCACGGTGTAGCGGGAGCGGCCCACGGCGAAGAAGCCGTCGAGGCCGCCGCAGAGGTTGAAGACGGCCAGGGAGCGCGGGCTGCCGTCCACCGTGCCGCGGTAGTAGCAGCGTGAGAAATATCTATTTTAACTTTCA
>VZSC01006784.1:197583-251038 GCA_013398225.1 Steatornis caripensis
AGAAAAAAAGAAAAAGAAAGTTCTCCCTCCCAAACTCGAGTCAAGTGCGAGTGGGAGAGAAAAAAATGTCAACAAAAGCCGCTCGCGTGTGAACTTTGTGTTTCTCTGCAGGGAAGAGCCGGGAGCACATGGACGGCGACGGAGAGGTAAAAAATCCTAAATCGCTGCTGCTGGGGAGGCAAGGGGAGGGGAGGGGGGGGAGAAAAATGAGGAGAGGAGGCTCGGACCCGGCAAGTAGAGAAGTTTGAGCACTTCCCACTCCTCTTCCACTTCTCTGCTGTAGTCACCGGATCATCATCACTAGCAGCAGCGGCAGGGGCAGGGGCAGGGGGCAGGTCTGCTGCGACTCGGCACTTTCTCGGGCTCCGGTGGCTCCCTTTCCTTCTTTTGCCCCCTTTTGTTTTGAAGAGGAGGAGGAGGGGAGAGAAGAAATTCAGGCACCAAAAAAACCGCCTCGATCGTCTCCGGTGAGGTGGTTGAAAAGAAAAGAAAAGCAGAAAAAAAGCGCCCAAGAAGCGGAAAACGTCCCGGATTTTTGTAAAAGCCCCCTCCCTGTATCTTTTCTGTTGTTGTTGTTGTTGTTATCCCCAGTCTGTCGATGTGAACAAGAGGAGAAGGGAGAGAAATGTGAAGATGAGAGGAGGTGGAACAATGAATTTATAGCGGAATGCCATCCTGCAATGGCAATTTCAACAATTCGTCACTGCAGGCTGCCTCTTAAAGGGAGAGCTTCAAAACCACCACTCCCACACTTCCTTCTCATTTAATCAGACAGAGGCAGAAACTTGAGGGGAGGGGGGAAGGGGGGGCTGAGGGGGGAGGAGAAAAGGAGGGAGAGGGAGCAGGAGAGAGGGAGGCAGGAGCCGGGGAGGGAGGGAGGGAGCCGGGGAGGGGAGAGAGACCGGGAGGAAAAAAATGTTCGTGTGTGAAAAGCGCAAGGTTTCTCTCGAATCGCTTAAAGCCACAGAGTCACCCGCGGCTGGCGATGTCACCGCTGGCCGGGGCGCTGGAGCTGCGCTTACCTCACGTCCTGCCCGCTCCCTCCTGCCCGGCGCTGCCGTTCCTTTTGCAGTGCTCGGTGGAGGAGGCAGGTTTACGCCTGGCTCTGGGAGGGGAGGGAAGCGGCCGGGGGTTTTCCGAGAGCGCCGGTGAAGCAGGGCACCCGGGGGGAGCGGAGCGGCTGCGCCCGGGGCGGTTGGGGGCAGGGGAGGGGGCGCCGTCGCCGCTGCCCGCCGTGTCCCGGCTCGGCCCCTGCCCCTGCCCCTGCCCCTTTCCCGGCTCGGCGGGAGCACCAAACCTGCTCCCTTTGTCCGGGCGGCCGCGGCTCGCCTGCCCCCAGCCTGTCATTAAGTCCCGGCAAGCTGTCATCTAGTCCGGGTGGGCTGTGAGTTCCCCGGAGCCCCCGAGGAGGAGAGAGGGCGGGGAAGAGTTAATGCCTGCGTTGACCTTCTGCATGACTTCAGATACTTAGATCATCCCGCCGCTGGCTGAGACGCTCATCCACTCGCCCTGTCCCCTCGTCTTCCTTCCCCCCCGCTTCGTGCTCCGGCAGGGACGCCACAAAGGGCAGACGTCCGCGGTTGCTTTTTCAGCCTGCCCTTTCCACCTTCACGTTGCCCACAGAGTGAGAGGGCGTCGGCGGACAGCTTGATCTCTGCCGAGGTCAAGGGCTGGAAGGCAGCCTGGGCTCTGGGAAGGCGGGAGGAGCAGGACACTCCGCTGGCCTCCCTCCTGCCGAGGTGCAGGACCCGCCATCGCCGGGTGCCTCGTCTTCCACTGAGTCCGACGCAGGTGCATGGGAAACAAAAGTGCTTATTATCTCGTGTTTCCTTTCTGCGGCCCAAGACGGGTGCCAGGAGCAGGTGCTCTCTGGCTTGCTGGACTCCGAAGGGGGTGCAGCTCCCCAGTCTCCTCCTAACCTGCAAACAGCATCTCGCCCCGACTGCTCTGTCTGCAAGGGAGTGAGTGATGTGCCCATCTATAATACCTGGCAGAATCAGGACCTTGGTGGTGGGGCACTCTGAGAATGGCAGACCAGCACCCGCCTCCGTAGCTTCCAGAGGCTGCTTCGAGGGTCTAACGCTTTTGCAAAGAACAGGTTAACTAATGCAGCAAATGTTTCAAAAATTAATATTACCATGTAAACGACTGCATTAACATAACCCTGAGGTTATGCTTATGAAATATTTAGCGCACCAAAGTTTTGCAGGTGTTCTTCTTTTTCCATTTTTCCGGAAATGGTGCGATACCTGTGAACAGAGGTTCATTTCTCAGCCTCCTGGTATTTCTTTTTCTACATTTCAGTATTTTATCGTCACCAAAAATTCTTGACTGGAGTTGGTAAGTTCAAAAATTAAGAGTTATACATCGGGAAGGTCACGTGACATTTTTTGGGCATTGATCCAGGACTAGTCAACATTTTAAAATTTAAACATTTTCTCAGTTACTTGAAACTGGTCATAAAGTTAAGACAGTTGAAAACACTTTAAAGGGAGGGGGAGAGATGAACAAGCCATATTTTGATTCAAAAAAGAACCTGTAATTTGTCTCCCACTTTTTCTTGGGTGGCTTTTACTTTTCATTTGAGCCTAGTAGGTATCTGTTCAGCACCAACAATGTTTTTATTGACTCCACTGGCACCTGATCAAGCCCTGGATTCACATATGTGTCTGGGTCCAAACTCCTAGATGCCTCTGGGAGAGGTGCTAAAGATGAGATACGGGATAAAGAATGTAGTTTGGATAACAACCTCAGGAACTCTCATTAAAAAAGTGTTAGTTTGTCAATGAAAAGGCATACGGTGCGCAAGAGGCCAGTGTAATGTTCTCTCATGCTACAGCGTAATTCCAGCTGTCTGACCATATAGCCTAGGAAAAACAGGAATGCTTAGAAGGATTAGTGGTAATTAAGTGGTGCACCTCGCTGCTTGTCTCTTGTGTTGTCTTTGATTTCCCAAATGGCAAGAAAAGTTGGCTAAGCTTCCATAATGCCCTGTTTCACTAAGCAAGGATCTAGGCTTTCCAGGAAGGTACAAATTGGCCTGTGCAGATTACCCCATAGATTATGAAGTCGCTCCTATTTGCATTTCAAAACTGTAATAACTCAGCAGTGCAATAATGGAAAGATAGGTCAGTCATGCCTCATGCAACAAGAGGAACCCTCTTACAGTCTGAGAGTAAGGATAAATCACTTAAATGAATCATTCTCTTTTTCCTCCCACTTTTGCCCTCTTAGCGTCTTTTTACAGCTACAGCATTGCCTTTAAACAGGAAAGCCTGTCTCGAGTTGTGGATGACACTAAATCCTTCTCAGACAGTTCTGACCTGGAAATCTCAAAGCCGACCTTTCCCAGCTGAGATAGAGAGCCACAAATCCTCAGTTAGCTTTAAGGCACAACACAATTGTTGTGCACTTTGGACCAAATTCAGTCCTGGTGAAAAAAAGGTGCAGTCCTCTTGAGTCTCTGGGAGCTGCAAGCTGCTTTCGTTAAGCTTGCGTTTCACCCTCTGGGTTTGTGCATGGAACCCTTTGTGAATCTTCAAGTAACAGTCTCGGTAGCTGGGGACTCCTGATTATATAGTATTTTAGCCATGTAAGAATTTTTGCTCTAAGCATTATAAACACTCATATGAAGCAATAGCTTGAGAGACATGGAGACACTGACAAAGTTGCTAATCATTTCATCTGCATGTCCTTCAAACCGTCTTACGGAAGTGGCCCGTTTTACATAACCTCTTCTTCACTTCTCAGTCATGTTACTAGGGGTAGAGAACCGTGAATCCAAGGTGTCAACAAATTAGTCCTGCGTCTGCCTCTGATAGTAGTCAAGGCCTAGCCGAGATGTCCTACCCAACGCCGCATGTCTTTCACCATTATTAATTTAACTTTCTCCTTGAGAATAAAAAAAAAACTGTTCAGCTTTTATTATTCCTGTGTTGGGAGTGTCTGACATCATTGCTATGTAATTGCATAGGGGAGATAGCAATTACTATGGGAGATACTATTTTTTTTCTATAAAATTATAGGAAGATCCAATCAAACCCAAGAAAACTGCCTGCTCAACATGTTCTGAAGTAATACCAACCAAACAGCATTTGACGGAGTTGTGATCAACACAGGCCCGTAGATGGGAACTGGACCCAGGTTTGGGTAAGTTCATATCCAAGAATACACATGTAGCAACACACTTCTTAGCATGGGACAGCTTCATCCCTCCTGAGAACCGAAAGCCGCTGTTAACTTGATGGGACATTTTTATTACCCCTATCAGCGAGATCAAGCTTGCCTGCAACAGGACGCTGTTTGAATCTTCATTCCCCAGAAATCTATCATCGGTGATACTTCACTGCCTCTCAAATCCACCGTGGTTTATTGGTCTTGTCAGCAGTTTTAACAATACAAACATTATGATTATAATGTTCAAGTGTATTCATTTTAAAGCTTTCCTATGGTGATGCATTAAAACCACTGAAGACATTTATTTCTGAAGTGCTCATTATTAAATAAAATACTCATTATAAATAATTTGGATAAAATACTCATTATAAATAATTTTGCAGAGAACTCTTAAAGATGAATATTTTTGGTTAGCGTTCTGGAAAGGGCTAGATATACCGGCATTTGGAATAAGTCATACAGCCTTTGACCCCCACCCTAGGACAGCGGCATAGTCAACATTGTCCCTTATTTGGACTATGTGTGTTTACGTGGCTTGAATGCTATGAAAACCCATTCAGATGGTGACCTGCTGGCAGTTGTTTTGACTGACTCTAACTTGCTTGTTGATATTGAAATGGCTTTGTGGTTGATAAATAAGCCAACGTCACCATTATTGGTGTATCCTTCCTGCCAGTTTTACCAGATGTGTTGAGAACTGAGTGCTTCTGGAGACTGAGCTAACTTCTTCATCCTTCTCATATTGCATGTGGCAAACGCAGTAGCGGGAAGCTTGCTGTGGGCTGCACGTTCTCTCATTTCCATGGCTGGCATTTCCTCCTCACACAGCTGGCATTTCTAAGGAGTCCAGTCCAAAGTTTTTGTAGTAAATTATTTATTTAAAGGACAAGTAACGTCTGCCTCAGAAAAACAATTAAAAAGCATTTTCACAATGAAGACACAGGCTGGTCTTCCTCCGTGCGCAAGTTCCTGGATGGCATTAGCCAGGTTCTACTTCTGTGTCCCTTACGAGCTACGACTGCGTATGACCACCGCCTGTAGCTGTTGTAATTGGCCAGGTTTAGAATGAAAATATCTTCACTTGCAATGAAATAATGAACTTAAAGCAGTCATATTTGGTAAGAAATATAAGTCTTTATGATGTGAAGCACTGTAGCTTTAAGGCAGAATGTTTTACTTGCTTCTTTATGGTCAATGACATCTTCTTCAACTACAGCCATGTGGGAGCGAAGGAGACGCCTTTGGCTTGAGGTTTATGTTTTTATAAGTGGCATGTGTAAGTAATGTATCAAGTATATAACAGTTCCAGCAGGCTGAAAATTTTACATTTGACATCAGCTTCATTTTTCTGTAAGAGCTAAGGAGGCAGCTGTAAGTGGTATAGTGTTAAAGCTGGGTTGGGCACCATTTAAATAGCTGTATTATTTTAGTGTAACAACACAAGAATATTGTGAATTTGTGCGTACCCTGTCAAATTAAAATAGGAAACTGTCTGAGGCTTGCCTAGAAATCAGATTGTTAGAGTATCCCTTATGGAGGAGGAAAAAGAGGTTTCTGCAATCATACATAAAAATATATCACATAATAAAAGCATACCTCTTACCTGCATAGAAGGATCCACGGGAGAGGTGCGTTCACTGATCAAAAGAAGCTGTGACATTGTCCAGTCAGGAAGAAAAGGAGGCGCAAATGACAAATTGTATTTCCTAGGTATTGAACTAGAGAATAGAATGGAATGGGGTCTTCCCCTTCCTACAACTGTTGCAAGACATGAACTCACATAAACCATAACAGAAGTGAATAATTGTGACCATTGAACCTACTACGAATTTTGTTTAAAAACACATATTGGGCGGAGGCAGTATTCTGCAGGAAGGATCAGATGTTAGTATAGTGAAGTATCAGACCCTTATCCTTTATTTTCTGAACAGCAGCAAGATAATCAGAGGAAAGGTAAGATGTTAAACTTTCCTTATAAAAAAATGACACTTGTTATAAAATACATTTTAAGAGTGCAAGATATACACATGATGTATTCTACAGCTGTTCTTTCAGAAGACTAGAAGGCCTGAAAAACTCTGGAGTCTAGTTTGTATGAGGAGCAGCAGACGTTTAATTAATCTCAGTCCTAGAATTTTACAGCCAATGTGTGGTCTCTGAACATCTCTGCTCTAGTTAGCAGAATATCTGTAGTAGAAAAACAGAACTTGAATAAATCCAAGTATTCTTGTACCCCTCTAAACCTTACTGCTTTTTATCATCATTTCTTTAAATATTTTTCCAAAGATTTGTACGTTCAGCTTCTCCCTGTCCTCCCAGCTCCATTCATGAATCTACCCTTTCAGCCAGCTATGTGCCTTAACATTTTTAATGAGCCATGTCTAAACAAAAACTAACTCAATACTGATTTAGCAGGCAAATAGCCTCCCCTCACTTCCAGCCAAATCTTATTTGTTCTTTTTTGCACATAGACTGGATGTATCTTGCATATTTTCTAACTGGGGCATTTATAATAAAAGAAATGCCTCAAATCTTCTTCTTCTTCTTCTTTTTTTTTTTTTCAGTCAAGACCTCAGTTGATGCAAATTGGGATAGTTCCATGTGGGCAAACTGTCAGAGGCATAGCTTTCTGAATTTATACATCTATAAATGATATTCCAGTACTGTAGGTGGAATATCTTTTTCCATGTCATCCAAGGCACAAACCAGAAAATGTGCTTTCCTAGACTTCAAAGTTAAAACTGTAAGAGTGATTAAAGAGAAATTTAAAACAAACATCACTTGCCAGATCTCACCTGGCATTAATACACACGCTGCACCACCTAAGATATCAAGTTCTGGTTGCTGTGTGCACACATTTTTCCATATCAGTCCTGGTTGCCCTGAAACGCAGGGAGAGAGAACTTCGCAGGTCTTCTGAGGCAGGGGCTGGGGAGACCGCTGTCTGGTGACACCACTGCCTGACACAAAGCTTCACCTGGCTTGTCCGCACTCGAAATAGAAATCTTTGCCATGGAAGGGAAATGTGGAGACCCTGCAACTTGCTCTCCCCACAGATACTTCTGTAACATTAAGCTACAGGTAGGTTCATTGTGCGAGCACTTCTTTGTCTTGTACGTTGTCTAAGAAGGCATGTAGGTGTGCACAGGGTGTGTCTGGGGTAGGATCACGAATGTGCTTTTGGAGTGACTCTCCCTATCATCTGCACTTACTGTGCCTTGGTTTGCACCACGTAGGGGTCATGGAGCACACAAATGAGATTCCTTGGGATGAAACTAAACAAGAAGATACATTCCCATGAGCATACAGGGCACAGGACTAGACTAGAGCTAGACCAAATGAATCCACCTAAAGGCATACTGAGTGGATGTCACGTCCTTAGCACCAACTGTTCTGCTGTCCAGATCTCCTCCTATCCAGCTGCACTACTTCCTAGAGTGGACAGTCCTGCTACTACTGTTGAGGAACATCAGAAGGACACAAACAGGCTGCAGTGTCATCTGAAGGCTACCAAATACTCCTTTTCAGATGAAATGTTTTAGACACTTGCAAGCTAGGGTGCTGTATGAAGAAATGATAAGAGAACGTGTATGTAAGATAGGGAGGTAGTTTTCTGAATGTATTTTACTGTCTTTAACAGTGGAAAGCATACATTTTAATGATTAGCACATACCTTGTAATGCATACACTTCCATCAGGAGGGCCAGGAGGCCCATGTAACATTTAAATGCTATGTTACTCTTATTTTAAGGACTTAAATGGGTCTCAAATAGTGCATAAAGCTTATGCTGGCCTTGGGCATAAGGGCACAATTCACCCTGAAGGAAGAGACCAAACTAAGTCTCATCACAGCTGCAATATTCATTTCTGGAATGCACCCAGCAGGTCTTATCCAAGCCACTACAGACAGGCAGTTTGAGTTTTTCCAGTTCCTAATGATTACACAGTATCCTGGAGTCAGTTGGACAACTTCCACCGAGAGTGAAACTCTTTGTATTTAATATTCCCCTAAAATAAAAGTGATATAAGAGAAGGCCCTCAGTCTTTTTCTTCTTTTATTGCTGTTGTTGAAAAGGTTTAGCCCACAGGGATTGGAACACTGGGCAAAACTACAAAATATGCAGTACATCCTGTTGCACCGTAGTAGGCAGATCCTCTCCCGTAACAACCAGATTGGTACAGTGGAAGACTTTGTCTAGTTTTCCTGACCATCCGGTACTATAGCATGCATAGAATTTCATGATAGTTTCTCTTTCAGGAAGTTCAATGGTGGAAATTGCTAAGTATCATGACTCCATTTTCACCATTGTTCTGGGAGGAGATGTGTATGAAAGGAATGGGTAGATCTCCCTGGAGCTCTATTACATGATACTGCACTGTACCACAGGAAATTATTTCCCTCTTTACTGGACACCCAGAATATCGTCAAATAGAAGTCTTGAAAATCTTCAGCAGCCATGCTGCAAAGAAATTTGCAATGAAATAAAGAAATGAAGTGTCTAGCAGATATAATATATGGACAGAGCAGAGAATAACTTGATCTTAAGCTGATCTCAACAACTGGTCCTTTCAAAATCCGGCTACCGTGATCTTCAGCAAGAGAAAAAACAGAGCAAGTCCGCCAAACAACACTACCTCTGCTACACATTGTGCTACAAAATATCATTCTTATCTCTTGTGACCTGGAACAGATTCACAAAGCAATATAGAAAACGCATGCACCCATGGAGGCAGCCTACCTTTCAAGATGTTAGAACAGGGCAAGAAACGTCCAAATCAACCCAAACTTTTGGTCTGCTATGTGGTCTGAGTTACAGAGACTTCATCATAGCCTCAAGGCTGTTTCCCTAATCACCCTCTCTCATGACCCTTCCGCTTCTCTGCTCCCTCATCTGTAATATTTTCAGATTTTGTTTCTCCCAAGAGGACATTTTGAAATATGCGTGTCATGGTCCAGATCATAACCACACCAGGCAACCTTCTTTCCTCCCTGGTGTTTACTGGGGTTTACATTCTCCAATATGAACTGAAAAATGCATGTGCTCAAGCCTTTGCCAATGAACAGCATGACTTTCCATGGTTCATAAAAACTCACCCATCCCCTGTGTACGAAAACTGTTCTCCTTTGCACAGAGCAGGAGTTCACTACTTCAAAACACGGAAACCATATGGTGACATTTTAAAAGAAAACATAACAAAACAATGTCCGACACGTAACCCTTCCCAATAAAACCCCACCCTTTTCATCCTGGAAAACCGACCAGAGCAATCACCTGGTCTACCACAAAGTTGCAGCTGCCGTTGTGTGAGGAAGGATGAGTATTAGCCCCATGTTTGTGTTTGGCAGCTGTTAAGTTAGCCTGTTGTCAGCCTTGCTACCTTCTTCTTTGGTCACTGACTTATTCCCAAGGTGGGGGGAAGGCAGAGGACGTTAAGCAGTAGTTTGGGCTTGAGCCTCTCTTCCCCTGCTGTGGCTGGGAAGCTCTCAAACCTGAGTCTCCAGGCGTACGTGCAGAAGTGTGCACATAAAGTGTGGAGTCAATGTACATTTGGGCTCGAGAAGGGCCATGTGTTCAGGCCCAAAAAACTCAGCTTGACCCACTTGACTCATTAAACCCAAGATTTTGGCTTTTCCAGGGAAGACATGACAGCCTTTGGTAAGATGTTCCAATGCTTATTAACCTTAACTGTTAAAAACTGCATCCATCTTCTAATCTGAATTCATTTAGCTGCAGTGTCCGCCCATCACACTTTGTTAAACTTTTGCCTGCTAGTCTGAAGAATCTGCTATCTCTTTTTCCGAGTTAGTAAAACTATAGAGAATAGCCATGCCACACTAACATTTTCTTTGGGAGGCTAAATAAGGACCTTGTAATAAGGTCTTTGTAATAAGAACAATAAAGGAAGGCCTTGTGCCCATGCAAAGATCTATTTTTCAATATTTCACTAATTCTCAGGGTCCTTGTCTTAGCCTCCTTTAATTTATCAAAATTCTCTCTAAGCTGTGAATATTGAAGCTGGACAAAGCAATGCTGCTCATGCCAGTGTAAAATACACGTACAACTTGACTTGCCATAACTTTCTTGGGCAGAGCACCACACCAGGAACTCACACTAGCTGATGAACAGCCACAGCTTCTCCCTTTGCTTTTGCAGAGTCCCTGCTTCTCCGGAAGAATGTTCCTCTTCTAAGACCACGGCTTACAGTCTTTGTTTCCAGATGTACTGCTCTGCTCAATACTTACTCTTCAGGATCCTAAATTCTTTATGTCAGTATCCAGCCCAGTTTAAAGCTTAGACTGCCACCCAAACTTATTTTATGATGTTATGTCTATTTCCAGGTCACTGATGAAAATATTAAATTGTGTTGTGCCAAGAATTGTGTTCTATTATCAAGCAGAAAAGTCTTGCTTAATAATAAGCGCTTCTTTACAATCACATGTTGAGGTCTATCACTTTCCGATACAGTCAACATTTGCTGCATAGTTTCCATGCCTAGGCAAATCCACATGAACCATACTGAGCAACTGCACTGTAATAAGGCTGAATAATAGTTCTCTGTCATATAGTCACTTCCTTCTTCTTAGCCTCTGTCTGCTGGAGCCTTTGTCATTCAGGCCCAGGGCTGCCATCTCGACCATTGCTGCTGGGGTCCCGTGGAACGAAGTCAGGCCTCCTGAGAGGCAGCAGCAAAGTTGTGACCTCACTCCAGCTCTGTTTGGTCTGCTTGTATGTGTTTCTACTTACAGGGCTCAGATGGCACCTCCCTCCTGTACTTCACAGAGGCATAAAAAAACCTTGCATCTTCTGAAGAACTCTTCTTGGTAAATTCTCACTGCAGGTTTTTTGTCTTACTTAGAACACTTGTCTACACTTTTGTGTGATCTTTAACTCATCACTCCACTCACTGGTCCAGTTCAGGGCAATTTCTAGTGAAGAGCAATATGGCAGTCTCACTTACGCTTGGGTTTTAAGTATTAAGGAGAAAACATTTAGTGGGTGAGGAAAATCTCCATATCCTTGACAAAAACCCTTAATGCATATAATTGTGCTCAAGTTGTTCTTTACCTTGGAAGTAAAGGCTGAGCGAGGCCCTATATTTTGTTTTTTTCTTTTTTTTTTAATCCGTATGTCCATTTACATATGCAGTAGTCCCCATTATAACCAGCCAAGGAATTATG
Organism: Steatornis caripensis; assembly: GCA_013398225.1. Classification (NCBI taxonomy): domain Eukaryota; kingdom Metazoa; phylum Chordata; class Aves; order Caprimulgiformes; family Steatornithidae; genus Steatornis; species Steatornis caripensis. Next base: position 208,940 of record VZSC01006784.1, read on the forward strand.
ATGTAGCAGAGTCTTGCTCCCAGTTTGCACATGTGGAAATTAATAACTGCACAAAACACAGGGCAGTGGTATATCTGACTGTCTGTTCTCTGTAGTATAACCCTCGTGGACCTTTCTCCTCTCTCATTTGGCTAAGCCTATTTTAACAAGCACCTGGAACGGTTCAGCACAGATGTTCCTGCTGTTCCTGCTCTGTAAACCCAGAGTGACTCCTTTACATATTTCTCTTGAAGCAGTGACTCGCATTGGGCAGAGGCAAAATTCCAAAACAAAGCAAGCAGACGCTGTGGGTCCGTGAAAGCCACATGAAGTTGGAGCTCTGGTGGCTTTCATTATGTTGTGGTGTGAGTACCCTGCGTTCACATGGCCTGATGTATTTTAGCAAGCTCTGCCATTATTTTGAGTTTCAGACTCTTTCTGCAGATTCGAAGGCACTCTGTGTGCATGTATATTTGCCTGCACAAGACGGGGATTTTATTTTATTTTTTAATCTTGGAAAGCAGGACCCTCACATTCTCCAGCTTCTTTACTTACACTTTGCTGGGCTACCAGGCAGGGAAATACTAGGAGAGTTATTGGTCAGTAGCTCTTATAGTAAAAGTTAGTAATGTTTCCCAGTAGTAGACGTTGTGGGAAAGACATGAGTTCCTTTCAAGTTCTGAATCAGATTCTTTTTTTCCGTCAACCCATTCCTCAGATCTGGGGAATTCCAAAAAGAAGAGTTTTCATACTGAAACCAAACCCATCTATATTGTTAATGGAACTGTCAAACTGCTGTTTTTACAATGTGTGATTCAGAAAACTCAGCCACCCACACGCTAACTGTAACCACAGGAGGCAACACTTCAGAGCATCCTATCTGAGAATCCATCTATATGGACATTTCAGACAAACCTGAGGCTCCTTTGCTTATGCTTCGAACTGCTTGGACGTGAGCCAGCTCTAATTTAGAAGTCCTGCAGACATGTTAGCTCAGTTCTGTGTTTGAGCTAATATCAAAGCCTTGATATGATGAGATGATGCCTTGTAGGTAAACCTCAGTCCTCAGGTGATTCAGAGTTGTGTTGCCCCCGTGGATGTCAGCAGAATTTTGCCTCAGAAGAAAAACATGTAAGGGAGTATGTGTTTTTCGGCTTTCTGTCATGTATGTGGCATAACCATCGCTCTTGCCCAACTGATTTTCCTAGAACCGATGATTAGTCTACGGCCAGTTTCAGGGAGCCTCCTCGCACCCAGCAGCCTCCCTGTTGAACACGAAGCATCTCAGTAACAACCCCCGCCCCGGCCCATCTTTCTCTCCCTTCCTTTGTGCCCACTCAGGCCTGGCCAAAATCCAGCCCTCAGCTGAAGCCTGTAAGACTCCTTTCCTAGTGCACATACTTTACAGATAAAAAAAGTAAGACTTGCATCAGAAGAAAAACACCCAGAAACCCCCTGCCTGCAGTCACGTGTCACACCCAGAAGCAGTATCAAGGGCTGTTGGCTCCCAAGTCTCGGCAGACAACAAGTTTGCACCTGAATCATTTGGAAGGAAAATCTTTTCAGGAAAAAGGCATCCGGTCCAAAATATAGTATCAATTCCTTTGTTTAGTTTAGCTGAATCCCACGGTTTTGCATTTTCATCCCTCAATCCTCCCTACCAGAGAAACAAATCTCTGGTAATTTGAACACATGTATGCTCTTCACTAACTCCCGACACTGGTAACTTGTTCCATATTCTCAGTACCATTTGCATTAAATAGTTTTGCCACATTTCCTCCTTGCTCCAAATGCAGAGAAACAGATGGGTAAACAAAGCAAAGAACGGCGATGTCTCACTGCGCTTGATTTTTTGTTTGAAATCTATGCAAACTTTGGGACTAATTGGGTCATTTCAAAATAAGGGAAATTCCTGTAAAGCCTTTTTTTTTTTATTTCTTCAAACAAAATGAAACGTGGAAGCATTCCGGATTACAGCACGTAAACTGATGTGGAGATAAGATAGGCTGTGTTTTGTTTGAAACTCGGAAAGATACTTTAGGTAAAGTTCCTTGTTGGCAGCCTACTTACCTTACTGAAATGCAATTTAAAGTCACCATTTACCAGCTTTTTTTCACAACACTTTTACAGAACTAGAAGGAAAATGGTCATGGGAAGTCTTTCCATGGGAGGTTTGCTGAAGGATTATGAAAATTTTATTAGAATTAAAATCCAGTGCAGAATAACCATTCTGCTATATTTTTCTGAAAAGTCAGACCCATGGATGACAGTGTCTTTCGCATTATGTTGATACTGTCTGTACCTTTGAAAAATCTGCCCCAAAATGAAAACAGAAATATTGAAACCTCTCTTCTGTAAAAAGCTGCACTCCAAAAGGTTGTTAGGTAGTGTTTTAATCTGGGGCTGAGACAACTGGTATTTTACTGACTCAGGAGACAGTGCTTAATGATTGTTAACAGTATCTAGTGACTGTGAATGTTCAACCTGTATTTGCTTTGCTTTGTGTTTTGCCTCTGACTGCCCTGGCTAAAGAAGGGAGGAAAACTCTTCCAAAAGGCTGGGAGTTCTTTTTGCAAAACCTTTGCGAAAAGGTTGGGAGTTCTTTGTGACCGTTCAGTGCGTTTGTTACACTTTGCCCTTTCCAGCTCTCCGACCTCCAACTGGCAGCTGTTTCCTTAAAATGTCACTCACGGGTGCTGCCTCTGGAATCCCATTTCTCTCCATCACAGGCGTATAGTGTCCTCTGCTCGGACAGCACAGGTAGCGTGGCCTCCTGCTGCCCTGGCTGTACAGGTTGGCTGGTTCTTTTTACCTCTCTCTCACGCCCGAGACGCTGCTCACCTCCAGCAGCATCGCTCAGGGATGGATGTGTTTGACTTGTTGCTCTACCTGGAAGCCCTTCACTGCCACAGAGCTGTGGAGGGAGCAGGGATGAGATGGAACCTACTCTAGTTGCTGTTGGAAAGCAGGAGATTAATTGCTGAAAAATAGCTTCACAAAATAAAGAATTTGCCTTCAGCTTTATGGCTACAGGTTATTTGTTTTTTTTGAAGGACTGGGTCCTTTTCTTGTTGTTTAGCATTATGACAATAAAAGTTCCTCAATTAAAAGTAAGTACAGATTTGGTACCCTGAAAGGCTAATTTCTGCTTCCACAGATTTAAGAGACTGCAACCCTGGATCAGAAGTTTTCTGGAAACCAGACAACTCTCCAAGCTGAAGGCCCACAGCAAAGTGGTCTTGAAATATCCAGTGCCTCTTGCATATACACAAAACTCTGTAAACATTCTGGTTTTAGCACTGTGCTTGGTAAATAAGCATTTTCAAGAGCTAGATTTTTACATCCTGCCAGTGCTATGCTTTTTTATTGCAAATTTCTCTACTCCTTCTCTGTCCACCAAGTAGCCACAGCAAGAAGCTATGCAGATTCAGTAGATAGATAAACATGAAAACAGGCTAATAATAGGTAAAATTCTTCATAAAGGGACACATACAATTCAAGGAGCCTGGATGACATCTATTTTTCCAAGGTCATCTTTATCGGAGGATTTGAGACTCTCACAGTTATTTGCTGCACGGCACCGCAGGACACAGAAGTTCATCTCACTCTTTTTTCCAAGACAAGCAGCTGAGCAAAGCTCATATTGTAACATCAGGTGTCGTGGTTGGAGTCACTTGGAGAGCCTGGGCTGGATGAACAAACCCCTAGACCCCATGTGAGCCTGGTAACAAAGCTGTTTTCATTTCAACAGAGACAGAAAGTCACCTCCATGAGTAGCCAAGGATGGATATATCAGACTGACCTGGGAATGCAGTGACCGCCGTTATAACAAATTGTTTCCTCTGAGACCTACTGACGGCCTGTAAAACAGGAGAAGACTGGGCTGCAGTCCCGGACACAGCAGGTGTGAGAGCCAGGATGCTATCCTTGAGGCTGGGGCTGGCGAGGAGCTGCCTTGGCCCCTCCACCTCTTCCAGTCACCCTGCTTGCTGCACAGACCCTGCTGCACCCCAGGTGCAGGTGCAGGTACAGGTGCAGGGCAGCTGCCTGGCACAAGGGAAGGCGGTGACGTTGATGCCTCTAAGGATCTTCTGGTCCCCTCATTAACCACTGATTGAATTCCCTCCTTCACTTCACACTACTCAGGGCCTTGTCCTCTTTTTTTACCATGTTTGGAGTCAGAGGTTTTCAGCCCTTTGGCTTGCAGATTCACAGGTGATCATAGCACACACAAAGAATTGAGCAGGCAGACTGGCGTCATGTCAGCTGGACATCCTGGCTGAACAGTGGTATGCTGAGGGGCCTTGAAACTGAGAGAAATGAGGAATCTTTCAGAACTCAGGTTTTCTTTTCTTTTAGTTCTTGGGCTTATTCAGGATGCGTAGAATATGGCAGACCCTTATCCAAACTCCATAAGCATCCAAACTTGCAATGAGATGGAGTTGGAGTACCTACAAAGTACCTATATGACAGCTTTTGGGAAACGGCAGCAAAACCTTCTCACATGTTCTCATGCTCACACTGCGGATAAGTGCCTGAGGCCTTGAAAGTCACTGAGAAATGGCGATGGAGTTTTCTAAAACTCCAAGTAATTTAGAAATAAATTTAGCAGTCCCTAGAATAGTGCGCTTAGGAAAATCCCGGCAAGGTGGATTTATCGTTCCGAATCAAGATGATTGTGGAAAAACTGTGAAAAGGTGAGTCTTTTTAGTTGTCCTGGAAGACATCAGCTAGCATATTTTCTCTTCTTCTCCTGCATCTCTACCTCAATTTGTTCTCAAATCTTGGAACAAAAGAACTCTTTGGTACCTAACCAATTCAAACCCAGTTTTCTTACATATGAAATTACACGTCTGAAAGCATATGCCTCTTGAATCTATTAATATTATTGCTATGATACTGAGAAGGTTCTTTTTCATGCATTTGATATTAGGACTACGCTGACAGATCTACAGCTTTGCTTAATAACAGTACTTGAAAAAGTAAGATTTTGCTAAGCATTAATTTTACGTGACACAATTTTATTTTTATCATTCTGTTTGCCTAAACAAAAGCAAACTTGCCTTGCACAATTTTTCCTTTACTGATGTTAGCCGTACAAATATTTACTGACTCACCTAAACCAGCGTTTCAACTAAACCAGTTTTTATCCAGCTAAATAAGGTAATTTAAATGGTCATATACCTTTAAAAACAAGAATTTTCACATACTTCAAAACATTAGTTTTACATTTGGTGAAAGGGAGGATAATTTGCTACATTCAGTCTTGAACTGTGCTTTGGTTTATAATGCAGTAAATAAATTCATTTTGCTACCTATCGACTCAAACCCAATTAAAATGGCATTGGTAGATGATCAGCCTTTTCAGAACCTCATTCTGCTGTTTTTGTTCAGAGTAAAAGGATGAGTAAAATGTCTCTAAAGGGTGTTTTATCTAGGCTGACATTGCAAAATGAGCATTGTGGGTTTTTTTTTATTGTTTGTTTGTTTGTTTTGCTGGAGGTGTGGACTTGTATCCAGGTTCCCAAATAATGCAAAAATACAGTCTCATCAGTGAAAAGAGGCACAGTGTAACAGCAGTCTTTGTTTTAACAACAAGGAACCAGGGAAACCGGAGGAGATCCATCCTACAGGAGGAAGGGGTAAGGGAGGCACCCACTGTGCAGGCTGCCTGAGAGGCTGTGAGCGTGATGTGAGCTCTACTTGTAAGGATTTTCTTTTTTTTCCTGTTCCCTCATTTTAGTTTTGGTTTAAAAAATAAAATAGAAAGGTATAATGCCGTTAGTCATAGCTTTGTTAGAAGGAAGCCAGCACTAAATCTTTCTTCCTCCTAGGCCCTGCTTTATATTTTGGTCGTGTGAAAAATGGGATCAGAATGCAAATGGACCCATTGTTTATTCTGACCTTCTTTTCTGTTTTTCTCTGAAATTGTAGTTCAAACGTAGCACTGATTGTCTGTTTCTAAGGCCATGATTAATGAGAGCAGCCCACATCCTTAGCAAAACCAGGAATGCCTCCTTGACATTTTCCAAGTCTGCACCAGATACAATATTCCCTGAACTGCAGAGGAGTCATCCAGCTGACCTCAGTGGTTTTGAGCTCAGACCCAAGGTGTGCGGTGGAATGTGCAGAAGAGAGGATCTGGATCAAATTCTTCTTTAGTGTCTATTTTACAGAGGAAGGAACTGGTTAGTGGGCCTTCCAACCTCAGGTCTCAGTGCTCAACCATGTCATCATCCAAGAGAGGGAAGAGAGTTATGAAGAGTCTCTAACTGCTGTTTCCAAATGAAATGCCTTTCTAATGCCTCTGCACTAGAAGCATCTGTTCTTATTTATGAAGTTTTCCATATACAAGAGGATATCACACATTTCCTTTCTGGAGAGCTTATTCCTGATTAAAAAAAAAAAAATCAAAAAGCAACGCACAAAAGGAAAAAAAATTCACACCATGGAAATGTCTCCAAAGAAAGTGAGACCGGGTGTGTGGCTCCTCGGTGAGGTATTGTTACCCAGGCTGGCCCCGGTTCAGCAAAGCACTCAAGTGCATCCGTAAGTCCCTTTCACTCCAGAGGGCCATTAAGCCTGGACTTAGATTGGACTTTCTGTAACAGCTGCTGAACAAACTTGTAGTATCGCCTCCCCCACAATGATGCAGGGAGAAACCTGATTAAAGCTGATGTAAGACACTACTAGCGAAAGCCAAGTGCTCTGTACAACAACAAGTTTTATTGATCTCATAAAACCGAGGAACTCTTCCGTTAGCCAGCCACCTATTTTTAACTGCCATATACAAACAACGAATCTACTATTCATGTATCTAAAGACATAGAACACTCTTGCAATAAGTCCCAGCATTGAAAGTACTCCGTTAAAGAAACATCAGGACTCTCTCCACTTGTGCAGCTACATAAACCTTGTGTCTCAATTGGATATGTCTAAGAGCATTTAGGCTGCCAAAGGTCGCTCCGGCTGCTGATTGCCTGGTGCTGTTGCACCATGCAGCAGAGGTAACAAGGTTGGAGAGCTTCTGCCAGTGGCAACCCTGAATTGCCAGGATAAGCTCTCCTCTCTCCATCACCACTGATCACTCTTGCATAGCTCCCTAATAGTTGAGCAGGGAATGAACCACTGCAAGTTTTAAAATTGTGCTGCTTTTTGGGGAGTATTCAGGCATGTGAGACTTCCAAGTTGGCAGTACGGAGAAAAACACGGCTGTAGGGGAAAGTGACCTGGAATGGTGGAGAGAGAAAAAGGATGAAGTAGGGAAGTCCTGTTCTGTTATGTAACCTATTTAATCCACTATTATTACTTGTGCAGTTGTATTTATTCATTTGCAGAGTAACTCAAATGTGTTTCATTGCTGTTGTCCTGGTTGTGCAGGGAGCTAGCTAGTTCCTTGTATTGACAGGTTTCAGCTTCAGCTGAAATGAGATACTAGAGGAAATGAATTGGATTTATGCATTGCTCAGGCAGGATCTGTATTTATTAAAGCACTGTCTGGCCATTCTCATGGGGTATCTTTGTAACTTGTAAACCTTTAATACAAAGAGAGATTCAAAATACAAGCAAGAATACAATGGGGTTTACAGGTTCATGCAGTTATCCATCTCCAACCCTATAATCCATCCTTACGTGGTGACTTGCATGATTCTGGCTTGATTCTACAATCCTATTCATATGGAAATACATATGTTCATATGAATAACTTTAAAATCAATGTTATTTTATTACATGGTTTATACGTTTCTGAATCAGACCTTCTGAGAAAAAGACAGTATTGTTTGCAGACGAAATAGTCAAGACAGCAAAGTATTGCTTATACCCAGATGACCGAATGAGAGACTGTATGAATTTCTCTCAGATGGGGAAAACAGTGCAAATACAGTATTTCTAAGGTGAGAGGAGAATAGTTTTAAAAAATTGTTCACTTTAATTTAAAGGCAAAAAAATAAGCCTTGGAGAGGTATGAAGTGGTCATCTAGTCCATGTCTCCGTTGAAGACTGGCTTGTAATGATGAAGAATGAAAGAAAAACTTTGCATTGTCTTAAATAAGTTTATTAACATAAAATCCACTTTTACTAGTTGGTGATTAGTTCTCACATTCTTAGAAGAAAAAGGCAGCTCTATTACTGTATGGCCAATAAGGGATGTCATCAGCATGTGATTTCCAGCAAGGGCAGCTGGTCCAAACTGACCAAAGGGATATTCCATACCATAGGACATCATGCTCAGTACATTAACTGAGGGGTAGCTGGCCAGGAGGGGCGATGACTGCTTGGGGACTAGCTGGGTATTGGTTAGCAAGTGATGAGCAGTTGCACTGTGCATCTCTTGTCTTCTTTGGGTTTTATTTATCTCTCTTTTTGTTATCTTCCTTTTCTTACTACTATATTATTATTATTATTATTATTATTATTATTATTATTATTATTATTATTATTATTATTATTATTATTATTATTATTATTATTATTATTATTATTATTATTATTATTATTATTATTATTATTATTATTATTATTATTATTATTATTATTATTATTATTATTATTATTATTATTATTATTATTATTATTATTATTATTATTATTATTATATTTTAATTATTAACTGTCCTTATCTCAACCCATGAGTTTTACTTTTTTTTGATTATCCCCCCCAACCCACCGGGGGCGGGCGGAGGAGTGAGCGAGCGGCTCTGTGGTGCTTAGTTACCAACAATGACAAATGTATACAGTGCTTTTCCATTTCTGAACCAAACAAAATTTTTGTTGACTAGGTATCCCAGTATGGAAAATTTACAGGGGGCAGGCAATTGTCACTTGACTTTAATTGCTACTACTTATTCTGTTAAAAAAGTTAGACTCCCTGACTCAGCAACATTATCAGTTATTCAGAGCAGATAATTTATGAGCAAGCACGGATTACATTTGGGGTGAAATAACTACAAATCTCTAGTATCTAATAACATGGCTTTGTTGAAGAAAAAGTAATTTGGAAACAGTAACCTTAAATACAAATTTGTCTCTGATACCAATAAAACCTTTTCCCTAGGAAGAGCTTATTCTATGGCAATCGGCTTCTCTTCTGAGCCTAGAAAGAAAAACGGTTTCTCACTCCCACTGAACTGAATACCGAAACACAGAATTTTCACCTTCCCACCATTGCTGATCCAGTCTCTGGAATAAATTAAACCATAGAAGCTGTAACTGGGGAGGGCTCACAATGTCTGAGCCTGCTCAGTGAATTGCTTGAAACAACAGATTCTTGGCACCAAAAAATTTTTGAGATGCTCTTTCCATTGTAAAAAGGATTAATAATAACTAAATATTGCTAGTTAATTTCTCCAGAGTCCTTAAAGAGTGGAAACAATGTGTAGATGAGGTAGAACCCTTCACCGGTCTCAGTATTCAAAACCCTGCTGGGTACTCGTAGTATTTGAAACGTCTGCTTTTAATTATGCACATTGCCTTTCTGCCAGATAGCAGGTGGAATGGCTTTCAATTCAAGCGGGAGCTAATACAAACTCCTCTCAGCAGTCTCTTCAAGGGGATTCTCTTTCAAGGCTGCCTGTGTCAAGCTGAGACTCTAGGTGTGTGGAAGAGAATATTCTCCTTTCAGGTAATTGCACAAGAAGTAAGGTCTTCTCCTGTGTACTGATAACATTCAGTAAAACTTGAACTTCCCCTGCGCCTCTTTATCTGTCTGTTAGCCAGCTATGTGGCTGAGCTGTACTTTAATGAAATAACACTATCTCTTTGTATCCAGCCTGGCATACCTAACATAGACCTGCCATTTGTTCTTATTCATTCTCACCTTAAATAGAATCTGTCAGGGAAACTTTTTCCCCTTTTATGGCAATTTCTTCCAGGTTTTTCCTGCATTGTCTATGGACAAAACGAACACAGCTGCATACACAGGCGTGACTGAAAATCAGGCATTCAAACTCCCTATATCGTTACAAGTTTGCATGTGCCAAAGGGCTTTTGTGCACAAGCTACTTGTTGACAGACATAAGGAGGTAGAGGTTTGAAAATTCCTGGAGATATTATTACAGTATACCAAGAATATCTGTCAGCAATCAGGAGAAATCAGACAGACCCAGGGTCTGATCCTCCAAAATGACTTACGGACCTTTGGTAAAGTTTAGTTAAAGAAGACATAGCTCATTACAGACTAAAAGAACATTACGTTTTTTAAGTTCCGATTCAAGAAAAGGCAGGCCCTAAATATGTGTCTAATTGCTTTTCTTGAATAAGTGTAAATTGAAACAAAAACCTAGCCAAATGAAAACACTCTAATAGCCCCAACCTCGCTTAAGCCTCTCATCCCCTTGTTTTCATCTACAACCAGTTTCTCTGGTGTGGATGGGAGAGGAGAGCTTATGAAAAGACAGTGTGTGCTTAGCACAGCTACAGCTTTAAAAAGTGTTAATATTTGTCATGAAAATGAAAAATATAGGAGACTGCCACTCAGTAACTGGATTTTACTACGAAAACTACAACCACCAATCCTACCTGTGTTGCGTTGACTCCACTGTCGAGCACAGCACAGGAGTTTTTCCAGTTCGAGGCCTTTGTTTTGCAAGCAAAGCAGCAACAACTTTCAAGGGTAGCTCTGTAAAAGCAACAGATACTCCACACCACAGACTCTTTTTTTATTTGAGAAGAAGCTTTCATCAGAAAAGATGAGTCTTCTGGTATTCTGAGGTGGTAATTAAGAAGAATGCAGTCAGGAACCTACTGTCTTTGGGAAGGGTCTGTAATATAAGCAGAACAGCAAATGTAAGTGGAGGGGGAACTAGAGAAAGTAAGAGGGAAGAAGAATATCTACATTTTGTTCAACAAGGCTGCTTTCAAAAAAGCTGTAATAACAACAGTTCTTAACTTCAGTGTCCCAGAAGTTATTACATTTCTTTCCCAAACTCTTAAAAACTCAGTTTCTTATACGGGTATTAGCATTTCTCAGATCAAGTGACCAACCAGCTCCTTACATATTGTACAGAGATGTCACTGTCAATTTTCACTAGTTGGAGATGTAGGCAAAAAAATCAAAGAAGCAGGGCTTAAGTGGGGCTTAGATGGGTATAAGCTCTTTGCAAAGCCTAAGGAACAGCTGGCATGCAATGTAAGCATTGTTTAACCAGCATATAACAATCCTGTGTTGGCTCCCCTTACACGAACACCCTCCTGAAGAGCCTGGTAATCCCTGCTCTGACACTGAGCACCGTAAACAGCATGAGAACCATAAACAGGGTAACTGAAGCATGCACAGGCCTGTGAAAATACTTACATGTGATAGCGAAATCTAGCAAATGGTAAAAAAAACCTCGCGCAAAAACATGTGAAGTGGAATAGTAGGAGTGATCCCACTGGTCTTAAAGACCCTCTCTGTCTTCAGCACTGTGATGAAATTTTGATGGCTGTGATGAAATTTCTGGTTGCACACTCCTCCAAAGGCAGGCTTTAATGCCTCTTTAATGCATTTTGTGCACAAGACACTTCATATAGAGACTGTTCGTTTAGGTAGTTATTAAAAACTGTGTAACTGTTGAAGAAAAGTATCGGTTAAATGTATGAAAAGAAAATCAGACCAGGTGTATGCAGCAGTTATGATGGCATGCAATATTCCTTAGGCACATTTCAGAAATCACCTATTACTATGGTACCTGAGCACTCAATATAGGATACTGATGTAAACAATTAAGGAAGAGTACTATATGTCCAGATTGTTCCAAAGCATGCTCCAATGAAGAGGTTTTTCACATGTATCCATCTCATACTTTTAATAATGAGAGGAAATAGGTTCTTTGACATGCAAACCCCACCCGAAAGTAAGTCATAAATTTAAAGGAATTATTTACACTTGGAACAACCTTAAACCGACCCCATGAATTACTTCCATCTCTCACCCTCTTGTATGAAAATTGTGGTGTGTTAAGAGTCAGCCCATGGTCTAATAAAAATTCAGGTCCCATACAGCAATAAAATATCTGCTGCTTTTCTTAAATACTGTTCTAGTCCTACCAAAGTGAAGCAGAGATGAAGTTTTAACGTAATAAGCTTAAAATACTTTTTTTTTCCTGTCTTGGTTTAAGTCAAAACTGTAATGGTATTTGAGCTTTTTTTCAAAGACATGTAATGGCCCAGATGATAAAGCCGAACACTGTGGCAAAAGGCATAATGGAAGGAATGTGCTTCACTTCTCACCTGTCTTTCCCAAAATGTGCTGGCAGCCAAGTATGATATTTGAGACAGTTTCAAAAGAATGCTTCTCTTCTCAAATAAAAGGAAGCTTTATTCAGATACTCTTTTTAATTCTGAAGTCCAAAAGAGGCCACGCTCTTAACATCCTCAGAAGCTGGGCTGGATTGAAATGGAAATATTGGAGTCAGCACATGTGTTGCTACTTCTTTTGGCTCTATAATAATAACAATAAAAAAAAAAAAATTATTAAGTCTGCTAAAAAGTTCAGTTTTGCATGGTCCTCAGTGACCTGAAATTCCAGGAAGGCAACAAAGTTGAGAGTGCTCAGCCTCTTCTGGGAATCTTCATATGGTACCTGACAAGCACACGGCTTCCTGACATCTGCTGAAGCAGCAGTACCTGTGAAGCCGTGACTCTGCTTGAAGTACTGGGAGAGCACTGGGATCCAACTCTTTAAAGATGAACATCACAAATATCCCAATATATCAAGTAACTCCTGACATATGTAGACAGGAGAACCACTTGTCTTCGTGGTACTGGGTAAGAACAAACACAGAAATACATCTTTAAATTTAAATGGAAACAGACATAAGCATATATCTTGCTCAAATTTACCCTCCAAATTTCCAGTCATTGCAGTGAGTTGCAAACAAATCTGTTGCCCTTGCAAGAGGTTGTTCAAGACCAAAGAATAAGTCCTGATATTTAATCTGACTCGGAAATTACTGCCTTAAGAATTATTTGGGAAAAAAACTGTAGCAAAAGCACCTAACATAGTCACAAAACTGTCTAAGATAACATTTACATAAGTCACTGAGAAATTGCTCAAGGTTTACCAGCTCGTCTTTTTGTTTTTGGTTTCCCACACCTCCACTCCTTCAGAAAGTTGAAAGTTTTCACAGAACACACCCAGACCCTGTGAACATGTGCTTTCCTTTTAAAACTATAACAAAAAATTATTGGAAAAAACCAAAGACTTTCAGCTGGGAACTAATTTTTTTTCATGATTCTGACAGACTGAAACTGTTGATGTTTTCTTTAGGGCTGCCAGCATCTTGTTTTTATTTATTTTTCGAAGCTTAATTTTGATTTTATAATGAAAAGTTAACGTTTTCAACCGAAAATATTCCTGTGAACAGCAGCAGTTTTCAGCAGAGAGCAGAAGTTTTCTCTCCTGCCCTGCTCATATCTGTTCCATGTTTATTGTTCTCTTTCCCAGTGGAAAGAGGAAGGGAGAAGTAAGGATAAATACATGAGAACCAGAATCAGTCCAGCAAAAATGGCTTTGCTACGTCCCAGCTTCTCACCCAGTCCCTCTAACAAAGTGTCTGTCACCTCATGGCTTTCTCCTCTGTTGGTTTACCAACACACCTTTATTTTCACAGCAGATTCCGTGGCTTGTTTGTATCTGTAACCAGTGGAACACCAGAGCTCCATGCGGTCCTGCCCATCTCATAAGGCAAAAAGACACGAACATTATCCTGAGTACTTTACGCTTTTAAACTATTCTAAATTGTCATCAATTTGCATGGCTTTTTCCCCAGATCATATGTAATCTAAATTGGATCACATTCAGACTTTAAGATAATTAGCAAAGGAAACGAGCAAAGGGTTTTCTACAGCTCTGTTTTGGTTTGGAGAAGTAGTATGCCTTCAAAGCAAACTCCCCTGCTTGTCCCCATCTGCTGCACTTCGTTTCTGTTCTCAGGGTGGTTTCAGTACCTGTGAACAGGTTTCATTTCACAGACACCTAAGGCAGATAGTCTGCTCCAGTTGCACGCCAAATGCATTCCAGTTCCTAATGGAGACAACAACCCAGAGCAACAACATGTCCTTTTGGCAGATTCAGACGTGATGGGGGTTGTCTGTCCAGCTACCCAGACTAAATTTAGTCCAAAGTAAAATGGCTGTATTGCATACAATGTATATGTAAGGGACTGAGCGCCATCTTCCCTTGCAGTGTCAAATGAATGCAAAGCAGCCAAAAGTGTTAAAACACGTATTTGCAGAATTGGCCAAATAACTTGTTCTCTGCTGGGGAGTTTAAGCTTTCAGTTTAGAACATACTAAAACCTTTAATAACAATGACATAATTACTACTATTAAACCTCAATTATTTTTATTTTAAGTTTGCTACTGAACAGTTATTACCCTATAAAGCATTTCAATAGTAATAACTAAAGGACTTGTCAACAGGTGCATTTTACTACATATTAACCTTGTCCCCTTTCTGTGGTTCAATTCATTAGTACATTTTCTTGAGGCAGTTGAGTAGCACCAGATATTTAGTGACTGAGAGGGGGGCTTTGCTCTGCTTTTTGCCTTCCAGAGCAGCCTAAGTATTGAGTAACTTCTCTGGCTTTACCACTCTATCGTTTGGAAGCCTTTCCTCTCATCACCCCTTCCAGCTCCAAATCTTCTTGTCTTGTTTTTGCTTGTCTTTTCCTTCCTTTGCTCCTGTGGATTTCTATGCAGTTACACCCTCCACCAGTGAAACAAAGAGTCTACAGTGTCATTGTAGACCAAGTTGCGATGGAGAGCCGCCAACATTAGCCACTGTCCCAGTGAGGTTTACTGGCTCAGTGAAACAAGGTCATACAGAAACCCTTCCAAGTGTTCTTTTCCCACAGAAGTAGCTGGTCCCTAGAAAACCATGTAAACCTGGAGAACAAAACACCTGGAAGCTATATGCACATCTCTGTTTTAATCCACACACCAGTTAATGACATTCAAAATTAAAAAATCTTTTAGGAGTACCTGCCTCAATTCCTGAGAACATGCAGTCATTGTGCAAGGCTTGTGTTTCTGTGCTTTCCTAGAAAAGTTCATGAAAAGCTTTCAGACAATAAAATGGAGCTGTTTCTCTCTTTTAAAACAGATCAACTGTGTTTTTCCGACTTTTATTTAAGGGTAGGCAGTCAAGTCTCTTAAACAGCTTCCTTCCTCACCAATAATACATTTGCATGCTTTTTTCCTCATGTGGACCTTGATAAATAAGGATATATGCGGCATATATCACACTTTAAAAACCTTTTGTTGGCTCACACGTTTCTTCATTTTAAAGATCTATTAATTCTTTTCACTATTCAAGGTCACGGAGACCTTTTTACTTGTAGCTGACCAGGCAGGTGATCTACAAAAAGAAAACCTCAAGGCTCAGAAAGTAGGAAAGCTAAAAGCAGCCCCACTCTCACTTGCTGATACAACAGTAACTCAGAAGGCTTGGTGCTGTGCAGAGGCACTCCAGAACAGCAGGACTGAGCTGCCTAAGCACATGCATGCTGTGTCACTGGAAATGTCTTGGAGTAGCCGTGACATCCATGCAGGGTTGGCAGCCCTGGCAAAGGTCCTATGGGAAACTCCTGTCCTTCTGGATAAGCAGATAGAGGCCAGGTGGGATCCCTGGGGCATCTCAAATGTCCCTAAACACCTGTGTCTTGGCAACCGAATCAGTACTGAAATGCAGCAGTCCCATTCCAGGATGCATGATTCTGATTAAACTTACACTGATGCCAGTCCTGATAGAGTTAACGAGATAACGACCAGTTTTTTGACTCCACAGGCTGAAAAGATTTACTCTGAAAAGTGAATAGGTTAACCATGTTGATGTCTCACCCGATTTTTAAACATATAAATCAACTTTCTTTCTTCTTTGAAATCATTATACTTTGTAAAAAGCGATTAACAATCTTGTTCTAATTTCTCATTTTTGTTTCTAATGTACTGAGACATTCTTACTGTGTTTTTCGGCTTCCCTCTGTAATTATAAAGGTTTAGGAACTTTTCTTTTTTTCACTGTTAATGTTCCAGGACATACATAGTTTTAGGAGATACAATTTTTAAAAAGAATAATTGTAAAACTTAGAACATGAAACATTAAAAAAAACCCCACAAGCCTTTGCAACGCTGGAGCTACTAGTGCTATACTGATTAAACATGGCTTTGTACAGCTCAAGACTTAGAAGAACTGGATGCGTTAGAATATGGTTTTCTGGAAAGCTTGCATTTTTAATGGAAGTTTTAGCAAAAACTTCATGCTCTGTATGCATTGCAGGTTTTATTGCCTATTAGTAAAGTGTAAATAAGTGACTCTAGTGAAGTGAAAGTAGGTCTAATTAAGCATCACTTCTGATTGTGATTTGGTTATTTCAAGAAGATGCAGAATAATTTGCAGAAGTCTTGGGTTGGTAGCATCTGCTTCTGGCTTTGAATTTACTACCTCTGTGACAGAAGTACAAAGGGTATTTATGAAGCTGGTAAGTCAGAAAAACATAAACTTTCATTCTAAAAAAGCTGAAAGATTATTTGTTTTTCAGTGAGGAAAAATGAAAAAAGTTAATAATCATTGTTGGTTAGTAAACCCTTCATTGTTCACTCTCCTTTCTTGTCTGATTTCAATTAATTGAAAGAAGTGGAGTAAATAAACAAGCATTAACTTGTCTACCTCTGTGGCAATAAAAGGTATTTTCCAGATGCAGCTAATCTAGCTCTCAAAAGGAGTTGCTTTGTGTTTTAAGCTTGAGAACCCCTGCTGTTTAGTTAGATCTTGGACTAGTGCCTTCTGGAGGACAGCGAGGGTAATCAGAATTAGAAGCACTGAAAACCTGGATTATTTACAGGCTTTATGGGAACTGCAGAGGGCTAGGCAATGAGGCCCAGTAACTCCCTCACTTTATAACTTCTGCCTTGCTACCAGTGCCTGTAGCGACAAAATATTTCATCAGGCAGGTGGCTCTGACAAAGAAGGGTCACTTGATGGTAATCTAATCTCTGAAAGACAAAGTGTTTCAGTTGCAGGGAAGATGAGAATTATTTAAAAAACCTCCCAGTGAGAAAATTAAATAGGGACTGAAAAAACCCTGTTTAAAACTAATCATAACCCAAACTAAATAATGAGGAGAATCTATCTTCTGTTAGAATGCTATGTGAAACTGCGTTGGAAGCAGTGATAATTGTTTAAAAAATAACTTTCTTTAAAATTAATTTCTCAAGTTGCCAATCTGCCTTAGTACATACTGCCTAACTCTTAGAAGAGATAAAGTTATCAGAGCTCTCTTACTTTTCAGTGAGCTGTTATCAGATTTTCTGTTGCAGAAAATATTTTTCCTTTTGATTGTGTTGCTGTCCATGGATGGCTGGGGAACACTGGCAAAGACAAATCTTGCTTGGTGTAGGGTGTGGGATTTCACAAACATAGTGTGTTGGGAAAGCTGGTAGCATTACTATCTTATTGCTCTTGTGACCACTGAATCACACTTCTGAATGCTATACAAAAGCTAAATCATCATATCTGAATGGTCTTACTCACTCTTCACACATGGTTCACGTGCCTTCAGCATAGACAGAGGGAGTATGGCTCTGAAGATAACATCTAAGAAATTTGTTAAAGGTAGGTGAGACTCTACTTAGCATGCTGTTTTAAATCTCCACTACTCACATTTTTGCAGAGTATTATGCCACCTTGCTATGGCATCTCTGAGTTATTTTACACAGGCTTCAAGTAACATGGTGCACCACGGTTATAAGGGAAGAATAGTATTACTGTCTATCAATTGGCTATAGCAGATAAGCCTAACTCTGGGGCCACATAATTGTGAAAACAGTGATAGTCTTTTGGCTAGAAGAGGGGTAGCTTCAACACTGATGTATGCCTTTTCCCTGATTTTCATTTAGTTCTGCTTAGAATAGATATTTTGGTTTAGTCAGGTGCGAACTTTGCCTGTTTCCAAAGTTGAAGCTTTAGGCTTTCCACGTGTCATTAGCAATAACAGTCTTTAACACTGACTAAGGCACATATTCAGAGCAGAAATCTGGGAGAATGGCAGTTGGTAAGGCAGTCAGCTCAATTAAAGTGGAAAGCCTGGAAATGTCTGGAAGCATGCTTTAGGTGTCTTGATTTTCTTTTCACTGCAAGTACCATTTTTTTACAGCTGCTTCATTCCAGATTCAGGTTAAGGTGTCCAACAGACCCCACAGTACAGAGGCAGGCAGTCTGGCAGCTCTAGTCACCCATCACAGCTCCCTTCTCTGCAGAAGAACAACCTGGCCCCAGCAGCAAGGTAACTGCATCAGAATTTTCTGAGAAAGTTCCCATTTCCTTCCTAGCTTTTCTTGAGCCAAGACTCAACTTCTTGGTCAGGAACATCACAATCACCTTCTGAGGAAAAAAATCCTCTGGAACAGTGTAATTCATTCCCTAGCAACTGCAAATGACTACTGTTCTTTATGAGAATATATGGGGTTTTAATATTTGGTGATTTTCTGGCAGTTTGCAGGTGCATTTGAAGAACACACAGGTTATTAGGCATTAAATCAGATAACTCCTTCTCACAGTGGCTCCCTGGACCTTTTGTGAAACATGTGTAGCATCATCCAACATTCCGGTATTGTGTTCCTTGAAGGATTGCCTGAAGTCTTTATCCCCAGGGGAGTGACCTCAGGGCTGACAGGGCCTGTCCCTCCTGAGCAAGAGAGCAGGACGGACCTGGAGGTGGTGGTGAGATCCAACCAGGAGTCCAGACCATAAGGCGAGTGATGAGGCAGGTCTGGGGTCTATCTGGGAAGTCAATCCAGAGGTCAGGTCCAGGACCAGATCCAGAGGCTGATGGGCAGGGCCCTGGCGGTGGGGATGGGGGTGGGCTGGGATGTGGGCCCAGTTCAGCTCGGCCCATGGCTGGGCAGGGCAGGGCTGTGGGGAGCTGGAGACTGGCGCTTCTGTAGTGTCACTGGGTTAGGGGCTGATGGCCCCAGAGGGCTGAGATGGGGTCCTGGCACATGGGCAGGGTGGGGGGAGCCCCAGGGGACTGGGAAGAGACAGTCAGGACTAACAGTTACATGTATGTGGTCAGAGTATCCTAGGAAACTAACCCAGGGTATACAATAGCTACGATGCACATGCCAGAGAAACCTGGGACAGAGGAAGAGGGTAGCTCAGGACTCCTTGTTATCACAGTTATTCCTATGATTCTTCTGCTGAGAAGTCTGAGTTTAAGAGTCTTTCATTATTGTATGTTCCTCTTCCTCTGTATGGATACCTCTTTCTTGGCAGTTGGAAAGTGGAAAAGTGTTCTCTTTGGGACATCATCTGGACCATACAGCATTTGTGCCACATGGAAAAGAAAATAGCGCAGAGGGGAGCAACATTAACAAAAGAATCTAGTACAACAAAACTCATCAACGTGGAAGGTGAAGAAAAGTACATTCCTTTTCTTTTTACCTATCTTTTCTCTTTTCAGAACATTCAGAAATAATGGTGATAACCTCTTTTGTCACTGAGGTATACCCAAAGTGTATAGTGACAATTAAAAAAAAAAAAGCATAGCAATTTTATGGGATTTAATGTGTTCATTTTGATTTAAAATATATCTCATAGTTAAAAAAAATTAAGTAAAAAATGAAATGTGAAATTAACCTATAACGAATGATAACAATGATTCTGCTGGAGTCAGCAGCAGTCTCTCAGTTGACTTCACTGGACTTTGAATCATTGAAACCCATCTGCCTCAAACCCCTTTTGCTATTTTTTTAGTATACGGAATGCATTGTTAAAGTGTTTTCCTTTTTCATGACTGTCTCACAGAAACAAAAATGGGAAAACTTTGTAATTGTAGACCTGTCCTACAACTCCTCTCCTTTAGAATTCTACTCTTACTCTGGAACCTGGAACTCTTTTCTACTCAATTTTACTCTTACAAGAAATGGTTGGAGACCATTCTCCAAATACTAAGGCAGCAGCAGAAGAAAACAGTGTTTTATTAAAAAAGATTTAAACACAGACTCAAACTAAAGATAACATAAAAAAATTTTTCCTGTCTTTCAGTTAGACCAATCTTGCATGTAACTCTTAAGAATCTATCCTTTGTTTTTAAAATAATGCTTTCTCTTTAAAGAAAATTACCTTCAAGTATGTTCAGAAAACTCAAGATCATTTACATCCTGTTTTACATCATCTTTTAATGCTGTAAGATGAGAAGAAAATAGTGTCTGGCATCACTGCTACCCAGAGGTCTATCTAAAAGCCTTTGCATTTGTTCTCATACAATAGTCATTGTAAAATGATATCTCTGCCCATGGCTGGGAAGTTCTGAAAGATTAAGCAGTCTTCACCCAGCAGAATGCAAGGCCCAGTTTTCCTCCTTCTCAAGGCCTCCTGCACCGTACACTTACTACAAAATCCAACTTGCAATGATGTTGCTTTGTAAAAGTATAATGAAAGGATTCGGAATACCCCTTTTAAGTCAATTGCTTTGCATGATTTACTGTAGCTTGTTGGAAGGCACTTCTCATTATACTGTGTTTTATCATAGCTATTAACATTATCAGTTGGTACTTGATATAAAGATTACTCTTGTATAATGAGCATGATGAAAGACTTGTTTGTGTCTCTCATATCAAGCACACTGGAGATCTCTTGCAAACTAATTACCTTTATGAGAGCAGCTTGCAAATACAAACCACTCTAAAAACCTAAGCTCATAATTCTTGCTTCGTATGGAAATACACTAAAACCTTAGCCTTAAATGAACTACGCTTTAATTTACACCTAAATATATACCAAGAATAACTTCTCCAGCTTAAGTGCAACTTTGTACAATCCTAGGGAACTTCCCAAACAGATGTAAATGAAAGGTTGAGGGCTTTATTTGTTAACTCAGCAACGTCAACTTGCTAGTGAGTCATCTGGTGACTGTTATAGATCTAAAATTACACATAACTAGGGGTACTTTTATTCCCCATTCTTATCCCACATCACTATGAAATGATGGATTCTGATTTAAAGGAAAAACAGTTTCAGTCCAGAAGTGTCATGGCAGCATTTAGCCAAAACCCTTCTTATGTAAGGCAAAATGTACAATGAACAGCTGACATTATTTGTCCTCTGAAGTAAGTCCAAAGCAATTTAACACAAGACCGTAAGCATAAATTATGATAAAGTACCATCATTGTCTGGGTTTGAAAATCCTTGTATCAAATTAAATCTTGTAGTCTTTCAGGGGCTTTGGATTTACAAAATAAGCTGCAAAGGAAGTAAATCCATACCTGGCCTAAAGTCAATTAACTGATGGTAAGCTTCCTTTCTGAGCTATGCTCACTCTAGAGCCAAGGTTTTCCCTCTCACAAATTGCATCTCTCTTTTTTATCTTCAGCTACCTGTAGCAGATGCTGCACAACAATAACAACAACAGCAAAGCAAAAGCAAAATGTTTTCAAGATCAAGATATCAAATGTGTAGCAACAGCAGAAAGGAGGACTGGAAAAGGCCCGTGAATTAAGTAATGGTGTTAATGTCTAAATTATATGATGACACTGGCTTAAAAAAGTAATGTATTCTTCAAACTGTAGCAAATTATTTAATTAATAGACCAGACACTGGTGGTATTCATCAAGCCACTATTTATTCCATTTAGAGGAGGACAAGAGCATAGCATTAATGGCAACAGGCGAGCCAGTGCTAGAGACAGCTAAAAGGGCAGTTTGCATGGCTGGCAAGGGGGAAATCTGGCAGCAGGGCAGGAAGGCAGTGCTGAGAGGCATTACTGGCTTTCAGTAAGAGCTTGAGCAGATTAGGTAGTGAAGGGGAAGGCAATGAAGGGCCTGAGGAGGTAGGTTCGACAGGCAGAATGAGCAGTTATGAGAATGATTTTGGCAGAAAGTGCATGTGCGCTCATGCATTCACAAAAAGGAGAGAAAGATGTGATGGGCAGACATGAGGGAAGAGAGAAAAGCTGTTTGGGCAGTGGGACCAGGTCTTGGAAATAGCTTGAGAGGAGACTGGAGAAGAGCTAGATGTGTGAGGTGATGGAGAAAGCAGTCACAGATGACAGCTTTTGTCTAGTTCAGTAGGATAGAAGGGCAGAAATATTTCTAGCAGTGATAGAAAAGTAGGAATGCAAAGCAGGCTATGATCTTGGCCACGATATGTTTAGGACAAACTCTTCAGGAGAAAGTGTCAGAAATACAATGACATAGGAAATGATGAAGAGAGGTAGCCTGAGTTTAAAAAAAAAAAAATCAGGGCTAAGGTTGACCTTTTCTGTTCTTGCATCTGTGTTTCCTTCAATTCCAAACAGGTAAGCAAGTAATGTATTCTTCCATATTAGCTCATGAAATGACTGTCTTCTCCCCATTAGCTTCAGGAAGGAGGAGCAAGACATGGAATGAGCAGTTTTGTGACAAAACCACTTACACTGTTGCCCTTCAATCAATAGGATTAGCGTACCTGTCCAGTGTGTCCTGTACTGCACATTTTCACATTTTGTGTTCAGCCAGGCAAGATTTGTTCTCATTTTCACATTTTGGACCACGCTTCAAGTCTGCACAGATACACCACATGCTCCAGCATAAGAATTTCCTTCTTACCCTCAGCTAACAGCACACATGGCAGTTCACATAGCTTCTGTCAAAGCAAGTCAGAACTCATTACAAATTAAAGAGTGTCCATATACTGTTTTCTTCAGGCACTCAATTAAAGGCAGGTGTCTGGCTCCTCATCAGTTGTAGGTGGTCTTATCCTCTTTGGTTGTTTTTCTTTTCTTGGTGGTGACTCAAGCGCTTTTTTCACTTTCGAAATCTGTAAAACAACCCGTGATCGTTTTGTAATACTCTAGCTAGTTACATGTGCAAAAGTTTCCAAGTAACAGTCGGGACCTGGTGAGCAATTTTTCTTACTTCTTCTCCTAGGTACACGTTTATTCCAGATTCCTAATGGTGGTTAGTTATCTCAAAAGAAACGGAATAACAGATGCACAAGTGTAGATGGCAGACATGCCAATTTTCCATTGATGAGTTCAGAGGACACTATAAATTATGCTTGCTGCCAGAAGACCCCAGAAATGGAACAGTCAACCAGAGGATTCCTGCTTTGTTTATCCTACAATTTTGGGACTTGAAATTTAACCCCTCTCTCTGTCTCTTCCTCTCAACAGAAAAGCTGAGAAGGCACCACATGTTTGGCTTTAGCCTCTTTTGTATATAATTGCACGAAATTCACATCGACTCTGGGATCTTTGCCAGGGTACGTGCTGACAGAAGACAGCGTAGACCTTGGTTTGATAATGAACCTTTCTTCAGTCATCAATATTTTACACTAAATAGTATAATCATAGAGTAACACTGTTAGCCTGAGGGTCAAGAACTGCAGAGATCCAAGCTTGGACTTTGCTTAGTGCAAAAAATCAGAGAATGCTCAAAAGACTACGTGACTAGAATCATTTGCTGTAAGAAAAGATTAATTTAAAATGGACTGTTTACCCATACCAGTTTACTAGAGATCAGCTCCTTCCTTTGGAAAAATACTACACTTCAAGAAAAAGTCATTCACTTACAGTCGAGGCACATCACGCTTAAATGGAAAACCCAAACACCTGCTCTAGCACCCTACTGATTATTTTAAGCAGTGGTGTAGAAGTAAGTTTTGCCCAATCTTTATACAGCTGTACCTTGCAGGAAATTGTAAGTGGAGCTGTTGCCCTAATCTTGCCCGACTCCTGTGCGTGCCAAGATCACAGGCCCTTCATGCTCTGGAATTGGAAGAGCGCACCCCTCCAAATCTTCCTCGATGCACAGCT
This sequence comes from Steatornis caripensis, assembly GCA_013398225.1. Taxonomy (NCBI): domain Eukaryota; kingdom Metazoa; phylum Chordata; class Aves; order Caprimulgiformes; family Steatornithidae; genus Steatornis; species Steatornis caripensis. The sequence continues at coordinate 232,693 of VZSC01006784.1, forward strand.
AACCAAAAGAGAGTGGGTAGGGAAGGAGTAGGGAGGGGGGAGGGAAAAGAGGGAAAAGAGTCTGTCTGTATGTCAGGGGGTTTCCAGATGGCAGGCAGGCCAGCTGGGGCAATAGCTGAACCAGGCTGCCTGACACCCAGAAGCCCAGGACAAATGGCTGCTGCGTGTGCACAGTACGCCCAGAATACATTAGATTTGTCATGCATGTGCAGGCCATCTGTGAAGCAAATGCTCAGTAGTCTCAGTGAGCTGAGATGGAATTATGAGGGCCCCTGCAGAGCACAACTGTCACTGGAAAGTGGCTCCCTCCTGAACTGGGTGAGGAAGGAGTCTGTCTGTCCGCGGTAGCCATACTGTATTTCAGCATCACACTGCCAGCATTAAAACTTTTCCAGTGACAGCATGACCGTGAGAATATTACACACAGCCATGGAGTAAGATGGATGTTAACTTGTGCCCACAAAATAAGTCTGCTTTAAAATGGGAGTGATTGCATATGCCAACAACTCATTTAGGCAAACTAAAGTAACCGGTCAGTTTTAGCCTTTTTTATACAATGCCAGCTGCTGGCAGTGAAATATTAACCTTTCTTGCCCTCCCTTCATTACATGCCACTGTTGGAACATAAGGATAGCACACCCAGTAGTCTGTTTGTGATTTAACTTGTACCTATTGCTGCTCGGAATTCTTCAGGAACTGATTTTAGTGAGGTATTCCAGAATCACAGAACCACAGAAAAAATTATGTTGAAAGGAACTTCTGGAAGCTCCGTAGTTCAAACTCCGGTTAAAGTAAAGCTAGTTGCAGACTTACACAGGCCTTTGTCCAGTTGAATTTGGAAAATCTCTGAGGCTGGAGACTCCACAGCATCCCTGGGCATATGTGCCAATGCTCGGCCACTCTCATAGTGAAGCAGTTTTTCACAATGTCCAGCTAGGACTTTGTCTTCTCTATAACTCCCCTTTAAATAGAAGGGGAAGAATTTTCAACGACATTTCTACCCTGCTAGCTTTTCTCCACTTAAAGTCTTATACTCTGTATTCTTGATTTCACAGTCAGTGATAGGTTGGTACGTGGTTGCACTTAGCACTTCATACACAGGCCCATTTCTTCACCATGCTGGAGTAAGTTTATTATCAGGAAACACAACCAAAGAATTATGCATAAGTATTAGAACAAAAGACAGGCTTTAAACACTGAAGTGATGACTTTTTTTGAGGGTGATACCTATATAGTCTGAGCAAACCACTACACTACCATGTCTTTTTTTCTCTCTTTGCATGGCATTGCACAGATGTATTATTACTCTCACTTTTTTACCTTGGATTTATAGATAGCAGAACAGGACATTTATTTAGGTAGGATTTTTCCTACCTCACAAGGACATAATGAGAATAAATGCAAAAATTGCTATTATACCTCAGAGAAAAATGTGCCGTAACAAAATAATTTGTGCATTCTTTTAGCATTGTAGTACCTTTTCAGAATCCAATCAGGAAAAATTTTGAAGAGACAAAACGATCACTGAACTATTACACAAATTATACAGCTATTAGCTGTTTGTCTCTGAAAATCTTCTTTCCCTAGTTAAGATCATCTTTGAATTGGTCTGAATCCGTCACTGGTGACGGACTGGAATCTGAATCTTTCTATGATTCTTATAAAAATTTGCTACCTCTTTAACTCAAATTAGCCTCCTCAGTTGTGCTTTAAGTTTCATGACACCGCAATGCTGCACCATGATGCAAAGATGCATGATACAAAAGTCTCGTCTTTTCTAGTCAGCTTCTTACACCAGTACAATATGATCTTAACTTGACAACAGAAATGCCAAGATGGAAATGATGCCATATTAATCACAGTTTTATCCTGTTAAACAATTGCAAGAAAATGTCTTGCAGCTTGCCTTAAGCAAACACTTGTTTTTCTTCCCATGTATAGAACTTAAATGCGTATACCATGTGTATGGAAAATGCAGATCCCATGGAGATCCTCACAATTGCTCTCTGTTACTACATTCCTGTGGTTTTGCTCTGCTTCAGATATCCCACTACCGCTTACTTTGTATTTTCATTAATTTCTACAATTTTAATTATTTTCTAATTTAATTATTTTTTCCTAAAAGAACCTTCAAGCATAAGCCTGACTTGCTAAATGTAAAGACATGTGCTATAGGCAATCTCTAATAAAGAGTCCCTCAAAGAAAAATGTATCAAGGCTCTTTCTGTCTCTGTCATGTATTCATGACAAATGTTGTGTCTTGTCTTAGAAAGGTCGCAATAACGGAATTTCTCATAGAACACCACCGCAAGATGAGACAAAACTGGCTCTTTTTAAGTGGTCTTTCATTAGTAATCTTTGTAACACAGGTGTGATACCCACAATGAAATGCAGACATCCCTCAGGTTACTGGAAATGTTATAAGTAGGAACAAAAGAAAGAACCAGGTAAACAGAGACTGTTTATACTCTGCTGGAGACAAGTCATAAGGCTGTAATGGACAGCTATAGACAGGCAATGACATAGTGACTAATGAAAAGAAATAGGAAAAAGCAACTGGAACATTTTCTTCCTTATTCCTTCTATGAAAAATAAGTAGGAAAAACACCATGCTAACTGGAAAAAATGCAAATCTTGAAGGTGTCTGATATCCTTCCTGTTATGTTAAAAGAAATGGGGATCTGGAAGCAAGCAAGAGGGAAAAAAAACCAAACCCCAAAACAAATAATCAACTTGTTTACGAGGAAGATCACAGCAGCTGGATGAGCAGCAGGAATGGAATGGGACGGGACGGTCTGACCCAAGCCGCGCTCCACACACACGCAACCTCCTCACAGGAGTGACAGTATCCCCAGCCAATAACCTCTCATACAAAAATATAACTTCAGCACTCCTCCCACAGAGTGATGAGTAATGCTAAGTGTGGGGCCACGCAGCTTCCGAGACTGAATTAACTGTCTCGTGGGTTTCCTTTTCTGCTTTCTCTTTTGTTTTCAGTTCTCCTGCTACTGATCACATAGTTCACTCCTTTCCATGCAATCCTGTACTTGTTGGTGTTGAGCCAGAAGTCCCCACACAAGGGCACCTCTAACCTGTGATCGCGGCTGGGGCTGCACCTCCTCGAGTACTATTGGAGCCAGTGAGGGTGCTGCTAGCAGCACTGCTGGAACAGCCTTGCAAGCAGCCTGGAAGTCTTTCAGGCATTTTATCTGCTCCGAAGAAAAGATGCCGAGCGATTTCTTTCACTCGCTTTGTATCCATTTCCTCCTTGACTTTTTTCTCTCTCGTTTTCCTACATTGTATCTTTTTCCTTTTACCTTTCTTTTCCCAGCATCTCTTTGTTCTGTGCTCACTGTAGTGCTGCTATCCCTCTTCGTACTTTCCTCTCTTCCCCACACTGTACTGTTTCCCACTTCCTCTTTTAACCTCCCCTTTGCTTTATTCACTCGCCTCTGCTGCAATTCCTCCTGTTCCCTCTCTTCAGTTTTGCTCACCTTGCTCCTGGCAGGTGCTTCTTCCCTTTTGCAAAGTTACCCTGTATTAGCTCCATTTGTTTTCAAATTCACTTTTCATGGCTACTCACAGCAAAATACTAGCAAAACCACTTGGATGCTACATAAAGAGTCAGAGAACTTCCAAAAGCTGAAGCTGTTCTTCCTGTGAAGGCCCAGGCTTAAGTCAGCCCTGCGATAACTACTGATGAGATGAAAACAATGGGCACAGTGGCTTCCATTACTGCAGTCCAATCCACCCTCCCATGTACCTTGTCCTTCTCTCCTGCTAGCTGTGTTGGGGTGCTGAGGTGGTCAAAGCCCCAAAATGGTGAATTCAGCTCACAGAGAGAGAGTGTGGCAAAGCCATGTATGGCGCCACTGGCACTTGACCTACGTCAGGGCTTGGATACTCAGCGGCTGAGTCAGGGAGGCAAAAGTTCAAAGAAGGGCAGCATCTACAATCAGAAACACGTTTTGGGCCTGAGGACTAGGAGAGTTAAAAATAGGAACATGTGAGCCTAATTACAGAACAAAGGAAAAAGGAGCTAGAGAAAGGAAAAATTTGGGGAAATTAGGAACAGTTGATCAGCCAGAGTATTGTGAACAATGTCAGATACTGCTTCTGCTTTCCTTACAGAAGAGATCTGAATCATGTAAGAGATGACCCAAACGCTGCATGGGAATAAAATGCACAGGGGGCTAAAAGCATGAGATGTGCACTTCACAAGATGATCCTTCCATAGAAAGGAGTTAACTTTGTCCTTGTAGAAGCTGCACGGGCACAAAGGCTGTAACAACCTTCAAAGCCCACAAAATCCAAAACCTGCTGGGAGAGACCTGCCTGAACTTTGAACAAGCTAGCTCCTGCCCTCTTTCTCAGGTCCTCACAGCCTTGCTACTGTAAGCAGTAGAGCGTAGAATTGGATGGATTATCCTTAAAGGTTTAATGAAATACATTTTTGAGCAGTACTAAGACTTTAAAGAGTGTCATGTTCAACTCTATTGGCTCTTTTGGAATATGATGATTCATCTGGTATATCTGCGCATGTACAACTGTTTCTAGACATTAAAAGTCTAATCAATATGATACAAAAACTGGCGGCAGTTGTACTACAATTTGAAAATGCAGTGGCCTCATGATGGCAGACTGCAGCCAAACTTGCTTTTGACTTGGGCCTAAATCCTGAGTTAGGGCTTAGATTTGTTGACCCAATTATATTTGCCCATTCTGGATGGCTTCCATGCTTGTACAGATGGTAGAAGATTGTCTCAGCTATAAGGCAAAGAAGCAGACTATGAGAGTAATAGTGCCCAAATCAAACGTGGAAATTACTGGATTAGTGCATTAGACTGCTACTTTTCTTTCTTCTTGCTCTGATTCCAGCAGGGCATGTTTCAATGTCCATCTGGCTCCATGCACTGCTCCAGTGCTTGAGCTGGACTTTTGATTTCTCATTTGCCAGTACCACCCAAGAGTAAGTGCAATGACTTCCTGGTAGTGTCTTGCTTTATGGTGATGAAACATCATTATACAACATTGTCTTTTTGTTCCAGCATTTGTAGTACAAGCTTTTGTATACTGAATTTAGATGCCGATACACATCTTATGCAGCTACGTAACTGTTTCTTGCCATTGAAATCCTCCCAGCACAAATCAGAAAAATGCCATGGTATTAACACGGTAAAGTCAAAGTCATTATGAGTCTTCAGAGAGCACAGGAAGCCTTTATGGTGGAAATGTAACTGTATCATCTAACTGATACAGAAGCAGTAAAAATTTGAATGATCAGTTTTGGTGATCAGCATTGGTGATTAAATAGGAAAAAGTAACTTATTTCCTCTCCCAAATCATTTTATTAGCATAAGTACTCTTCTCTCAGAACAAGAAGAAATCTTAGCCAACCTGGAGAACTTGCACTGCTAACCAAACTCTGTTCCATACAGAAGTACAGAAATTAATGCAACACTACAGTTATTACCCAACCATACAACAACTTGTCTTTTTTTTCCTCATAATTGTTCTTAGCCACAGAGATACTCCAATTAAATACTGATAATTTAATAGTCATTTTATCATTGAAGATTTCTGCTGTGCTTTTGTATGCCCCTAGATCTGCTCAGATGCAGCAGAAATCAGTACTTTGAAGTAATCTGAAGAGATTTATTTTGAAACACTTTTTCTTGGCAGACAGCAAAGGAAAAAATGCAAATTTTTAAAAAGCACTCTGACTCATGATTCACAGAAATTTTATGAGCCACTGAAACCTACTGCAGAAACCTGCAATGATGATTTTTTTTTTTTAAATTGAGTAACATTGCTTATTTTTGTTGTTGTCTGGCCAGTTTGATTTGGACAGGGTGTGCTGGGACAGACACATCTGACTGTATATGTTTACAAGCCTGTGAATTACTAATGGACAAGAATGCCCTGGGCTCCACTCACTTGCCTACACATGAGTACCCAGTACCAGAGACTATCCTTCATGGATCCTGTTGTGCTTGTGGACAGAAGTCTCCTGCAAATCCCTTATGGCATCTGCCCAACAAGTGCTGATGGATGCTATACAGAATCTCACATGGCACTGAGTGACAGAATGAATCCCCTGAAGTAAATATTCTAGATACATAGCTAAAAATAATTTTATTTTCAACAAATAACTTTGATTTTAGAAGGATTCAGGTACTGGACATATGCTTGTATCAATTCTCCAAATAGCAGTGCACTTACAGTCTAAGTTTTAGATAAACCTTATTGTGTGGAATTTGAAAATGTAAATGTGAAATTCTTTTTTTTTTAAAAAAAAAACCTCTAAGAAGGGAAATGTGTTACATTTTCTGTATTTTTACTTTTTATTTTACTCCTTCATGCTTCCAACAAAGTAACAGCATTCCATGATAAATAGCAGGATAATTCTAAATATACGGTGTCTAAGCCCATAAAGCATTTTTCTGAGAGGTTACACCTTAGCTAAATTATTATGCTGTGTTATCTGTACGTTATTCTTGACATCTAGAAAGGGTGTAAGATAAATTAAAAATAGATATGTGAGCTAATTGCATTATGATCAACTTTCCTCTAAACACAGACATTCCTTATTTGCTCCAAATAATAAACAATGATACGAGAAAACATTATTTTGGGTCCAGATGATCTCCATGGCCAATCTGGCTTCTTTTTACGCCCATACGTATCTTGTATGGACAATGCCACCCATGCCTTTAACAAAGTGGCCATCTCCACCAGGATGCATCCACGGAGAAATCTACCATCTTTATGCTACAGAAATTATTTCTACTCACCAAAAAAAGGGAAAATGGTTTTATAGTACAACATATAAGTTGTCTTCTGTAGACATTAGAGAATAGCAAGGAACAGGTTGAAGATAGCATTTACTAGTTTTCAAAAGAATATTTGAAAGAAACTTTCCTCTTTCCTCCTTGAGGTATTACTGAAATGACAATTTCTTTCCATTTCCAAGAAAAGAAGGTTTCCAAAAATATTTTCTTGTTTAAGCCCAGTATGCTGCTAAGACACAAAGTTTAAACACGTCTTTTCTGCAACTCCCAGAGTTTCATTTCTCCTTCTTTTATGTTGGGCTGTTTTGCAAAGCTTGATCTCCAGTGCCCGAATGTGGAAAGGCTGATTATTTACACTGGAAGTAGCATTTGGGGAACTTGTATATCTGGAGAGCGGGTTTGAAAAGAAATTGTAAAAATGCACTAAAGAGAAAAATTAACTGCCAAAATTAGACTGGCACACTTAAGGATTTGAAATGCCAAGCTTACTGCATAATGGACTGATTAGCTATGTCTAAATTCATTACTGAAATACAGTTAACGCTGGTGTTCTTCAAAACTATGCAGAGATAAAAAGTGCAGCAAACATTTGAATGCATAGACTTAAGCTTTAGGGTATTCTTTAAAATATATGGTGTGTTCAGTATTATAAAGTACTGGACATGTTCAGACAACACTCTGCTAGGAGGGTGGGTGAATACTCTCTTCAGTTTGACCTCGGGGCACTGTTCCTGCTTTAAGCTTACCTCTTTCCCCAGCGGCTGTGGAGCTCAACTTTGCTTCAGTGGGAACATATTCACTAGCAAGCTGGGAGTTTTCTTTCCTTGTTCCTCTAATATCAGATTTTTGAATTTCAGTTCAGCCCTTCATAACAAGGTTTCCAAGTACCACAAGGAAATTTGTTGTCCAAACACTTCAACCAAATTCTGCTTCAGTTACTGCCTTGGTAGGCTGGATGGGAACTTACAGTGAAGGCACAAAAAGCTCAAGACCTCAGCCCAAATTCAACAATTCAGAGCTGTAGGAGGTTAAAGCCTTCTGCTTCCCCAGATATCTACTCATCACCTCTCTCTGAAAACCCATCTTTACCACTGCCAAAACTGAATATCCAGAACTGTCAACTGAACGTGTGTACATAGGAGTACAGTCACATATTTCTTCTTTGCTGAATCTGCAACAGTAAAGGATCGCGGGAGGAGTCCATGGATAGCTGAGATCAGAGTGACTGTGACTAACAGCAGAGTAGCAAGGTGTGCCCCAGTCTTGCATCGAGGATTCCCATTTTTTTCATGGACAGCTCCCACACTGTCTGTTCTCACATGCAGTACTTCCAGCAAGGAGGAAATTGCATGTGCTAAAGGCCAGCTTATCCAGTTTTTACCTGTTTCTCTATTTGGCCTTTAATCACAAAATTTCATGCATAAAACTGCTTATGGGGGAAAATTCAGAACATACAGCTTCAGGTTTCCCCTGTACTGTGTGTGGGTCCATTCCTGGCTGTGGTGCAAAAAACCCCTTTGAGTTAAAGGGGGGAGTAATAGAAATTCCATGCTTACACATGCTGGAGTTTCATTTCAGTGACATCATTTATCAGTTTGACTTTGCCAAAGGGAAGAAGTTCACATTATAGGATCTAAAAACAGCTTCTAGAATGAAATAGCTTAGAAAGGTCTCAGATTTCAAAAGAACATGCCATACGTGGACCCTTACTCTGCTTACTTGGGTTCATTTCTTGAGATTTGTATTTGTAACCAAGACTTTCTTAGTTAATGAATTGCAACCTTGAAAAACACTTAGAAAATGAAAACACATTCCAGACAATAAAAAAGACCCCATTAAAAAAGCTCATATTATTTTTTGGAAAGGCATAAAGAGAATTTAGGGAGATTTCATGCAGATTCAATAGAGAAAAGGCATGCCAGATAAAAAGACTTAATCATGTTAACTCCCTAGAAGACAAAAGGACAAACACACTTTATGTGTGTCAACTTACGGAAATCCTATAATTCCACAGAAATGGTCTCGTACCTTAATACATGCTATAAGCCTACTTCTAGTTCCTTGAATATGCTTTCTAGTATTAGTTTTTGGGTTTAATCCTGCTGTGTAATACCTAAGTAAAAGCCATAAAAAAGATACTGAATCAGACACATAAACAGAGGTGACTAATCTAGCTAAGTCTTGGAAATGCCTGCAATTCACAGTGTGAATAACGTTCTGGTTTGGGCTAGGACAGAACCAATTTTCTTTTAGTAACTTTAACTTTTAGTTAAGTCTCTTCTGAGAAGCTGCACTTTCTAAAATTAACTGCATGTTTTTCCAGACAGTAGCTGCTTCTAGTAGTGATAAGGCTGGGTGTTTATAGTTAGCGCTGGAACATCAGTAGGAATGGTATGAACTAAGGCTCTTGCTTATAGTTATCCCTATGGAGACCAAGGTCGATGCTTGCTTCTGCTGACTTTCTTATGCGCTGGAACTGAAAGAGCAGAGAAGTGGTCACACCTGCGACCCTGTGGTGGGGAGGAGTGGGTTGGACAGGTGACCCAAAACTGACCAAGCACAGTGTTCCATCCCATATGCATCGGTATAAAGCTGAGGGATCATGAGGGTCACTCTTCTTCTTCTATGGCCAGCAGCCGAGGAAGACTCTGTCCAATTCTTCTGCCTTCGATCCCAATCCGTGCATTCCTGAATCCAGCTCATGCCTGCTGCTGAGTACAGTCTGTGACTTTCTCCGGGTATGTCCCGCAGCGTCCGGGTGATGTATTTGTCATCAGGGTGGGGGGGAGCTCAATATTGGTTTTGTACATATTTATATATATTGCATTATTATTTTTCCTATTACTATTATACATTACTATTGTAGTTAGATTAAAGCTGTTTTAAATTTTCCAACCCGTAAGTGTCTTTAGCCTCTTTCCTTTTTCTCTTTCCCCCTCCTTTGGGGAGGGAGGGAGTTAACAAAGAGTGTCTGTCATTCGTTTAATAGCCAGCCCAGCTTTAAACCGTGACAAACATATAAAACAGTTGAGCTAATTTAGGAATGAAGTGAAAGGGATATCCAACAGAGGTGAATTCTATTCCTGTTTCAAGCTTTGGCTATAGACACTATGAATGAAAGAAAAGACTATTGGAGTGTGAGAATGAATCTCTTCTTACTAGCTCCTTCTCTTCTGAGCTGATACTATATTTCTCTCTGATTGTGTTGCTTATGGTTTCAAACCCTATTGTGCTTACTTGCACCCACTTAGACAGCTTGCTTGTGGGCATTTGACAGCAATAAGAGCAAGTGAGCAGACCAGAGAGTGAAAAGGAAAGCTGGTCATAGAGAAGCCGATGGTTCCTCTTGGTGCTTGTATCCCTAAAAAGCTCATTTAAATACCAGCCTAGAAAAAAGGAATCCTATATGATTTTTAGTTCACTGTCTCTAAAAGTTATCAAAAATGTTGTTTATTACTTTAAAGGTTCTACATTAGAAAATTGGATCAGCCAATTATAAAATGTGGTAGAAGAGTGGGAAAGTGGTCAATTTACTTGATTTAAACTTTTTCCCCTCATGCTATTTTTCACCATTTGGAGAAGTTCTTTTACATGAAAATTGTCTTCCTAGATGACCCAAAGCTTTGTCGAAATGTCTTTCTTTTATTCTGATCAATGCATAGGAAAGAACATAAGAATGGATGTGTAGGACTACTTCCCCCCAAGACTCTCAGTCTCTGGAAATTTGTAGCTGAGACATCACCTAACACTTTGCTAATGTTCTTATGCTGAATGACCTTCAGTGGGCTTTTTATTCTAGGACCTTACTTGGTTGCTTTCTGAATCCGTATAATCCTTAGGATCCACAAAGAATTCTACAGCTCAGGTAGGTAATATATGGAGAAATATAATATTTTTGTTATGTTTTGCTATGATTTGTTTTGTTTGTGATCGAATCTGCCACCTATTACTTTAGAACAATTCTCCTACAACAGGTACGTGAACTAAAGGAAGCAGAGTTTTCCAGTGAAGGCCTTCAAAAGGTAACTCTGTTGGTAGTATAAAGAACTTTATTCAGGACTTCTGCTTTGCTTCTTGCCCAAAGCAGAGATACAAACCAGGTTCTTATGTCAGGGAGCCACTATAGCAGCCAGTACAGTTTACTACTTGTGTGTAATATTCTGGACCCTGTTAGGGCTGAGAGAGTGGTTCTCATGTACTACGCATTTTCTGTGAGGGACAAAGTAAAAAGAAATGTCCCTGCTGATGATGTACAGTGGCCAAGCAGTCGAGGTACCATAAGGAGTGGCAGTTTACCTGAGAACGTGTATGCTGATTGCAATGTGTTGTGCTCAAGGAAAGCCAAAATCATTAGGATAAGTTTTGTGAGGCAACACACATACTGTAATTCCTGGGAGTCTGTCACTGTTAAATTTAATCTCCCGTTCTGTCTTTAGTTCCCTTAAAACTGTCTTAAGAAGGGACTTTCTCAAAGCAAGCGCCCCTTTGCGCTTATGTCAATGTAGAACTCATATGAACTAGGGCTTAGGAGATTATACTTTAACATGATTAATAAGCAGTAACAGAATAGATGATAGTCACAGCTAGAGATATTTAGGGCAAGACTTCAGAAAGACATATGTTTCTATTGTCAATTTGACTTGAGTGGCGGGAAGAGCACAGAAGGATCACGTCTATGCCTTACCTCTCCTTTTTGTACTTTGAGTTTTTGGCAAGTATTCTGGGTTCAGGCTCCACACAGACGAAAGGGGTCTTTCCCATATTGATGAAAATATAGAAGGAAAAATTGGTATAGTTCTTCAGAACTGATGGGAAAATGAAGATAAAGAATGTTGTTAAATTATAATATAGACCTAGCAGAAAATAGAAGATGATGGAAAATACTGACAGTCTAGCTGGGCTTTAATGAGGGATAATGTTTTCCATTACAGCAAATGTAAAGCGCTGGAAAACATTTTGAAGAACTATCGTTTAAAGTTCTGGTTTAGTGGGAAATATCCCTGCTTAAATTGTATTCATGATACAATCTCATAAATATGGGAACATAAGTTCTCTGTAAAGTTTTGGCCTTTCTTCAGCATATTTTTTTTATTCCTTTATATTATATTAACTTTTTGTTTGCTCTGAAGAGAAAAACACATTCCTCTCTGTGTTTCCATTCCCCTTCCAATTCTCTTCTTTTAATGAGATGTTTGACTCAAATATTATCCTCCATTTTACGCTCCTAAATTTTTCTGCTCTTTCAGTTCTTATTTCTGGCAACATCAGAGTCTGCTGGATCCAACAATTCTCACATCAGCATCTAAACTGTCATTTCTGTTGCCTTTAAATCTCTTGAGGATATATTCTTTTTCATTTCTGTCACCTCAGTTTTCATCTATTCTTTCCTGGTTATCCAATCTAATTTAATCTGGTCTTCTGCTTTTTCCCTCCATAGATGCAAAGATGATTGATAGTAACTAAATACCATTAAACAGTTTACGTCATCAGCCTATTGGTAGTGGTAGAATACATGTGTTTCTTTCTCACAGCCAGACTCTCCAGAAGACCCTTTTTCAGAGATACTTCATGCTATATTTAGTCTTATTTTAGGCAACCACCTAAGCAGCCAATTTCAGTGTTCCTTGTATTGGACATATGCAAAATTCAGACTCTTAAATGTGGGCAAATCCCACTTCAAGGTCTAAATGAAGGCAACGTTAGTCACACCTCCTCTTCCTATTTCGATTTTGATTTTCTCCCTATCTCTCTAGATATTCCTTCAGAATACCAACCCGTATATCCCTGTCTTCCATCTCTAATTGATTTTTCTAATTTATCTTTGGAAAAAATGCAGTTTTCTCAAGTTGTGAGTTTGTTTCTTCTGCTATCCTGTCATTGCCCCTGCTGGGTCAGTTTTCTATTCCTGAATTTCGTTTCTCTCTACAGCCTGAAGGCTACTTTCAGCTGTGGCAGATTCTATTTCTTTGGACTTACCAGACTGAACAGACACTGCCTTCTGTACATCACCTGCTAGGAAATGTGCCATATTTTAGGCTGTTATACAAATACAGCTTTCCTGTTAGGGCTGCCACCTTTTGATCAGAAAGTTCAGTTTATGAAGAAATCTGCTTTCCAATAAATATTCTTTAAAGAAAATGAAAAAAGATTATCATGTGTCCAAAGTGGAGATATATGGTTCAGATATTCTGGTTTAATTCCAATTCAGCTACCAAATGTAAGCATTTTTGGTGACTATACACCTTGCTAAATAAGATTCTTTGCGATGAAATGAAACTCTTCTGATGCATTACTTCCCAAATTAAAAGGGAGATTTTGTATACCATTGAAGATGCATTTTGAACTGAATATTAACTAGAAAGAGGACAGGAACCACCCAAATTACAACACTGAGATATTTGGCAGCAGCAGTTTCCAATTCAAATTCCTTAGTTTCCTGTCAAAGTCAAACTCATGCTAAGAGGAAGATGAGGTGAAGATGAATAAAGCAGATTACTAAAGTAACTCCGATTTCTGTGACTGTTGACAGATTAAATGTATGGATGTCTAGCAAAAAGTAACTCTTGGGCCCTCTTGAGAAGGTGTAATTTACAATTACATTGTTTAGACCAAATTGTTACTGTCAAAACTGCTGTTAATGTGGTTGTAAGGTTCACACAACACACTCCATATTCTGGTAATTAAAAATAAGGAGCTTTTTTTCTTTTTTTTTATGTGTAGCTGAAATCTCTGTGGCTCTACCAGCAAACCAGTTTTCTATTCCCAGCTCTAACCAGTGATATATATGAGATTCTGGAAAATGTATTAGTTCTATTTTTCTAGAATTTCATTACATGGGAAGAAGGGGGGAAATATTTACCGTCTTACTGCAAAACTTAAGAGTTATCTACACAGAACAGCAGACAATTGTGCAAAGGTCCTTGAGCTAGTGGAAATCTGAGCCAGTAATTCCATGCGATATACTGAATAGCCCCGTGTGACTGGGAGCAGTCTAACCTCTATTAAATGGCAATTTGCCAGAGGCTGGGTCTGGACCCCCTAACAGTAGTGATGATTATCTTAGATTAAGCCTTTTGGCATTGCATTGCCCCCGCATACACGGGCTGTACAAGCCCACCTCTGAATCTGTGCTGTAAATTTGGTCTTGGTCTATTACAGGTGAACTCCAAAGCTTACGCAAAGTCAGTGGGTATAGTCTTAATATCTGCCCCTCCTCTCCCACCTGCTCCAGCTGAAAAGTGCTATACGCTATCCCTGTTACTCCTAATCTTGTCATAATTATTATTACATCTTTTAAAAGACAAAACTTACATAATCTCAATGTTACAAAACCTACACAGGCTCAGTGGGACCAAAAGTTTGTTCTCTCAGATCAGAATTGCCTTCCATGTTTCACAAAATGAAACCCAAACTTTTAACTGTCTGTCAGATTCGAAGGTATTTCAGGTAAGATTCCAAATTGCCTGAAATTTGCTCACTAAAAATTGAGGAACCCCACCGTGAGCACAGTTAAATTCTGACAAATCATCATAGCTAAAGGCTTAGCAATTACTGCATTTGGTTTATAAGGAAGGCAGTTTTCGCACAAACATGAGCTTGGTGAGACCTGCAAATTCATTTTAAATGAGAAACTAAATTTCAAATAGACAAAATCGAATGCTGTACAGAGTACTTGCTTCTTTTTCGTAGCAGTCACAAAAGTGCACAAGTATTTCAAGCAGCTTGACATCTGTGTTACATAAGCAGAGAGCAATTCAGCTGCTTGGAGAATATAAAAAACAACTTTGACCTTACACTGGAGTCATGCTTCAAAAGACTGATTATTCATATGAGGAAAATTGTTCAAAAACAACTGCTTGAAAATATTCTCAGAAAGAAAATAGATAGATTGTTCCAAGGCAATAATGTAATTATGATGTAACAAATTTCATCTTTTTTTTTATTCCTAAGGCTTTTTCTTTTTTTCACAATAGGTGTTTCATCTGCTAGTATTTGAAATATTTTATCTTTCAAAATGTTTCCCTTGTTTATTCAGCATATTTGTTAGCTTGCTTGAATGAAGTTCTTCAGGAAGACTGGGAGTTGCAAGCCATTGCTCTCTGGCTGCTAATGAAAGAGTTTCAGGCAGTGTTGCCTCTGGTTATGTTAGGTCAGAAACCATGTAACCGTAGGGTTAAAGAAGCTTTCTGTTTCTAGAAAATAGTGTAAAACTGTCCATAGATAAAAACTGTGATTCAACAAATTTTCAAAACATTCTTGATATAATGCTAAACAACATGAAATCCTGGTTTACTTTAACATAACATTTTCCCTCTGAAGGAGGAGGCCTAGTCATCTGGTTGAGGGACTGAGTGGAAGTTCAGGAAATCTGGGTTCAATTCACAACACTGCTACTGATTTCCTCCGTGACGCTGGGTAGATAGCTCAGGCCCTGTTCCTGAAAACCTTTATGCAAAGCCTTAACTTCACTGCTATGAGCAGTCCTGGGATTTCAACAGGTCTGATTGTAACCTAGCTAAGCGTTAAAGACTGAGGCCAAGTCTCCTCAGCTGTCCTCTGTTAGCTGTGGATACCAGTTCTTCACATTGTGCCAGCTGTTTCCATCTGGCCCCCTTAGCTAGCTGTGGACCCGGGACTGGGCTTGGGTTTCTCTAGATGAACAAATTAAGCTGTCTTAACCTTACCAGTGCACTTGAAGCAGCATAGCTCCTGAAGTGGGTTTGGTTGTTACAGCACTTACAAATGAAGCAGGCTCAGGCTTCCCTCCATTCTCTGAAACAACCTGTGGTGAAAAGCCGCACAACCCCACCCACGTGTTTCCGAACAGATCTTTTGTGGACTTTCGGTGAGTGTTTGTGCAGCTCCTAGCATGGCAGAACATGAGCTGTCAGCATGGGTCTCTATGCACTGACAAATAAATGCTGTGTTTTTCTCTAATCAGTGTATTAAAAAAAACAAGTTTCTTTTTCTTTTATGTCAACTGATATAGATACCTTGGCACAAATGTAAATGTGGAAGCAAAAGGTCACTTATTCCATTTTACTTCCAAGCCAGCAGACCTACTGTAACAATTGGTGTGTATGTGCTGAGTTTCTCACATCTGTTTTGATCTGGATTATTTTATGTAATATTATGCATATATATATATAAATGCTACATTCCCTGTTTTTTTCCAGAGTGCTATTTCAGTGGCCAAATCCAGCTCAATAGTTTGAGAGTTGCAAGGCCCAAGGACTGTCCATCTTCAAATGGAGGACCCCTCAACTGGCAGAATACTTGAGGCCAGGGAATGAATGAACAATGATACTCCTTAAGTTTATATTTATCTTAGCTGTTCTGGCCTGTGTCAGTGAACCTCTATAAGTGAGTTGAAAATAATTTCTGTGGTATTTTCTGATGAAAGGAAACAATAAAACATGTCTATCACTTTGCTATTCATCTTACGGTCTTTGTAGTATCTTGTCTACTTTCACAGCTTCAGCATAATTCCTGTTTTTGCTGTTTTGCAAGTGCCTTCTGAGCTGCTTGGATACAGAGAAGATCATCTTAGTTTTTTAGAGGGAGGTTCCCAGGGACCTGCTGCATCATCAAGCTCAGCTTCAGTCCATCAGCAAATTCTGTAACCTGGGTTACAGGATCTGGTTCATATCCAAGTATCAGGGTTCAATTTTTCTTCAAAGTTTCCTTCATGGTACTGTACAGTGATCATAATTCCTTCCTAGCAGTATAGTTTTTACACAGTTTATTAACGGAGTCAAACTAAAAAGTTGCCCTGTATTCTAGATGAGAGGTTTCTGGAGTTTTTGCTAGTGCTTGCGAAGGAAGCAAGAGATTTCAATTGAAACAGAGTAAAAAAATACCAATCAATCAGGTTTTTTCCAAGCTAGCTGTAATTCACTTCAGTGGAAGCATTTCAAACCAGGGTTTTCCCTCGGGCTCTGGTGATGTGGTCATGTACCTCTGGACAGTGACATGCCATTCTCTCACACAAACCGATTTTAAAAGATAATTCACTTGGTGCTTTTGATGTGTATCCTAATTTTATCAGTACAGAATCACAGTTGAATGGGCTTCTCTCTTGGCAATGTCAAAACTCGAGACATTCTTTCTCTACCTTACATTTCTCAAATACTTTTTAAACGCAGGGAAGGAATTTCACACCCCCAATAAAAATAAGACAGTCAGCAGAATTGTTTCAATTTCCAGCTCTTAATAAATCACACAGAGTTAAATCAGATTCATGAATTCCTGAGTAGTTATGCATTTATGTTCTCAGTTTCCATAACAGAAGTTGCAACCCAATGGGAAAATCTGAACTCTCTAATAGTCACCTGTTGAATTTCATTTCAGGAAGAATTCATTTGTTTAAGTAAGTCTGCTAGTCTCTCAGTGGGAAAAAAGTTAAACTTAATACGGTATTAACATAAGCATATCCCCTCATTCATTCCCCTTTGTTTTGAGCTAAACAAACAAACAAAATTTTAAATTTCCCTCTCTAAATTTAACACTGGTCTCTACTTATTACACAGCATACCTCCCTTTTAACAGAGGTCAAGAAAGGATCATAAAAATATCAAACCTATTGATTTCATATTGATTATAAAAGAAGTGAAGTGCAGGACTGTAAATCTTGAAAATGTGTCTCCATCAAGAGACACACAGTGTGACCTTGTATCTAAGATGTGTGTCACGACCACCTGCTTGTGCCAGTGATTGTCTCCCCATTTTGTATTAACTCTGCTTCTTATAAACTTGATTATTTAACTTATGCATTTTGATGAGCGCTGCTCCTCCTCTCTGATGGCTGACGCTCGCTGATGGCCTTTTCCCCAAAGCCAAGAGGAAGGCTGCTCCAGAAGCTATTTGCCAGGGATGCTGAAAGCAAAGCAATGGGGTCCCGCCCTTCCCTTGTGCTGAGTAGGGGGCTGAGGAATCCAGATTGATTCATTCCACAGCTGAGGTCTCCAAGTTCACAGCATAACATATTGCAGTCATGTCCCTAAACTGGCTTCCTATCACAATTTGAAATGAAACTATGCTTTTTCTCTTCAATACTAAGTTTGCCAGAGAGGAGCTTTTCATTTTAAAAACAAAAGTGTGTGTGTGTGTGTAGAAATAATGGAAAAAAATAACATCTGTGACCTGATACCTGTGTGTCAGGAATTATTAGTGTCACTGAGGTTGCATGAACATGTGTAGCAATTAATTCAGCTCCTTCTTGGTTACAAGCATCACATTTTTGTTTTCTTCTGTTGATTACAAATGTTGCGTGATTACTTTTAATCCAAAAGCAATAAATCTGTACTGACGGCTTAATCTGATCTGTAAACTGAGCTTTTTTGTTTCATCAGTCACTGATTTATTGCATTTTTGAGAGAAAACAGCCAGTGTTCGATACTGCTTGGTTTTAATGTACTGCATCTTTTTCAGTTCTTACTTTTACTATGTTTCTGTTTACTTAAATCACTTCTACAGACAAATTAAAACCAGTAATGATCATCTCTGAAGTGCCAAATCTATTTCTTCAAAATTTCTTCCTTCCCCCCCCCCCCCCC
>VZSC01006784.1:251185-285667 GCA_013398225.1 Steatornis caripensis
CCCCCCCCCCGAGGTTTTCCACTTGGGATACATATATAGTACCAAAGACATTTCAGATTGTGCAGTATTAGTTGAATCTCAGAATGCTTGAAGTCTCTCTGTGCCATTCTTATACTAGCCAATTTCAACATTTCACTCTGCCAGAAAATGCCAGGTGGTAAGAGAGAATAATATTAGGTACTTTCTTAACTGTACACCAGATGGTGATAATACAAATGATAATATCAAACAAGTATTAACTTGTCTCTAACCCCGGCTTCCACATGTTACAAATGCAAAAAGCCATTCATACAAAGTACTTGCCATGTATTGTGCAGTATAGAACAGACATTCCAGCAAAAACTACTCTCCGGGGTGTCCAGGAAGCACCCTGATTGAATTTCCCGAATGCCAATGGAAAAGGCAATGGAAAAAATCTATTATTAATGTTTTGTGGTTATGATTTAAACTGAACCATGTCAAGAACTTCACAGTTTTCTTTCAGTCAGTGGCTTTAACAGAGCCTCTTTGTTCTTAACCGTGCTCTCCTGCATTTCAGATACTAAACCACAATGACCGCATTAGATCACGATACTGGGAAATCACCTCCATGGTTGATTTGCTGGAGTTGGCCATGAAACTGGTGTAAAGATGACTATGGAGAATTGAAAAGAGTGATGACAATGTTTTAATCATATTTGATGGCTGATTTCTCATCTAGTGCACACTAATTTAGCATCGTTAGTCAATGAAGTTATGTTAGTTTAGGTCAACTTGGCATATCTCACTCCACGTATGTCTCCTGTGTAAGGCACTGTTTCTGTGAAGGAAATGAAAGCAGTGAGTGAGCCTTAAAGGGACTGTGCATTATTCTTTCAAATGAATGTGCCATATGATAATATTGCAATTCAAGGCTGTATCTTTATTTGAGACTTACCTGGCTAAAGGGGTATTTGTAAATGACTTAGCTGTGAAACATCACAGAAAGCCATTAAAAACAAACCAATGAAAGAAATTATCTAAAAATAAAGAAAATCAAATCCTTCCTTCCTTCACCCTCCAATAAAAGGAGTGGTTGGAGCTTTCTTGTTTCCGTGGAAATGGATAAAACACAGGTACCTTCTGTCTTAATTTCCTCTGCACATTTCTGTGTTCTGATGTTTTCTTTCCCACAGCAAAATGAGTCCTGAAATTATGGGCTCTCCGTGTTGTGTTACGTGCCTTAAGAAAGAATACCAGAGTACTTCAGCAACTATATTGGAATAAAGTCATCCAAATTGCAATGTCAGAGTGGCTTGCTTATAGTTTGAATATAAGAGTGATCCATTCCAAATGCTCCGGAGAAATATTTCGTTGTTCACCCTCCTCTTCCTTCCCCCTCAGCTCCTCCTCCAGGCTTCCTCACGTTATTTCCAGTTTGCTTTTAATGCAAATTCCTTCTGACCCCAATCTGGTGTTTAATTAATTCAACCTTTTGCATGTATCAATCATACTAGCCTTTAATCCAGCTTATGGAGGGCTGGAGAGGACAGAAAAAACCAAATGTACGGAGATGAGTAGAATCCCAACAGTGTGATAAAAATCCACCCCCAAATGGGAGTAATAAAACAGTCTTCTGACTTTGGTAACTGAAAGGATTTTTAATATCTTACTGCTTCTTATGTGAGTTCGAGCCAATGTTCAGGATCTCCTAGGCTCATCAAACCACAGGTTCTAGTTCTGCTTCCAAAGTCTGCCTGGAAATTTCTCCTCAGTGCTCATGTAGTCAAGGTCTCATAGGTATTAAAGGCCTCTGGCTGATCTCTTCTTGTGTATGCATAGTTTGCATGCCTGACTGCATAAGAAGTCCCCATGTCTGGTCTCTGCCACAGCCAAACAACATGTCCAGACTGGCTGCCATCAGCACTATGTTGTGGTGCTGGCATCACCAAACCTTTTAGTGCTGTCATGGTGCAAAAGCTGGAAGATGAGTCCTTGAAAAAATCAAACAGGCAACACCTAAAAATCACACTGAATTTGAAACTGACTTTGACCTACAGCCCAATTAATGTTATGTCCCATAGTTTCTTTACGTAAAAACTTTGGTATATTTCAAAATAATAAAAAGTTTACTACAAAAATAAAAAATATGTTGGTTGGCATTTTTCCCTCATAGTCAGCTGAGCCCTCATTCCATTTATTTCTGCTATCAAACATTCATCTTTCGTTTTTGCATAATTCTGCTATGAAGTTCAGAGGATGAGTGCTCTACTTGCCATTGGTTTGCATTTAGGAGTCAAAAGTGTTGGCCCCATGTCAGCCTAAGCATGGGAATTGTGAAGTCTTCGGGGGGATCAAGTGTTCTGCAGGATATGTATCCTTTAAGTTTAACAGTTTTATCAGTAAAAAATATTATGCCATTTATGAGGTTTATTCTAATCTTTCAGATCAGCTTTAGGGCGTGGAATGGTGAAAATGAAGCAGCAAAGAGAAATAATTTGCACCCATGCTCATAAGAGGTTTTGTGATACTCCTTCCATGATTTCGTACTGATAGCTCCTATTAGAGGGAGTGGAGTTAGTGGAAAACATATACCAGCACACTACCAGAATCAGACAGTAATTTCAGGAGTGGGTTTTAACATAAACATTGTGTCAAAATCCCTATTCAATTTGTATTATAAGCTTGTACATAGCAGTTCCACCCTTTTCTCACAGTAATGGAAAAATCTTTAAACTTTGTGTAGTGAAAACGAAGACGGAGAAGAAAAAGAATAAAAGTGATGTAAGAAATCTTAATGAAACCTTCTTCTGGGACAGCTGTTTCTCCCAGGTCAGTGTATTCCTTCAAATTATGATCCAGTAAGATGTGATTTTCATCCACTTATTGCAGGTGCTAAGGATGAAACCTGTCTCCTCTGATATCCCAGCAAGAGGACATGTGCCATCTACATACAATTATTTCTTTTTTTTCCCCAGAAACATGTTTGGGAAACTTCCAAGATTCCAAGATCTTAGCATTGAACATTGAATCTGTAGAAACTGTGTAGCACCTCTGTTGATTTCAGCTGAAATGCAATGTCTTACAAAACTCCAGATCATTGCAGGGAGCACAGATCAGCATGATCCAGTTTAGGGGAGCTTAAGGTAGCATGGCCAAACAAAAGATACTTTTTTATAAGACAATTGGAATTCTTTTCCTTAAACTACTCAGCATGCCGTATGGCAGCTTTGCATGACCCATCTTCATCGCTTCAGTAACTATTCTTATCAGTTGAGTAGAGGTCAAGATTTTATAGAGAACTACCCTACCTAGAGCCATTTGCAAAGAAGTATCTTGCTCTCTTGACCAATAGTTCACCTGGTCAACTAATTTCTTCACTCCTGCATTTCCTTTACTCTATCACAAGGAGCCGATATTTCTCGAGTAAAGAAAAATATCCTTCAGGTTGATGATTAAGGCAAACTGCTAACTCTCACTTTTATGAAAAATAACTGACAAAACTGCTGGACTTTTTGTTAAGATTGTGGACCTCCATTTTCTACCTCTTCACCTGCTCATAATTTAATCTCTAAATGGATGGGGGAAAGGATTTTTTTCCAAAGCAAATAAAGCTGAATAGAAAACTAACTGGAGTAACTGTAGCAGTATTCTTCAGTGGTAACTTCAGCATACTCCTGCCCCCATGGGAACACTATATTGTAGAATATATATTACTTTATTCCAGAATAATTAGTGTACTTTCAAAGCAAAGTAATAATTCTTGGAAGGAATAAGGGAGAGGGAGAGAGTGCAAGACAATTTTATTCTGGGTTAGGATTCCTCAGCAGCTGTTCCATGCAACTTAACAGAGAAGAGAAGCCCGGACGAAAATATGCTTTTCTAGGATTCACCCAGAAAAGTCTTATTGTTAAAGAATTGGATAAGAAGCAGTTAAAAATGAAAAGCAAAATACCACCCAACCTCCAAATAAAGTATATGTTGCCGTTACACAAACACTTCTTATCAACACAGCCCAGCCCCAGCTGTTGCCCAAAATAAGTACTATTCCTTTATCAGGAATCCCAAACCATAAGACCAAGTCAAAACTCCTTTGGAAAAGAAACACATGTGTTAAGTAAGGCTCAGATAACGTCCCAGTGCTTAATTTGAGCCAATGCAAGTTTTTGAAGTGTGCACAAAACTAGAGATGCTAACAACATCTGTTAAAGCTCTTTACTTTCTGTTAATTTTGAACTGATACCATTACCATAGATATTTCTGCAGGATATTGTTTAATTTTAGTTAAAATTGTGGACAAAAAATTATTAAACTTAATGATATTAATAAAAACTTTGTGAAAAGTTTTGAGAAAAATGTATTCTCCTCTTTTTTTCTTCCCACTAGAAGTTGCAGTCAAAAAAACCCCCAGCCTATAAATGCATAAAAAAGACTGCTGTGAAAAGCTTTGATCAATTTTATTAAGGGAGTAAAGTTTGCAGATATATTGTAAGAAACCTACTTTCTGTGCAAGAGTAAGATTTGAAGGAAATCTTTCCTCAAATGTATTTTCTCATTCTTCTTGACTCATTGCTGACTTTGAAACTCAAAACTGGTTTCAGTTTTATCCAACCACAGAGACTAATCTTCATGGTCTCTCATAGGAGTACGTTATTAAATACAGATTAAATTTTAAGGAGTGGTAAACCAATCTCTCTCATGACAGTCTGTCTTCTTCAGGAGTAAGGACCCTGCACAGACACTGAGATGTTAAAAGAAACACCATAATTAATCACTGGGGACAGGACCCTGATCAGATTATATTGTCTGATCCCATTTTCTAATCACAAGAAATTGTGATGGAAAGAAAAACAGATCTCCTATTCTAATTCTTCCACAAAGAAGTTGCTGTGGAAGGCACCAAAACAGGACAAAACATAACATGAAACAAAATAATCTAAAATTAAAGGGTTGACATATGAAGTAAAAGAAATACATAGACAATATATAGTGGAAACACCTTAAGCATTTTATTCCCAGCACTCTCTTCTTCTTTGGGTTAAAAAAGGTGGTGGTTGTGGTCATGGTGATGAGAGGGAAGGAAATGAAAAAAAGAAGGAGAACCTTCCAGAGAAGAATTCATTCATCAAATATTCTGATAACTTATCTATTTTAACGATTAGCAAGTTAAGTTTGAGAGGTGATATTTTTGCTGTTGATCATCTTGAAAGTTTTCTTATTGAATACATGGATTACTGTGAAGCGCACATTGTTTCATGAAAATTGCAACTTTTATAAAAATATGTCTTCCTTCAAATATATTATTTAGTAAAATATCTCAGCTGTCTGTAACTCCAAGACTATTGAGTTATGCATGACAAGTGTGATGGGTACTTTATTTTCTCCCCAAAATGTAAACCCTGCTTTCTCAGTATAGCATTCAATGGATGTTGCACTAGCTTAACACAGCCAGCCGCTTGGTAACGACCTTACCACTTGATTGGCCAACAATTTATACAGTCAAATCTGAAGCATTTTTTTACTGTGTACTTAAGACAAAGCCATGCCAAAAAGGAAGTAAGGAAGCTGAAGTTGTGTGTGTGTGACAGTATTTCAGTCTGCCTCACATGTAGGATCTGAAACACATTATAAAGCAAGTCAGATGAGCTGTACTTACTGAGTGGGCTCCGCATGCACGTGGCCTAAAGTTAACTCTCTTGTCCCCTCTAACAAAGGTTCAGTATATTTGGGAAAGTATTAGAAGAACACTCATGAGAAAATTTTAATCCCCACATGACAAAGCAAATGCAAACCATGTAGTAGGAAAAATGTAATTCCCACAGCAAGAATTTCAGCTTTAGTGAAAAAGATCCTCCTTATTTGAAAAATCAGCTCCATGGAAAGGTGCCGCTGTGGCTAGGCTGTACCGTAAAAAGACAAGTTTGTCAAAACTCAAGCTTGAAGAGATAGCTATAAGAAGAATATATGTTGATATTTATAGCCATATGCACATGCAGCATCTCATGGCTTTCCAGATGCTTGTCTGACAATGTGAATGTGGTGAGAATCTTATCCTTTATCTAGAAAAAAGGCTTCTAAAGGAAGGAAAATTTACATTAAAGCAATAGCATCCTGCTGCATGAATATGTGTTGGAGAGAGAAAGGACTTGAAAGAATTCTGCTGAACGAAGTCCTGGTATGTACACAAAATTGTTATGTAAATCTTACGTGCAGAGGATCAAAGGAAGCGTCTACTTTTCTGCTTCTGTTACAGAGTTTTGCAGATGAACAGCTCTGTTCTGAAATAAAAACACTGTTTTATAAATTGCACAACACAAGTCTGCAGAGTTACACAAGCTCATCAACTAGCTGTAGCTAGGAACCTTAAGAAAGCAGCTTTTTATCACTTCTTGTGTCTGATGTCTGCAGAGTGAAGCACATTGGGTGATATGCTATTACAGGTTCATTCTTTTTTTTTACTTCAGAGGACAGGTTGAACTAAGAACCATAGCCCCAGAATCATCCACCTTCCACATTCCTTAGTCACTGCAACAGCTTATTGACTGCATGCCTACAAAATAGGTTGTGACAGCACTAGCAGTCACCTTGCTTCAGTCTGCTGTACTTTCCTACAATCCTCTTGCTGCTGTAAAAAATGTTCTTGCCTGCTGCTATGACACAAGCCATCAAAAGCCTCTCTGTGACTTATATTGCTCTGCTGCCCTCAGCCCACTCTATGCATGTTTTAGCAACTGATATCCTTCAAGTCTCAGTTCTTGTACCCAGAGTCTTTTACCCAAATTCTCATCTCACTGGTGCCGGTTTTATACCAATGTAACTCAACTGAGTTATGACTCCTAGCACCTAAGATACCTCTGTGATGGGATGAACTACCTTCTGGCTTTTATCAGCTGCCTGCCTTTCAAAAGGTTAAGAAAGGTGGTAAACCCAATTGCAAGTGAGTTTACAGAAGCCCCTGTTGAGAGTAGTATCTGCACTTCTGATACTGTTTCAGATCTATTGAAAAGGTCACAGGGGTGAATGTTCCTTCTAATGTTGTGTTCCCAATAGAGATTATTCACTAGCCATTTGCTCAAGTGTCGGCTATTTCTTACGGCACAGCACAGTGCCATCATTTCTGGAGGTGTTGTTCATTACCCACTGTTCATTTGAACAAGCCAGAAATATTTCTGTTCTTTGCCATCACACCTGGAAGTGTCATTAACAAACTCAGCATCACCAAAAGATTTAGCTCATGTGGCTGTACTGCAGCCGTGTTCCAGGAAGCACTGTTCTTGTTCTCGCTTCTCCGGGCAATCATAGATGACAGCAAAGCCAATCATCTTTTAAAAAGATCCCCAGCAGTGAAACCACACATTTTCTCCTGGCTACAGTTTTCCAAAACCTATGTAGCCTACCTGAAAATGAAATTCACATAATCTCCCTCCCCCTTCCATGACTTTTCCCCAAAGTGTTCCCATAGTTTTGCTGTCTTTGGTGCACTGCACAACATGGTAATGGCTCACAACCCATAGTTTCAGGAAGAGTTAGATTTGCTCAGTTTTGACAGTTTCAGTGCCTCCCTTGATGGTGACGCTATACTGAAATACCCCCAGTTAGTTAGCTTTAAATATTATGGTACAGGATTACACAAGAAGTGATACTCTTCTCATTTTATTATTCCATAGCTAAGCATATAACCCCAGAGGTAGTAGTTTAGTAAGCACAAAATATTTCAAATATTCAAATATGACAACTTTGGAAAACTCACAAGCAAAACTAGCCCACTTGTCTGTACTGTATCAGATGTAATTCTTCAGTGATGTTATAATGCTTTTGAACCATCCAATGTCTTAATTTACTTTCACAAGTACTATCCTTTCAGCAATCCTTTATCATAAATATGTATGCATATATACACTGGGTGAACATGTGGACATTTTGACTAAAACATCCAGGACAACAAGCACAATTTTGACTTTGTTATTTGGTCTAGTAGAGGATGGCAAAGAGCTGAATCAGAGGAAATACCCATTTTGGAAAGGTTTCAAAGACACTTGTAAGCGGAGGGCCACTACATGCTGCAGAAGATTTTGTCAAAGCCATACTGACTTTCCTGGTAGAGTTATACAATGTTTTCTAGTCATAAGGCAAGCAGAGCAGGGATTAAAAAAAATTTTACTGGAGAAGTTCTTAAAGGCATCTGCACCAACAACATGCCTCTCAAGTCTAGTGGCATGCACAGTCACTTAAATGGAGCCTACAAAACCATCTTGAGAAGACACTTATATTCAAGCTTGGTTAATGTTAATACTTGATGACATCACATCCAAGTTTCCAACATCTGCCCATAGGGTGGTTTTATTACACAGCTGGTATAGGATGACTGTAAGTGATTTTCTTTTCCCTGTGGGTCATGACCACATTAAATGTGGTCAGTGTCTTACATTCTTCCTGCCAAATTAACATTGATTGGTTTGAAGAAGCCCTCTCCATCCTGTTGCCAGCATCCTTTGTCAGTCAGAAACCCTGATTTCACTGGTGTTTGCTGCAGCCAGATGCTGTGCTGAAATGCTTGGGATGAAAGGAGGGGGCGCACAGCTGCTACTTTGCTGTAGAAGTCCAGAAACCCCAGAGCGCAT
This sequence comes from Steatornis caripensis, assembly GCA_013398225.1. NCBI lineage: Eukaryota > Metazoa > Chordata > Aves > Caprimulgiformes > Steatornithidae > Steatornis > Steatornis caripensis. Next base: position 259,765 of record VZSC01006784.1, read on the forward strand.
TTGGTGGCATGAGGGAGGGTGAGAAGGATTTTGTGAGGGGAGTGGGAGTGCAGACAGTGTGAGAAGGAGCTCCCTTTAGGGACAGCTATGAATATGTATCTCAATATACTGACTGGTCCTCTCCAGATGGACTCTTGGTATGTGCAATTTATTTTTGACATTTCCTGGCTGGCAGTAACTATAATGATTCTGCACACATGCATACACTCTCTTGCTCCTTCCTGAAGGAGAGGTAAGGCTTTAGTGTTCCCTATGGTTACGTCTAGACAGGCCAACTTGTTTAGCCTTGTGTTTTTTTCTGTGCTATAAAAAGACTCATGACTTCTTTTTTTCTTTAAAGGAAGCTTTGGGGAAAATAAAAGCAAAAGCAGCAGCAGCAGCAGCAGCAGAAGAAGGAGGAGGAGGAGGAGGAGGAGGAGGAGGCGGAGGCAGAGTAGCCCATCCCCTAACAGTCCTGATTTTTTTAGTTTTTCAGTAATGTTACAACTATATTCCAAAAGCTATTCTGTACTCTACCCCATATCACTATCTACCTGCTAATAAATACAAGTTTATGTAGAAACTTTATGTGACCATGTTATTTAATGTCAGATTTGGCTATAAAGGGCTAGATTATACATCCTTGATATCTTTTAAAAGTTGTTACTAGTTCTCTATTTTTCTTCTTTATCCTAAAATAAGGACAAAACCATCTTGCATTCTTTCATCTTGGCCTTGCAGGGCACCTCTAAGAAGATTTCTACTGTATTCTGAGTAAGTGTAAAGAATTTGCTTTCACAGTTCCTAGTACCAGCCTACAGACTTCTGTTTCCCTGCAGTCGGAGGATTTCTTGATGAATTATTATGCTGCTGCTTTTGATAATAATTTCTACCTCACAGGATATTCCATATTAATAGATGAAGAAAGGTGTTGAGAGGCATCTAACTCACATAAGTGTTTTCAAGAGTGGATCCTACCACTTTAAGCAATCAGATTCTAGATGTCTGGCCTTACAGGCAAGTTTCTATGAAGTTAATACATTTCCTTCTCCATACATAAATTAGTTTCTGCCTCACTGATCAGGACTGTCTATTTCACGTTAAGGAGGCATGCCCTTAGCCATAAATTATTTTAGGCTATTTTACAGCTTTTTAAATTGGGCAATCAAAAATGGAGATAAGCAAAAAAATAAAATTCCACTGAATGACTTAGATTTGAAGAAATATCACTGTCTGTGCACTTACACAGTGTTCATCATCCTTGTATCAATTATTGGCTGTGAGTTGGTGTACTGACTCATTCTCTCTTGGGTGGTTTTTCTTTGTTGTAGGAAAAGCATAACTAACCCTCAATTTCAAGTGACATTTCAAATGGAATAGATAGTCCTACAGAATAGACAGCTGAATTAGTGAACAATAAGCCTACAGGCAAGGCCTCTTAAGTAATGGACTTGAACTTTAGTGAATATTATTATTTCATTTACATGTAACTGAACTTTTCAGTAGATTGATTCTTGTGAATCTGCAAAACCTACTGCTTGAAAAATATACATAGACCTTTCCTTCTTAATATCTTACCCTGCCTTCAAACTTAATATTAACTGTGTAGAACCATAAAGAGAGATGGGAGTCAAATAGCAAGCAGTATTTTTGGAGACTGCTGCTAATATAATAACTACAGTATTCGGTGCCTATTGGCTTGTTGCTGAATTTTATATCAGACTCATGAGTTGGGTTTTTTTTGTCCTTCTCATAAATATGCTACAACAACTCTCTCTCTCAGTTGAAATTGTATAGCATGCACCACTACTTTGCACAGAGGCCACACTTCACCCTCACCGACTTGCTCCTTGGTTACAGAAAATGTAGGTCGAACGTACCGCATATTGGGTAATACCAAGCTTTTCTTGTTCCAGATTGGACCTTGTGCAAAAGATGAAAGCTTACTAATATTTAACTTCCTATTGCTAAGCAATATGAGTTTGCCTAAATAAATACGTTGATGCCCTGTACAGAGTGTGAAAGAGTAGGAACAGAAAACTATAAGAACATAGTTCAAACCAGGACATTGAATTATGATGAGATGTATTATTTTGTAAAAATAATAAATTATTTTGTAAAAATATTCGAGGATGCACAGAGATCATTGCTCCTTCCTGGTCATTAGCCTCAGAAAGAAGATTGAGTGATGAGGAAAAACTGCTTCTAAAAGGAAATGGATGGGACTCAACTGAAAGAGAACCAGATGACAGATAATTATTTATGTAGGTCAACTATGAAACCTGGGAGGTGTTGGGCAGGCCTTTGGCATACAAAAATGTGGAAGGAGGTAAAAGAGTGCCTCTTTCTCAGCTCCTCTTTTAACTAAAAATCGCAAAAAAGGCAAGTGTGTATTTTCCATACACCTTAGTAGGTATCTGTAGAGGCACCAACATAGGCAGAAAATGGCTATATTCTTCGCACAACCACCTGACATACTGGCCTGAAGACCTACAGTGAATGATTTATTCTCCTTTGGAGTCAAAGTTGCCTCTCTGCTCTGCTAGAGCTTGACTTTCCTGTGTCTTATGAAAGACAGGCTATGACATCTCAAAGAATGAACATGATTTAGTAAGTAAAAATAATCTGTAAGTCGCTAGTAATAGCTAAGTCTCTGCCTAATTACAATTTTGCCAGTCTGTTTTCATAAGAGATACTAACAAGTGAAAGTAAAAATTCTAAATCTCACTCAGGTATCTACAGTTCAAGAGCCAAGCGGTCGGATTTTTGCCTAGAGTCTTAAGTGTCACAGGTAGAACAAGAAGCTGTAGAATCACGATGGTCATCCATGATTGCATCTTTATAAAGAGAAGAATCCAGGTAGGTGCTCTAGAAAGCCAAGGGTTGGGTGTTGTGTCCTCTCCCCCTCATGTGATTGTGTCACAACATCAATGCAATAGGAGTTTATAGTCCTGTAACAGTTTACAGGTTCTAAATTGAGCTTCATGATTTTACCTCAGCAACTGTCTGTCAGTGGCAGTATTTGTATTACAAACTATTCCATTAATTTTTTCAGTGTAGAATATGAAAGTCCTATTAGAGACATCTTAGGGCATGTTGCAGCAGCTTAGCAAAGACTGAAGAAACAGAGACTGGGTAATGGTAGAAGGTAAAGCTTGAGGGAATCCAGATGGACTTCTTTTACATCCTCAATTTGGTATAAAAGTTGTTACGAGAGTAGAGGATTGCACAGTCAGACCTGTAGAATATAATACATTAAGGCACTGATATTTATGAAAAATTCTTTTTGAATGACTTTCTCAAGCTTCCCCTTAACGAAGTCTGTGTTTTGTTATTGCAAAGGGAAAGTTCAGGACAACTTTATGTATGTTCTTTCACTTTGTGTATCCCTGGTTAACTCTTTCCTGAAACACAGACTAGGTGCCAGAACTTTTCAGTAAGCATTATCTGAAACTTAATGTCTCATGATGTTTAACATACTGTGAATAGTTCCTAACTGACTTTCAAAGAGGGTCTATCGAACAATTTCTAAATAACCAAGCTTTGTGTATCACAGTGCACACACTGTAGGCAGTAGATGAGAGAGCAAGTAGTATTGGCTGTAACTGCTGGATGAGATAAGCACAAATAGAGGAGTCCAGGGCCAAAAGAAAAACTGTTTCATTCATACTAATACAAGAGGGAAGGTGGAAATACAAAGCCTGCACCATAGGCTGTTGTTTTCTCACTTCTTCCTACTCCTTCTACCTCACCCTTCAGTGCCCTTATGGGATGCTCTGGAGGAAAAGAGATTTTTGCTACTGCCAAGCAGTTTGGATTGGCTCCCCACCACCTCCTTCCCTGCCCTCCAAACAATTAATAGGTGTGGCAAATAGCCAGAAGGGGACATATTACCCCAGAATATCTATTTGGAAGTTGTCTGGAGTGTCATGGCCTTTTTGACCCAACACCCGTGGTGGGAATGAATGTGTGCCTCGACGCAGTGCGCCATGCCGTGCCATGCTGTGCACCAGTGGAGCCTTTCTTGGGGGCGAGTGGGACAGGGAACCAGGCACAGCCAGAGTTCTGTGGGCAGTGCCAGGGTGGTCAGAGCTGGGTGAGAAGGAGAACAGTCAGAGTTACAGGTAGCTACAGGAAAACAAGCAAAACACTCTCAATCTACAATGCCTGATCAATTTATATATATTCCTAAATCCTGGAGTTGCTCAGTGTCTTACCCTTTTCCTTGTCAAATGCAGAAGAAAAATCCCTGCTCTCTTCATTAATTTTCTTCCTTCCTTTAGGCTAAAAAGAACAAAAGCACAGAAACAAACAGTATGTTTAAAACGTGATGTTCACCACATAGCTTTAAATTTATACAAGAGCTCATGGCCCTAGGAGAACCTAGTAATGAAATTAGCAATTTTGCACATTTGCGGTTCACCAGGGATCAATTAAAAGACTATTATGCTCTTTACTGATGGTGCAAGATGAAAACAGCTGCTATCTCCAAGGGAACTTCTTACAAGACCCAAATTGAACTTAATGAGAAAAGACATTTGACAAATGCTGTTAGCTGTAAGATGCATTTAGCACTTGTCAAGAGCTGCATTTCTGACTCAGCCAATTTATTAGTTAGAGCATGCCCCAGCCTGTATTGATGTGAATGAGACTGAGTGCAGCAGCTTTGACAAGGCTTGAGAGCACTGGGTACATCGAGCAGGCCAACCTAAGAAGATTCACATTAGCCTATGTTAAATGTATGAAGAAAGTGCTAGATGAACAGCCATAGTCTGGGTTGAGATGAGTTTTAAAGGAACTCTACTGTCTTTAACATATGAACTTCCTGCAAAATAAACAGTATGTTCTCTGAATAGAGATTAAATAGATATGAGAATTTGAACTTTGAAGAAATTAGTGCATCGGCATGGAGACAGACTCTGCCTTGCTTTGAAAGCACTCAGACGTATAAGGGTATGATGACAACCAGTAGTCATGTGCTAAATTTAAGGGACAAAAGTGCTTTGAAAAATTAAAATACATGTGAAAAGGGAAGGTCCTGTAGGCAAGCCTTACGTGAATACCCTCAGGAAGAATAACCAGCAGTAACAGATCTGTACAGCTTCAGTCAATCAGGGGTATGTTTGTCACCAGACAGGGCAGTCTGTGATCCCAGCTCCAATATTAGTGAGTTTTAAGGACATTGTGCACTGCTGCCCAGGGCTTCGTCCTTCCTGGGACTCTCTCAGCCACAATAAACGTTATTCTCTTCGCTTTGTGAAGGGACAGCTCTATTTTTCATACTTTTATGCCTACTCTCCAAGACAGATTTTAAATAATAAAAGCACCGAGTCCTAGAACCTTGGACTGATTTTTCTTTCTTATCAGTTTCTTGGGAGAAGATGAAGTTTTCTATCTACCGAGCTGCATCGTGACCTTTCTAATTTGCTCTAAAACAAATCATATTTAAATGTTGGACCTGTAAATCTTTCTGGATGGGGCTACTGTTCAGACATTTCTTTTCAAATCATTCCAGCTATACTCTAGATAATGTTGCATCTCTCATATACCTAGGTACTCATAAATTACCAGCTTCAGTGCATCTGCAGAACCCTTCTCATTCCCTCAGAAAACGGAACCTCACCTCAGGATGAGTTTTTTTCCAAGGAAAAATTGGCAGCAGACAAAATTTGGCAATGTTTTTTCCTGTTCTATTTGGGACTACTCTTTCAGCTATGTTACTAGCCAGGGCTACAGGTATTTTAACAGCTGTGCAGCAAGGTTTTTATTATATGGCTCATACTGTTCATCAAAAGTAAGAATATGTGAAGGCAGTAATGTTAACGAAACAAGTGGATGAGAAAGATTGGACAGGACAGATTATGGGAAAAAGAGAAGACTGAAGAAAAAGGAAGATGATTTTGAGAAGGATAGTTAAAATTATAAGCAGAAGACCAACATCAACATAAACAGCTTTAGTGGAAAACCGCAATAGCACTTGAGTAGGGAAGGGAGAAGTGCCGGAAGACAAAGACTCAGACAGAAAGGCTGTATGAATGCGAATGTACGGGCAGACCCGATGACTTATTGACACTTCGCTCTTTTTGTTGCTGATCTTCATTAGCTTCTTTTTCCATGGAAGCATAACCCGCATTTTTTGTCCAATATTAAAATTACAGTAAGTACACATTACAAGCAAACTTGAAACCTCAGCTAGATTCAGAAAGTTTCTGTCATTTTGTTTTGATTGGAAACCCACAATACAAACATCTTATTTATATAAAGATGCCTCCCACCAAGGCCAGAACCGCAGCTTCCTTGTTAAGCTTGAAAAGAGTGTATATGAATTTGTCTTTAGGTCCATGTCGCACCACTGAGTGTGACACAGGCTCACTGTGGTGGCAGAGCAGTCTGAGGGCACACAACTATTTACATCACTCTAAGGCCAGGCTTGTTTTCAAAGAGCAGCAGAAGGTATGGAAGGACTACATCGATGTTGTCTTATTCAAAAATATTGTTAAACATAAACTGGAAACCAAAATATATTAAATTCAATGTGTGGATTACAAGAAAAATCAAGAAAAGTTATAAGCTAAACCACAAGTAGAGACAAACAAACATTAACTGCTGAGTTTCTAGTCACATAGCCAGGGGCTCTTAGACCCATTGGCTATTTACATACTGTCATTTATAGTGAGGCATAGAGCCATGAGCTCCAGTTCTCTGTTTAACACTCTGTCTAATACGGATGTATCCATCCTGTCTAGGAAAAGAGGACAATGTGAGATTCATGTGGTCACCATCATAAGGGAGACACTGCTTAAAACCATGGTTGCTTCTTGGCTTGCTCTGAGCTAGAGGAAGTTGACATTGAGAAGGGAGGCATGAAATGTCATGAAGGATTTGAAGCCTGAGCATGACCCTGAACTGTGAACTAACAAGGGAAAAGTCTTTTGATCTTGATTTTTTTACCCTTAGTGTAAATCTGTTGTTTTCCACTGAGCTGTTTCTGAGGCAGATTTCATCATACTGAGTAACTCTGCCAGCCGGTCAGCCCAAAAGTAACCTGCCTCTCAGCCCTTCTAACTGGTTGCAGAGGAGCAGCCGCTAAACTGAGATGCTGTCAGGTCTGTCTGAATTCTCTCCTGTTTGAGATCTATTCAGCACAAAAAGGTGGGTAGAAAGAGGGAGTAAGTGACAACTCACTGATCCTACATCAGCAGCTGCTGCGGTCTTGCCTCTGAGGTAGACTGGCATCAAACTCCTCGACTGTCTGAGATCTGTCAAGATCTTTCTTAAAATGCTGTCAAGCTGTTTCATCTTTCAAAACAGAAAAGGAGGATTTTGCCCACCTCCTTCTGTCACCACCTCTTCAGTGCATTTGTAAATGCAGACAAAGTAAAGAGCAGTTGCACTGTAAGAGATTTTATGGGCGCTTGCTTAGCGCAACTGCTAGAATCTTTATGTCTCTCCAATAGGAGCACAAGTAACAGATCCACACAGAAAAATAAAATAAAAATACAATATCATTTCATCCATTACAGGGGAAAGTTTTTAATTTCTAAAGAAAAAGAGGTATCTGGGCCATTCTGCCTCTACAGCAAGGTGTGATTGCCACAAGCCCTACAAAGGGGGTTCCTGCCCAGCTACAGAACAGAGGCTGTTATAAATTCAGAGGCCCTAAAAGAGCTGCTCCATCTGCGCTTTTGAAAGTTATATCTGAAGTTCCATTTTTTTCTGTTTTTCTCTGTGCTTAAATACCTCCAGTTTCTCTCCCATCAAAACGATCTCATGCGTTTACATGCTCTGCTTCCATGGCAGGCAAGACAACGGGGTCTGTTATAAATGCAGGCCTAGCTAGACCTTGCTTACAGGCCTCACACCTATATTTCTTCCATAAATCCCAATCAAATCTCTATTCTAGGAGGCATTTGCTGAGTTGGCTACTGGCCCTTGAAACCACAGTTTCAAATAAAATGCAATAGAGGAGAAAAGAAAACTACTTTTCTTCTTAAGAACAACAAAACAAAACTAACAGCTGCTGCAAAAAAGGGAAGGATTTTAGGTAATGGTAATAAAAATGAGTTCAAATTCAAACCAGAGTGAGAAAACCCTTCTGAAAAAAAGTTCCTACTTAAAGGTCAGTGAGGTAAGAGCCTCAAGTGGCATAAAGTGAGAGAGCACCCTGAAGTTAATGAATCCCTGACTGTTTATTTCAGAGATGGATCGGTGTCTGTTTGCAGGAGATTCACCTCCATACATGCGATCTGTAGTGAGATGAGACAAGTTCTTACACTGTAGCTTCCCCCTTATAGCCTCACGTTTTGATGGATTTAGCAGTCACCTGAGATAACTGGCAGAAACAGAATGAGAAACGTTTAATTAACGTCACAGGAAATGCTCCAAGTGTGCTTGGAAATAGCAGGGATAACATTAACATGCCAGTAAATATTTCATAGATTTACAGTCCTTTCAATTTAGACTTTTATTGACTCAGCACACAAGTATATCCCTGTACTGCCTTTAATCCATTTATAGTTTTTTTTTTTTTTAATCAAGGATATGGATAAAAGGTAACAGGAGACCACTAATGTCATGCTTGGAGGTATGAGATGCTCAGGGGTCCAGCAACCCTCATTTGCATCCCCTCGGAGTATTTTGCAAGATGTTTACTACCTAGGGCTGTAGAGAATCCTTGATATTCAGCCTCTATGCCATGCAACGTAAATGAACAGAAAAAAAAAACAGCAAAGGAAGTGGAAGAATGTTTGAGTCCTCTTTTTTTGTAAAAGAAGACAAAACCCACTACTCTGCTGGTAGAAGAAATTAAAGTGTTATACCCTGCTGGTATAAGAAAGTAAAGTGTTATACCCAATCGTGAATCTGAATCATGAAGTCCGTATCAAAGCACCATTCAAGATGGAAGAGAGTGAGAAGTTTTACTGTGCCTGACAGCTTCTCTTAAAAAAGCATGACATATTTCCAAATTAATGTGAAGACTTTTTCAATTTTTCTAAACTGCAACAAAACTAAAACTCCCAAACCCAAGATTTTCACAAGAAAGAAGTGAAGTCTTACAGTGTGAACAGCTCTTGCTCGGAAAGCCAATCTTTTGCTATCCTGTATTTCCACCTAATTGTAAAGGCTCCACTGCTACTGAGAAACATCAAATTTTGCATTCAATGTATGTTATAGGCATAGCATAAGATTTAGAAAAAAACGGTTATTTAATAACAGCAATCAAAGAAGAAAAAGATGTGGCACTGTTACAGAAGACCAAAACATTGCTCATGGTGTATTAGATGAATATTGACCCAGCGGACATACTAGATCATTTTAGGTCTGTAAAGGGCTGAAATAGCTACCCAGTACTCAATGATGAGCTGAACAAATTCTGTAGAAGAAAACAAATTTCTCTAGGTTAACTCTGAAACGTATCTTAACTCAGTTCTTATCAGACTCTAGTGTCTGCAGGAACCACTGTAGCTTGCTCTAAGGAAAAACACTTGGACACGGCATACCAACACCTACTTTTATGATGACTTTTCCTGAGGAAAAATTAAATCAGTTCACTCCATAAAATCAGCTGAAAGGTACACAAATTATCATTGCGCATATGGGGTGCTTGTGAAATGAAATATGAAATCGATCTGCCAGTGGAATGGAAAAACAGACATGGGAGAATCTCAAGGAATAAAATGAATAAAAAGCTGGAATTACTTTCTAACTGATACAACACACGGATGCCTCAGCCTTTCAAATAACCCATGTTTGGCCTCTGGAAAGGCTTCCTCAAAGATGATTTTTGCTTATGTTAAAGTGGGCCACAATAATAATACTACATTTCTTGGAAATATACAAAGGCCAGGCTTTGCTACTGATTTGGAAACTCTGTGTTTAGAAATCAATTTGAATGTTACCTTAAGTGCTTCATGGAAGGAGCTTCTTCATGCAGTTAGCTTTGGCATTTTTGACACCAGGGTGTAGAGATGTAGAGACGAGAGGAGTCACTGCGTAGATGTAGCAACTGTGGGGCATTAAAGTGGCTCAGCAGCTGGAAGCAGGGAGATTACATTCAGACTCTGACATGGAACTGGTGTTTCAAATCCACAGTTATGGTTATAATAGAAATCACAGCTGAGTTACTTCAGGATCTATCAGCAGCAGAAGCAACAAAGTTGCTGCCCTATATACCACATTTGTCTCTCTATTGGACTGGGCTTTTTATATCTCGTTACTTTCACTAGCTTTTACTGCTTTAAGCTTCATCCTGGTAAGACAGTCTTACGTTTTTCTTAATTATGAAATCAGATTTTTTTTTTTTTTCAGAAGGGGAGAACTATGAGCTCTGACCTGCCAGCCGAAGTGAGGAAACTTTAAATATTTTTGTCAATGGACTCTAGTTTTGCTGCCAAGGTGGTGATCTTCTTTGCAAGTGCCAAATAAAAAATCAAAGTGGGTAAATTCTCACAGAACTAAAAGACTGAAGAAGCCATTGCTTTTCCAGAAAGGGTAACAAAGATATCTTTATATGCACTGTTCAAACAGCCGAAGCTGTGGGAAGAAGAGGGGGAGTAGAGTACAAGCAGAACAAGAGATTCCAGCAATTTGACTGAGCATTACTTTGAGGAAGAAAGAAACTTTGCGGGTAAGTTCAAAGCAGCAGCTGACAATGTCCAGGCTGTTCAAACAGGCTTGCAGTGCTTTAAAGGGCTTTCTGAAATTCCAATGAGAGATCCCTTTTGCACCTTAAAACTAAGATATCTGAGACGAAAAACAGGTAGGTTGGGAGTATTTTAAAGCTTAACTATCGGTTCCTGAACTGTGGCCTTTAGATACATACATGCCCCCAAATACATTGGTGAAAGTCTTTAGAGAGCTTGTTAGTGACATACGATGCTGGCTTTTCCTTGTTTCCAACTGCAAAAATGCACCATTGGGCCTAACAAGTACATGAAACACCTCCCTGATACTACATTTCTATGGGGGATTGCCGTGAAGGATGTTACCTGATCATTAGTGGGAAGGGAATGGGTACATGAATACAACCTGTCCGGAAGTGTCATTCCAAGGAACAGGAAAAAAGTCAGTATAAGCATTTGTTAGGTAAGTAAGTGCCTCATTTGTTGTTTTGTTTCTTCTGTCCTCACGAGCACGTGAAACAATCATAGCTGCAATCTTTTTGATAAGCATTAAATCAGATCTTTTTCTTGCTCTTTTAGGTACCTCCATCCTAGAAATCTTGAAAAGGCTTTAAAACTTTATCTCCAAGCTGTACGAAGGTTTTATGCATAGAAAGAAGACCTAACATATGACATTAATTAGACAGTAATCCAGAGTTTGAAGCCAGCTAAATGCGTGTGCATATATGATGTGACAGGATGTTGTATAGGAAGCTGATCCAAATATTGAAGAATCAAAGAGTTATTAGGAAGGTAAGTGTTGTTTAACATATTATTCCATCTTGGTTTGGATAGAATGGATATGTTGATTTGAAGCTCACATATGATGAGGTATACCCAAAAGTTTGTTTTCTACAGTCACTGAGTTAACAAATAGGAAAACATGCCTTTGGTAAATATTTTTAATTCACAAGAAATTTATTCTGAAGTGGACTGGAAGAGAAACTTTCATAACTGATTATGCCATTTCAGTAAATACCAGGGAAATTTTCAACTGATTTTTTTTAAAAAAAATAGCGGTATTTCTCCCTTTATTTATTAAAAGGTTATTTCAATAAGAAATATCAAGAAACTTTTGAATGAAATATTTGTGAAATGGCAAATTCATCCAATGTGTTGATGAAAGTGTGTGTGTCTGTGTGTGTATATGTGTATAAAAGCTTGTTCTGAACAGGGGTATGGGGCTCATTTTCAGGATAATAATGTATTTCAATTTTTCAGAGTGTGAAAACAATGAAATAAACACCTTGTGTAATGTATGCAATCACTATGTATTTTGCTGCAGCTTCGCACATGTTACATATTTTAGCACTTTGTCCAGAAATATGCCACATGTTTAGGAATACATAGAAAAACTATAAATGAAAGTCTGAAATTTTCTAATATTAAGTAAGCCTGAAGTTTACAATTGCTATCTGCTAAACAGTAATAATTTTCACAGTTATAACTCTTCAATAGTAAAATATTTATTCTAAGATATTGAGAAATAAAGAAGAGGCACTGTTGGTTAACATTTCTGGCCCTCTATCATGTCTTTCAACATTTTTTTTTTCTTAAGTACATAACATTTTCATTAGCTGTCCAATATTTCCTGACTATATCTGTTTATTCTTTCATGCTTATTTTCTTTGTTAGTTATGCACAAATAGGCTTTATCTTTTTCATTTTGCCTTTTTCCCTGCGTCAAGCAGAATCTTTGCAGATTGTGTCGTAAGTGGAACTGGTAAAACATTCTTGTGCTGAGAATGCTCAATTCCTTACCCACTAATTTAAGGGTGGAACTATTTCTGGAAATGTTATGAGACTGTGTGCTGAAGAACTTCTTATTCTGTGAGTGCAAAGTCACTAACACTTTGATACAAATGGTCTGTGCTCAGATGTTTTTGATACACTTGGTGAGTTGGTTTTATTAAAATTCTTCTAAAAAATACATGTGTCTTATTAAGTTTGCATGCTGATTTTGACATCCAGTTTTCAAATGCAGTCAACGAGAAGGATATAAAAATGCATTATCTTTTTATGTCTTATTCAAGGATGAATACTACCTATTTCTTCAAGCCTGTAAGTAGGGTAAACTTCGGAGGACTTGGTCCATTTTTCTATCACTTGAAGCCATTTAAAGGGAAAGAACAGAGTGGTGGGAAAAAATTTGGAGTCTACGAAGCAGCATGTGCCATTTTTTGTCTCCCCAGGAGTGAAACAGAAGAGGACGATTTCAGAAAGAAACAATGCTACTGACTACTGGAGAGCAAATACCTCAGGACACAGGGGCAGGTCACTGAGCAGGCACTCTCTCTGAAACAGTGAGAAGTGAGAGGAGTAAAGCAGGTGGAAACTGCAGGTAGAGTGTTCCTACAGAAATGGATTTTGTTTGCTGCTGTCAAATTGTTTTCTCTGTAGAAGGCTTTTAATCACTCTCATCCTACTCTGACATGTACAGAAAGGAAGAGATAGTAGCTGAGCAGAGCAGAGCAGAGCAGAGCAGAATTCAGTCAGCAAAAAAGAAGTGTAAGCAGCCTTTGGACAACATTTCACCGTGTTTGCAACACATTAGAGTTTACCTGAAAAATGAGATTCCCAGGAAAAAAAAATCCCAAACATATTTTTTCTTTAAAGTTTTGCATAATATAAGGTAAAGGGCAGGGACACAGTGATGTTGGTAAAATAGCTGAACATCACCACCTCCTCTCAGTTCTTGTCTGACAGTGCTTGATGTCTGGACATTATCCTCAGTATCTTGGCTTTCCACACTAAATGAGAATTTAATGCCTGTGAAAGGTGTTAGACTGGCAGCCCAAGAAACAGAGAAATAACCTTAAATAGAGTACACATCACACCCTTCATAAAAATATCACAGCACACTGTAAAATTAGAGTCCTTGTTTTGCCCACAGATCAAATACACCACAAGGCAGAGGAATGCAGGGGATTTTTTCTCCACTACCCTGCAAAAGTGCTTCAACATCAACTCATAAGATTTCCTCAAAGGCTGTGGCTAATCCTATTCCATCTCAAGAACTCTTTAATTAAGCCTGAAAAAAATTATGTGTGGTCATAGTTAGTGGAAGTTATGCTGGTGTTTTCTGGGATGTAAACGTCTAATAGGAATTGGTCTGTACCAGTTTTTCCTCTCAAAGCTGAGGAATCATCCAAATGGTAGCACAAAGCATGCATGATTCAAAGATGGTTGCATTTGAACCAGAGATCTAAAAGGGGAAAAAGACATCACAATGGATAACCAGTGGCTTAATCTGGAGACTCATAGTCATGTTAACTCAGGAAAATATTTAGGCATTTTTTATGTTCTCCAGACATAATTATAAGAGTAGAACAGTAACATGAGCAAATAATGTTTTTTTTTTTTAATTTTTCTGGAAGAAAAATTAAAGGTAATGAACAACACTTTAGTTTACACTGAAAAGCAGAAAAGCCACAAGTGGATAAGATAAGCAGTTAGGATTTAAAAAATGAAACGATCAGATTCCAGAGGCTATCACTATGGGGGAGGAATCAGCTACAGCTTAGTAACTGCCCAGATTAAACCATGTATGCTCCTATTAAAACATTTACACTCCTGTTTTTGTTTATAGATTTTAAATATATCTTTGTGCCTGGTATACTCTGGCAATACCTTCACAGGAAGGTAGAGAAGGTAGAAACCTTAAAGCACACTGTGGTCTAGCCCTAACCAGGAACACAAATTTGTGCACTAATATCCTTGCCAACTCTCACCCGACATCTCACACACCTTTTCTTGGAACAAGGTTTTATGTCCTCAAATTCCTTGGACCCCTATCACTCAGACCGCAGACCAGGGAAGAGCGTGGAAACAGCATTACTCGCCTTCATCTACAAGATTCCTGGGGCAAAGAGAAAGAGACCAAAGTGTTTTGATGGTACTGCTTGGCCTTGTGCTGACCTTTCATTCCAGCCCATTACTATTGACTCAACTGTGGATTCTCCTTTGGCCGAATAAGAACTACCACTGGGTGAATCTCCTTCTTGCTCTCAGGAGGAGTCAGGGGGGCAAAGCTGAGATCTGGGGCTCTCGGCTGCCATGAATGAGGCGTGCTCAGCCCCCAGATCTCCTTGCCTCCAACATCAGCTGCATTGTGTCCTTTGGAAGGGACTTTGAGGTGGTGCTGTTTAGTCATTTCCACTATCTCCTTTTTGTTAGACCTAGATATATCAGACCCAGATGTATAAAACTTCACATTTTACCCAATGCCTGTCTGAGATTAGTTGCTGAGGTTAATCCATGACGACTCACATCAACCTAAAAAAAAAAAATAAAGTAACGTTCTTTGGCAGAGAGAAATCTTCTAGATGCCTATTTGGTTGATTGTTTGACATTTGACAGCTGATATTGCTTCAACTGTTGTCCAAAAGATGTGTTGATGCTCTCATCAGTGAGTTTAGAAATGAAATACTGGTCCATAAGTGAAAATTTTTGCTCATGAACTTAGCACAGCCAAAATAATATTAAATACATGTCACTGAATAAAAGCATTTTTTGTTTTTGTTTAAAATAGAATTTGTAGCACTACGGACATACAGGTTTGAGTATTCATTGCCTTTGTGCTTTTTAATTAGACTACCTCAGTGCAATCACGGGCTCAGAGTCCCTGCTAATGAACGTCACTATTACATGCTGAATTACTTAGATTAATGAAAGAGGGCATATTCTGCGGGGAAAAAAAGGAAAGCAAACATTTTCTGTAAAGAAATATTAAAGGTTTGATTGGAAAGAAAAACTTCAGCTTTCATTTTATTAGGAATTCTTGTAATATTCTCCTGACTTTTTTTTCAGTAGAAAAGAGGGTGAAGAAACCAGGAAGAAGAAAAGAAAAAAGCTGGGGAATTAAAGAAAATAAAGTTTTTTGTCGGACTCTAACCAAATACATATTACTTTGTTGCAGAAATATGAAAAGGAAGATACGCACATTAAAAATGTACAGAAAGACTTTTCTTTTTGAACAAAACATTGGTAATGTTTCGATTAGCTCTACATAAAATTATTTGTGTGATTCAACATATCTAGACAGTATCAAAAGATACATATGTCTCTACTGAAACCAGCAAAGTGAGTGTGTTGAGTATGCACTTACAAAGTTAGCAATGTAGAGAGACAACTGTGTTGTCAAGGCAGCTAATCAAAGTACAGCATTATTTTGTCAATAAAATGACAGATA
This sequence comes from Steatornis caripensis, assembly GCA_013398225.1. Taxonomy (NCBI): domain Eukaryota; kingdom Metazoa; phylum Chordata; class Aves; order Caprimulgiformes; family Steatornithidae; genus Steatornis; species Steatornis caripensis. Next base: position 275,596 of record VZSC01006784.1, read on the forward strand.
CTCAAACGTATTTATTAAATCAAAGTATTAATGCATTTCAGTCACTGCATCTTCTCTAATTTACACAGCAATTAGATTAGACGCAGATGATGATTAAAAAAATATGTAATTCATTATGTCATGCCTTATGAGATGCAGAATGGCCTGTTTAATCTGGTTATTACCCAATGAACTAAATTTTTGTGAAATCCATCCAAGATGCAAATGGCTTTTTCACATGAGCTCAAAATTACTTTACTGTTGCAAGCAGGCAACCTAATTCCCAGTGAAGGGAGTGGTCTGGAAAGCAATATGGAAACAAGTCTTTCCCTTTTGGGGAGCCACTGGTCACATTCTCCTAATAAAACGAAACCTGTAGTTGTGGTGGAAAATACATTTAATAGGAGAAAGCTGCTTGAGTAAAAAAGTACAAGAAATGTTGCTCTGTATGTATTTTGATCTGCGAATTTCATACCGGCTCAGCATAAATCAAAGGACAAGATGTCTTTTTTTACTTTATGAAAAAAATTCTTCAGCTACATCAGCTATACTATTCTATATCAGCCTGAAGTTTCCATTCCTGCAAACAGTTCTCTGTGCACAGGAAAGCACATGTAAAGGTAGTTAGCAAGACCAGATACAGCTGAAGATCTGTATTTCCAGGTGTCAGTCTTCTAAGGATATACATACTCTAAATTTAATTTTAAGAAATGTCACTGATGCAAAAGAGATGGCTAGTGTGCTTAAAATTAACACACACATAAAATATTCTCTCTATTTTTTTTTTAAGCAATCTATTTTCAGTTTAAGGCTAGAAGTATGTCAAAGTCAAGGGAATAGAATAGGAAGAAATCTCATTTTAATTGCAGTGAATATTATATAAGAAATACAAACTACTGAATGGAAAGCACTGTTGCTGTTGGTGTCTTCCAAACCAGATTGAGCCATAAGGAAGCACATGACATTTCTCCCACTAAAGGGTTAAAATTAATCAGTATTAAAAGAAAACATAGATGGGAAGTTAAAATAATTATTCCTAACTACAAGTCAAACAAAAATTAGATAAACACTACTCATTATTGCAGCTATAAACCCTGCAGTTATCAGAGCAAAACACATGAAAATCATCAGCCATTATTAACATAGGAACCACTGTGTTAATAATAAAAACTGTATATTACCACAGTTTAAATATGTCAAGAAAAAAAAAAGGTAAAAGACAATTCTATTTTATACTGAAACACATGAAATGCAGGTCAAATCCTCCTGAAGGTCAGAAGGCAGTACATTTGCATCCTCAGCACTGAGTTTCCATTCTGACCAAAGTTGCCAGGTGCATGAGGTACCAGGACTTCTCACAATGTAAAGTCACATTTTTTTAAAGAAGGTGCTCAGATGCAAAAATAAGTGAACATGCTAAACCATTTTATGGATCATAAACTTCTATGAATCATAAACTTGAATGAAATAGTATGTGATACAGAACTTCAGTCTCATTTGTAACCCATTGGTTACTCTCCTATTGTTACTTTTGACAGCTTTGTTGAAACTCAAGTTGTAAAAAGGCTATCTTAAGGAATTTAAATTTTATGGGTGTTGATGGAAGAAAGAAAACAGATAAAATATTCCAAGGCAGCAAATGTTGAGTTTCGAGGAGGTTAAAAGAGTAGGATATAAATGGGACTTCAATCACCAAGATTAACTTATTTGCAAAAAGCCGTTTCTTCTGGCAAAAGAGGAAGGTAAATATCTAGCACTAGGTCTTGAGGTTCTCAAGTCACAAGAAGTCTGCCTCTGCATTTCAGTGGAAGTTCAATGAGGTTGTATGTGTTTTATGAGTAAGCTGACAACCAGCCACATACACTATCCCTACAGATCTTTTGTGAAAAGAAGAGGCCATTCTGCTGCCCTGGCTAAGGGATGTTTTGGAAAAAAATATTTTTATTATGAAAATATCAGATTATCGCAAGAAAAAAACCACCACGGATTCTGTCTTTTATCTTATCCCTTTACAATCATTTAACCAGAGAAACATAGATGTGCAATATCAGATCAGAAATGTTCTTTGCCCTGACTTTGAAAAGATCAATAGATGAGCTAAAAAACCCAACTCATATCCTTGCTTTCTCATTTCAAATAAATCATGTTCATGAAATTTTTCAGCGATGGATATAGTAATTTCTCTTTTCCCCCTTATATTTGGAAAACCTAGTTTAACACATTCTCATTTTTTTTCTTATGTTGGTAGAATTAATTTTAAGGATATGCTAAAATATTTTGCTACATTAGGGTTAAACACAGCTGCACTTTAAGCAAAATATTGAAGGAAAAACAAAAAAGATGTTTCCAAGACACAGCTTGAGCAATCCCAATAAATGCAGAGTACATTGCTGGAAAGCGAAAGGCTTAAATTTTTGGAGGGCAGGGACTCATAAAGGGAGAGCATCAGTGATAAGGAATTCAGTTCCTTTGTGAATTAATGTTAATAATTACAAGTTATGCCAATATACAACCAGCATGGTGGAATTTGTCAAGTTTTGTAACTAAGCTGTCCTATCAGAAAATACGATCTACTTATCAAGATTACCACCACCTATTTATCATAAGTAGCTGCACTATAAATCAGATAGCATAGAAGGGATCTATAATACGTTTTCCAAAACTGAGTTATATTTTGGAGAAAATCCACTGTCTATTCCCAACAGTTGAAACACAGTTTAGCAGGTCAGTAGTTTATACGTATGTTTTGGTCTCTTTCAGAATAACATATTTTTCCTTCCTACCTCTACCACTGCAATTACAAAAATGCCATTGAAATAGCCATTATTTACTAAAGCGCTACACTGTTTGACCTTGTCTATAAAGAAGGAGAAGTTGTCGCATGTGTTTCTTGATTGTTTTTTTTAGATTTGTTCTTCCAAGCTCTGACTTCAGCAAACGTGTCCCAAGCCACGGGCATATACATGGCTAGTGAGGCAGGTGAGTTCAGCCTCCATAGCTTCTAGCTTTACAAAAACACAAACAGCTTAAAACAAAAAATAATCCCCCAGTTTAGAAAGCCACATTTTTCAAGGGAAGCCCAAAAGTTTAATAAGCGAAGCTTTCACTGCCTGCGAGCTGGACTGTGGTCTGTCAAGCACTGACTGTGGAAAGGGAAAATCCAGGTCAGGTTGCTGGACAGGACTTGGTGTTCCTCTTCCCTTCAGCTGCTGTGTCAGGAGACCTTGGGGTGGGGATGAGCTTCCAGCGGGGCTGGATCATTTCCCTTCCCTGCTGTCGTCTCTGAGACGGAGGGAGGCGCGCTCTGCTCCACACTTCCAGGCTTTGCACAGAAAGATAGGGCTGAACAGGTTGGCAGAAGAACAATTTACTACTTCTTGTTCCTTTCAAAACATTTTGTCTTTGCTTGCGTATAAAAGCTGTCCATGAAATACGTTCATACATCAGTTCACAATTAATTAAAAAAATCTGGTTTTGCTGATCTTAATCTGGATTTAGAGAACCGTGAAAACACAGAATTACAATGGTTTTGCTGCATGAAGACAGGTAGCAGAGGAAGTATTAAGCACTCGCTTCTGTCCATTTTCTGGACGTGTTTTGTAGGTGGATAGCAGCCACTGGGGTACCAGTTAAATGACCACACAAATCCATTTTCTTGTAGAGGATGCTCAGTAGGGTAATTTCACTATTAGTTTGTAGCATAGGAAAAAAAAAATCCACCCCACTGTATTTCTCTCACCCTTCAGAAATTACTTATAGGATCCTGAAACAAGTGTCAGAATTGAAGCTATAACATGTAAAATATCGCAAAGTTGTGTGAGTATGGCCCTAGAAAGTCAGGTATATTAAATGGCACTTTATGAACAAACTTAATACATGAAAATAAAAGTAGATTTTCTTTGATCTGCTGAATTTTTCAGATTATTTTTCTACTGACAAACACCAATGAGAAGAATTTGGTTTTAAGAATGGTCAAGCCATTCATTATAATATCTATTTTATATTTTTAGCAAATAGTTGTTTCCATCATAAAACAGTTCAATCCTTTCACTTCTTTCCTCTATTTTGAGGAAAAAAAGGGTATATTCTTAGGTCAGTAACACTGAGCCTTTACTTGCAAAGATTGCATATTGTGCTTGCATGTGAGTATGTTGTGGTTAGGCAACCACACGATTCTGTTGATAAAGAAACTGTGAACAAGAACAAATCTAATTCCAGACAAGAACCCGAAAACATGGTTCCCCAGCATACTCTTATGTATTACACATAGAAAAGACAGTTATCCAAAACTTCTCTAGTTCATCCAAAACACTCTGGGACAAGATAATCGGAGAGTTGTTACCTGGCCACTATACCAAATGCTGGTTGGGTAAAAAGTTTCTCCTACTCATACAGGCTGCAGTTTCATCACAAAATATTCTTTTTGTAACATGGACGACTATGCATACACGGAACATCAGCCTTTAAAAAATGTAATAGGCATAGTTTACTTAACCTGTTATCTTTATGGCATTAAATATGTAACGTCTGTACTTTTGTATTTTGAACAAGTGACTTGGACACCATTAATTATGTGTTTCTTAGCTTTCCCAGCAGCAGCTGGAGGCAGTCATCACTTCAGTGAGTTCAACGTCTAAGGCTTCAGGGCAGTGAATATAAAGGAGATCATAAAACTTGAAAATTTGTAGTATAGCTTTGATTTTACAACAGCAAAAGCTGCTGAAATGTTCTATTTCCTTCTTTGCACCAAATTCTTACAGAGCTCCTTCCAATACATATTGTGCATCTGCCGGCCATTGAAGAGTGTGTGAAGACAAGACTTAGGCATGGGAGTTGTCTATAGCTGAACCCCAGTTTTCCCAACTAGCAGAACCCTTTTATTTGAAAATATGCACCCTTCATCACATAAATTGCAGATTACAGATGCTGCTGAGCAGTTTGGAAGGCCTGGCTCCAGGTGTGGCAGAGGACACTAAATTTGGCCAATCTGCTACTTTTTGCCCAATATAAACCATATTCTCTGGTTGCTTCCAGGTGGCTATTGGAGAGGCCACAACTTAGGCACATGAGTTCCAGAACTGTTTGTGGAGGCACTCCAGGGCACAGAAAGACCTGTGTTATTGTGATGGATATGTCAGTAAGTGAGGCCATGAAGCGTTCAGATCTGGCCTTAGCAGGGGGATTGGAAGTGCCTGCAGCAGGCATCCCAAACTCTGGGTTAGGTTTCACACAGTCACTACAGCTCACATAGGCACTACTGGTAAATTATCTACCACAATTCAGAGACCCTTCAGTGGTGTCCAAGACATGCATGAGCTTTTGCTAAGTATTTAAAGATTACCAAATGGGCGTAGAGAAAGGATTTGGACCACTGGAACGCATCTCCTTGCTCTGTTAAGCTCTGTGGTATGCCAGATGTGAAGCACTTGCATAACCATATCCTGATTATTTTATTGTCTGGAGGGAGGAGAAAACTTTTCATTAATATTATGAGGCGTTAATTAGCAGGGCCAAAATCACAACATCAGTCTCCCCACTGGAAGTTTCTGCATGGTTCCCATCTCCCACTGCACACAACTCTGTGCCTCACTCAGTCTCGCCAGTAATTTATACTTTATTTCTGGAAATATTCCATACTTTGTATGGGGTGCCATGATTTAAAAGTAAACAACAGCTTAGCAAGAAGATATGTTAGAGCATCCAGAAACCAAATGTCTCAGGGTACTGCATTTAAGTGGTAGACAGTGGGGGATTTAAAAGGTTTTAGTATTGTTTTCTGATTATATCAGCCTCCTGCATGGAGCAGCATCACCCGCTCTGCGATTGCTGTGCAGTGAAAGGGAATGCTTACTGTTTCCATTGATTAGTTTTTTGCCTTGACATCTGCATTGGATTGACACATAGAGATGAGATGTCTGTTAGTCACACTATGCATGCCTCAGTATCTCAGAGAGAATTGTTTGAGAGAGAGCTAAAACTTCGTGCAACCAGCTTTAATGTCAGAATCGTTGTACCTCACTCACAAGGTGGTAAAATGTCCCTTAGTTCCTTGAATTTTCCTATTAAGTCTTCCTTAGCTCCTTGCATTTTCCTTTTCTCCTTGCAATCGGGTTGGAATAGCTGGAGCAGCCTTGGGGATGTTCCAAGTCCACCTGAGTGAATTTCTTTGCTGAAAGTGTTCCTCAGGATTTTCAGAGAGCTGTGTCTCAGGAGGACCAAACATTTTGGTCATGCTTATTATCCATTCCCTCTGAGACAGCTGAGAGTGCCTGCAGGCAGGGGCTTTGCAGTGGATGGTGAAAAACCCTCATAAAGCCATACGATGCCGCAGCAGCATCCAGACTATCTGGGAAGGCTGAAGAGCAACTTCTGTGTTTTATATTTGCAGGTTTATTATTAAATACTAATAAAATGATGGGACTGAGAAGTAAAAGACGGGAAATGTCCTTTGCTGGAGTGCCCCAGTGGAGCTGAGAATACTGAAATCACAGCATATGTTTTCTCTCTTCTTAAAGACTGTAGATTATTACAGACAGACTTTATTGTGGTCTATAATTTTGGTTTTCTACTTCTGACTGTGCCAAACAAAATTTTTTGTTTTGTTCAAACAGCAATCAAGAATGGTATGTTATCAAGCCACAGTGCTGTGACCTTTGGATTTAAAATGAATATTCTAGCTACTTGGAGCCAACACATATATTAAATTCTAAGGTTGGAGGAAGGGTGAAAAACAGAGGACATGTTTTTTAAGATGCCTTGCCACCATGAAGCTCAGTCCTTCATTTCTCCTCAAGATTTATCGATTTTGGTGCATGACTACAGCTTTTACAGGGATGTTTTATCAAGGACGTTCCATTTGTTTTGGTCAACAGCCAGACAAATTTCTAAACAACTGTCTGGAACTGGATGAACACATGGACTCAACATGTCTTAGAATAAAGAAATAATAATGATTTTAATGCTATTTCTTCCAGTATAGGTATGGTATAAATAAACAATTAAAATAGTTTTTCTTTTTACATACATGAGGAATAAAGAGAGAGACTGTGAATGAAGCACATGTCTGAAAATGAATAGTAAGTCCTACCTTCAGGATAATCAATACTTCAGTTTACTAATAAATTTTCTTCTCAGAAGAATGTTTAACAATGCTGGAGAAATTTCATGCAAAATATTTGATCAGGTTTTTTTAGTAGACAAAAAAACTAACAGTGAAAAAAATCTTTGATTCCTAAGTATGCTGTAACCTGCCATTCTCTCAACATCTACTTTTGTTAGCACGTCTCCTTTTTACAGTAAAAGGAACATCTATGTTTCTTTGTCTCCCAAAATACACTCTATTGATTTAAACGCATTCAGTGGAGGCTAGATATCTCATCAGGTTAGGTTAGGTACATGACATTCTTTTTTCTGTTGTCCTCCTTGGCAGCAATATATCTGGAAAGTACTACTTGCATCACTATGTAGCCTCCAATTCTTAATATTCTGATAGCTTTAAAGGTGAGTGAAGCACTGAAAATTTTCAAGCTATCAGAAAACAATGAAAAATTGAAACAGAACACAGATCAGGGCAGTTTTCCACACTGAGTGAGTAGCTAAATACCAGATCCGCAAGTATTGTATTAAGCATAGACTGGAACAGGCTTTGACCCAAGCAGACTGAGGAAGCTATTGGACAATTTTTGGTGAAAGGATGGGCATATACAGTCAGTATCTCTCTTACTCTTGCTTTCTATGTTATGCTAGCATAATAATTTTTCTTTTTTTGAGCAGGAGGAAAAGACAACATGGATTGAACTGTATGTTAGTTAGATAGTTTCCCATTACATTCCTCTGTGTATTAGTACAAGCATTTGCTGCACAATAATATAAGGGATAAGGCAGGAAAAAATACATGGCTGGAAAAAGGGGACATTGCTTAAACAGGAGTCCAAGAAACACAAAAAAGTCAGTCAATAAAAGCTTTACAGATTCCCATACCAACACTCCTAATTGGAACTAGAGAATAAGCAGTGTTACAATTAAAAAAATAACTCAACCAAGACTTCAAACTAAATCTGTTCTTATGAGTATGACTGACTGCATGTCTTTGTGAAGTTGACAGCCATCAACTCTATTACACACAGACACGTCTGAAGAGTAAAGCCAAAGTTTTGCCCTTTATAACAACATAACCAAAATGCTTCTGGTTTTTGCTGTAGTGAATATGTATAGACAGACAACTCCCAATGATTGATTTTGAAGACCTAAGGTTTAAATTGCCACCTGTAGTTGTTTATTAAAAGGCACATATTTTAAAGGTTACATTTTGTAGGCATTCACAGAATTCACTAGACTTTGACACTGTTCCTAAATTACGTACGCTGTACGAACCAAACTAGGTAATTCCAGACTACAAGGATTTTCCTGTTTCTGGTGATAGCAAAAGGCCCTGAGGAGCGTTTATTGTCCTTTTTTCCCCAAGCGCAGTTCACTGATTTGAACACTATACAGTAGTGAAGGGCACAGGCCTACAAAGACTGTCAAGGTCCTAAAAATTCTTGCAAGTATAGTGGAGAAGTTTAGGCAGGGAACTCATCCTTCTGGCTTAAACATGTTTTTGAAGGATTCCTGTGTGGATCGTAAGATCTTGTGTTGCATATCCCTTTGCTGGTTGTTGAGACTAGTCAGCAAAGAATGGTTTCAGTCAATGCCAATTGTGATAAGGGTTTTGGGAGCATGATTATTAGTGAGTATTCATATGAGTCTGTGTGTAGATTCACTCTTTCTAATGAGAAGATCAGATTTTCAGATGTGAAGCGAGCTTTAGCCTGTATTCTTATCTGATTTTAGTTTAAGACTGAAATCTATGGATGTGAAACTTAAAGGCCTGGAAATTAAAATACAGCTGTCTGTACTATAATCACAGAATTGTATAAAAAATTTTTTCATTAATTCCTGATCTGCCTGTTTTGACAGCAGCTTAGTTGTGTGATAACACAACGAGACAAATTAAATCCTGCTCCAGGCAGTAAACAGACCACATTACTCAAAAAGAGAAATTAAAAACTGTTGAACATCTGTTATTACTGTGAATTTAATCTGTAGAACAACTTCATTATTTTACTTCACATATTTAACTTTATCATTGAGGAAAAAGAGGTCGTCTTGTGGTTAGAATATTGTTTTTTGAGAAAAAAATTAAATTATTTATTCCTTCATTTGCCATTGATTCCTGAGTGACTTTACACAGATAAATTAGTTCCTTTGTACTTTAGCTATCCTGTCTGTAAAATGTGAATATTATTACTACTAATATCATGAGGTGCTGGAAATATTAATTAGTTTCAAATTTGTGCCATCTGGAAATGACACAAACTACATCCCTCTCTGAAAAGGACTTTGAGACTAATGAATGGAGAGTACAGTATATGGAGCCAAGAATTAGTAAGTTTTTGATGGTAGAGAGAATGGTTATAGCAGAACCTTCAAATGTGATAGAAATCATATCATATATTTCACTTGCCTGGATAGTGTTTCATTTAACTTTAAGATATTTAGGCACAAACTTACTTGAGGTAATGCAAATAATACAGAATGGCTCAGTTTACTGAATATTTTCAGCATAGATTATCATCATGTTCATTGATGAGAAACTGGAACATCATTTCTGCAGTATTGCAGGTGGTTTACTTTTCCAGATAAATGATTTTCATAATGAAAACTATTAGTGGTACAATGCAAAGGAATGTAACATAACTCTTGAGACTTCTGTTCTGTTGTTTACCCCACATTAGCAAAGTTGATCGTATGCAGTCTTGATCACACAAAGCTCTGAGGGTGAGTGCACCTCACTGAAGAGCAACACTTATTAGCACAGGTATAGCACTGCAGTGGTGTTCTATATTGCTGTCAGAGCTTGCTCTACTGTGAATCATAGAATCATAGAATCATAGAATGGTAGAGGTTGGAAGGGACCTCTAGAGATCATCTAGTCCAACCCCCCTGCTAAAGCAGGTTAGCCTAGAGCAGGTTGCACAGGAAAGCATCCAGGCGGGTTTTGAATATCTCCAGAGAAGGAGACTCCACAGGCGACCTGGGCAGCCTGTTCCAG
>VZSC01006786.1:0-41322 GCA_013398225.1 Steatornis caripensis
TCTCCTCTCCCTTTGCCCATCACCAAAGAAGAATTTAACCCAGGACTAAGTCCAAGAGCACCAGCCAATTGCAACGCCCTGAGTTTAGGAGGCAAAAGACAGCAGAAGAATTACGATGACGTTAACTACCATTTTATGGTTTCAAGGCCGTCACTTCCAATCAAGCCATAAGCTGGATGCGATATACAGCCTGCCTATACGTTGCACATATGGGACTGATTAAAGAGCATGAGCTAATGGTGCTGAAGTCACTGCTATGAACACGTGCAATCCCTCGTACGCCTGGAGCGCTCTGCAGCACAAAAACTCCCAAGGCACTGTGTTGTACGATGTCATTATGAGGTTGGGGTTTTTTTCTACCATGAGAGCTGAGTTCAGCCCTGACTCTGCTCCTGCATCCCTCTGTGACCACGGGCGCGATCACCGCCACCAGAGCGTGAAATCCTGGATGCTGCAAATTGGGCTGCTCTCTCGGGCAGTAATTCCTCATCCAGGCCAACGCAGCGGGGAATTTCACCCCACCGAGATGACACCACGGGTGCTCGCAGTAGCTCTTGCTGGGCAGCTGTGGCAGGTCCAGGTGTGTGCGGTGTACACAGTGACCGTGGAAATGAAATCAATTGGTCTGAGTGACTCTCAAACTTAATTAATTTAACAAAAGGGGAGAATGAGAGAGCGAAATATTAAGTAGAACTGGAAAGAAAAACAGGGGTGAAGCATGAAGTTGATCTACAGCCATAGATTTAACCTGAACTGTATCCTGAAACTTGTCTGGGTTTGCTCAGATGTCGAAGGAAAACACATGTTCAAGCCGTTTACATCACGTCAAAATGCCTTTCGAAAATTTTTCTCTAAGACGCATCGCTAAGAAAGAACGTTTAATAACTCAAGAAGCGATGCTGGCATGGATTTTTATTTATCATCTTGCTTTGCAGAGAAGGATGAAACTCGTTGTGTTTGTTCCAGCCTGGTCCAAATCCAGGCTTCCGATGTCAAAAAGTCCTCGCGAAAATGGAAACTCCAGCCACTGCCCAGCTGTAATTTTAAACAAAGTGGGGATCAATGCCGTTCTTGCGGGCAGAGGACGCGGAGCAGAGCACAGACCCCTCTGCCAGCTCGCAGGGGAGCCGCGGGGGGGGTGGTGGGGGGTGGTGGTGGATTTTGTTTTCCCTTGGCAGAGGTGTCAGGAGCGGGGAGGGCGGTTTCTCCCCTGTGCCTCTGCTCCCAGGCTGCGCCACCTCCCCTTGCAGAGCCTGAGGGATTAACCCCGAAGCCCGGAGAACCGAGGAGGGGTGCTGGAAGACGGGCAAACTGCTAGAAATGTCCCCGAACGTGTGCAAAGCCTCTGCAAGGAACAAACACCCTCGGCCGGTCGGCACGCCGCCGTTTCTCCTCCTCCCCCCAATCCTGTTAGTATTAGAGAGGGATAGAGCCGTAAGAGGAAAAGCCCGTCTTTAGCAGCAGAGCTGACAGCTTGCCTTTTAAATCTTTAATAAGCACTGGCTCGCGCAGCCGTTCTCGTCTGCTGCATAACAGCGTGCGGAAGCAGAAACCCACTGCTGGCCCCTGCCAAAGGGCTGCTGGGTGCTGGGCAGCTGTCTGGAAGGTGCCTGGGGAGCCTCGGACACGAAAACACAGCGACGGAACCTCAGTGTTACTGCTCCGTCAAAACCTCTTTCCTCCTCCACTTGTGCGCCAGGACCTCAATTCAAAACCGCGTTGCCTTGTCCCATACGGAGGGGATGGCCGCCGGTCCCTGCGCCCCGCGGTCGAGGGCGTCCGTAACCGCAGGGGAGAGGGGACAGGTCAGCCAGCAGCGGAGATCGCTCGCCACGGCTGCTGGGTGGACGAGTTCTGCCCCGTTCATCCCACGCAGCTCCCAAAAGGGTTTGCAGGGGCCCCGTGGCGTTGAGTTTGGCTCAGACTTCCTCCTCCAGATCTCATTTGGGGACTGCAGACGGTCCCTCGGCTTAAATGGGTGCAGAAATAGCTTCTCCGGGACACTAATTAGAAACCCTTAGAGACGCGCTGGCAGACGGTGACGACGAAGATTGTGCCAGAGTCTCTGGGTGAAGATGATTGTTGTGGGAAGTAGAAGGCCGTGTTTACGGCTTAGGAAAGAGTCCAGAACTCCCAGAAACCACGATTAATGACGGTGGCGATAGCCACGGAGCGTGCTGGGATTCTGCTGCCCTCTCCTGGATGCAGCACCTTTGTATGGCCCATGAGCGCTGGGTGGTGGGGGTCAAGCACCGCCAGGTTGCCTGCAAGGCAGGTCCCTGACCTCCTGGCTTCTGGCCACCAAGGAAGCCGCAGAAAGCTGCTCAGCTGCCGGTCTTGCTGGGGCACGCGGTTCCACCCCTCGCTTCCCATGGCGAGGCGGAGCGCGTTTTGGTTGCACGCCAACTCGGGGCGGCCTTGGCCAAACGCTTCTTCTCCCTCTGCAAGAGCAGAGATGGCTTTGGGCGGGAAGGGGTTTACTTGCGCAGCAGCCGTCACCGAGAACGCTCCGCGTAGGTGCCGTCTCAGTGGGGCGAGCGGTGCTCCGGCTTTTGGAAAGGGAGAGCTGAGGCTTTGTTCCCAGCGTGGCGCATGAAGTCGCCGCCTCGGATGAGTGGAAAAGCCTGTGTTCCGGTCTCAATCTGGTTATCGGCTGTTTGACGGCGACTCTTAGCGTGCGGGTTTGGGAGAGCGGAGATGTCTGCCCTGAAGGTGAGCAGCAGCTTAAAGTGCGTGAAAATGGAGTCAGGAAGGGCACCGGTGGGGATCGGTGGGCACAGCGGCCGTACCCGGGGGACCTGCTGCGTGACGGCTGTGTAGTGCCCTGTGCTGCATACGCAGCAGTGTACGAATGCTTCGGCGAGGTATTTAGCGCTGAAATACTTCAACCAGAGCAAGACCATGTCTGTGTGTCAGCACGGGGATGCACGGGAGCCGGGGGAGACAGCAGGGACGTGAATGCGCTTACAAGGCGCGTGCCTCCGGCCCGTGCAGCTGCGGGAAGCGGGATGCAGGCAAGCACAGACGCCAGCACCCGCGACACCTTTTCTGCCAGGCCCAACCTATTTTTCAAGCGTGCTGTGTGTGTTCGTGGACTAAAAAGGGGACCTACGAGGATGAAAGCGTGTGGTGAACCGTGCACCGGGCTGCGTACGTGCGTCCCACGCTGACCTCACGCCCACAGCGCACACAGCCGCCTCGGGACACGTGAGCGGCCCGGAGGTACTGATCCCAAATGATATGGGGGGGTTGGATTTCTAGCAGGTCTACCCCACACAAGCATGTCTCGCAGGGGCGGCAGCCGCTGTTGCGGGCAGAGCAAGCGGGAACGGAGCAGCCTGGATTTACTGCACGGCATGCCAGCGGGATGATCCAGCTCTAGGGCTTAGTCGTGGAGAGGAGAATCCCTTGTATGAGGCAGGAACTACAGTTAGGTCCAAAGCTATATCCGTGCGATATGGCGAACGTAAGTGTCTGCATAGAAATGTCAGGAAAGAAAAAGAAGGAAGGGCTGGAGCACTAATCTTAGCTTAGGATAAACACTTTGTATTTCCACACTGTTTGCAAATTCAGTGTAAGTGAAGCAATACCTTGAATGCCAGTGATGCAAAGGTTTAGGCAAGCAGCAGCAGAAGAGCTCTAAAGAAGGAGGAAGAACGGCAATACACGGCGGGAGGCTGCGGGAGGTGGTTACAGGCACTGCCCAAAGCTGAAGTCTCACCCTAAGAAGGGGTCCGGGAGGCATCGGCGAGGATCGCAGCAGGTGCTGGCCAGATGGCTCCCCACCCTGCGTACCCAGCGTGGTGCTCTGGGAGGTGCTTCAGGCTCTGTGGACAACCAGAAGCGGAGCGTGGCCACCACAGACCCCCCGGCCCCTTCTCGCACTCCCTGTGCATCACTTACCTTGTAAGACGTTCTTCTTTGGGTCTTGTTTTTAGGTAGCTCCTGGCTTCGCCTCCCTATTCCCCAGCCTTCGGAAATGGAGCACGGCCCGAAAACCCACGTGTCTTCTTCTGAGGCCATCCCGGATCTTAAGACAGACACAGCAGAAGCACTTCCAGGTGAGAAACACCCCCGTTTGCTGTCCCGGGTGCCTGCAGTCACATCCTGCAGAGCCATGCACTGATCATCCCGACGGACCCGCGCTGGGCGACAGGCACTCGACGGGGACGCGCGTTCCTGCCGGGCCCACGTCACGGTCTCTCCCTCTTCCTGCCGTTTCCCATTCCTTCGCCCCAGATGCCCTGATTTGCTCCTGATTCCAGTGATGCCAATGCCAAGCTGGGCTCAGGTTTGGAGTCAAAGGCACGTTGGCTTGCACTCAGGTCACCCCAGACTGGAGGACCGGCTGGTGAGAGGCAGATGGCATAGTAAGGGCTGTCTCTTCTGGAGGATCTGCGACCGGGTCCGCGCTGCTAACAAAGCCTCTTTCCATGAGCTGGGAAGATGGGATGGGGGCTTGAGGCTTCACGTATGCAGGCTTCATGGGTTTCTTCACGGCTTTCGCCCCGCCGTGCAACCTGGGGTGCTGTGGCTTAGCCCCCGTGACCCCAGTGCTGGGCTTTCTCACTGGAGGGGGGCAGGGCATCTCGTGGTCCACGCAGAGCGAGGCCTCCACTCACGAGCATCCACCCTGGGCAAGGGGGGCCCTCCAAGCCACTCCTCTCCCCGGACGTGCCTGTACCGTTGCGTTCTTGCTTTGTATTTATGTAAGTCCTAAGTCACCACCGGGACACTATAGGCTCTCCCAGGCTCAACAAATTTCCCACACTGAGCTGCTTCCAGAAATCGGTTCCCCACCGCGCGTGCCACGGCAGAGAGCCGATGAGAAGGCTGACTCACATCTCCCGGGGCTGCAAGCATTCAGCCCTTTCCAAAACCAGGACAGCAAGCGATCACTCATCTCCTGCTCACACATGAGCACCCTTGACCTCCCCCTGAGAAGCTGCAGACAACCTCTGCTGTTCCCGGACGCCGGGGCAAGTAAAAATACTTGTGTGTTGGAGGTATCCAACAAGTGACGTGAAGATGCAAATCCCGGCGTGGGGACCTGCTGCTTTGCTGGGTTCACCTGTGTTTGGTTTGCTCGTTCAGAGGGAACCCAGCGACGCAGAAACTCGACTGGTAGGCATCGTTTCCGGAGCTTCTAAACACATGAAACTTAATGTCCTTTCACGATGTTACAGCCAACGACTAGGAGAGCCCAAGAATCCCTTCTCTCCCCCAAACATCAACGCCAAACGATTTCTGTGCTTCATTTTTTCCTCAAATGCACAACTCGCTCCCTCCATAGCCTTTCCAAAGCCGTGGATGGGCTGCACAGGCCCACGCTGGGCAGGAAACGTAGTCTAAAACCGACGGCAGGGCTCGTACCCTTCGGAAACAACAACAACAGAAGATTTGTTTGGGAAACGAAAACCATTTCGCAGGGATGGGTTTGAATTGCAGCCATAAGCCGTGCGATGAAGTCAAAGAGCATGGAGCGACGGCCCCCGGCACCTCCAGCTCGCCTGTGCGGTGCCAGCAATAAGGAAGTTAGAGATTAAAACCATCACGGGATGAACTCGGAACAGCAATTAGCCTGCCGGCGGATATCGTCTCAGCGTTCGCTGAGGGGTTTTAGAGAGCGGCCAGCGCTGATTTAGGTCACGGCGGGGGCTTGGCCCCGAGTTAACCGCAGAAACCCCCCCTCAGGGTATTTGTTCCACCTAAAACAGGCCCTGGGTACGGATAGAAGCCACGCATAAGCAAAAGCGGCTTGAGTTAGATATCCGCCCGTCGCTCGTGACAGACACGAGGATTTAAATGCCCGAAAGGTCCGAATGACACCGCATTCACATGCGCGCTCCCGCAGAGCACACGCGCCCGGGCGGCTGCCTTTTCCCCTCGCGTTCCCGCATCGCACCCGTTCCTGCAGCGCGGGGACATTTGCACGAGCGCTCAGCAAATACCGACTGTGCTGAGGGGAGCGCTCGTGAGGCTGTCGCGTTTCCTGCAGCCGCGCTGCCCTGTACCGTCATCCCACTACCTAAGCATCCTCGAAAGAGGTGAAGTCGTGACCCTCAGACCCACAGGAGGTGAAAAGGGTGACGTTTGTGAGCCCATCTCCGTCATGAATCCGCTTCCCAAGCTGTTCTTAACATCTTTATCACAGCGGGCCTGGGAGGAGAGGGGGAACAGGGCTGCTGCCCACCACGGGCTGCTGCTGGGCGCTGAGCCTCCGTGGCACACGTGGTACCAGCACCAGCAACTACCGCTGACCGGCTTTCCTGCACCTTGGCGAGCTGGAGCTTCCCTCCAGTCAGCCCTCAGAGACAAGCCTGAAACCCCTGATTCCTGAACCCACCTCGCCTCCTCCTCACGGCAACGGGCAACCGGAATGAAAAATCCGGATTTTTTTTCTTTTTAAGGCTGCAAGGCTGGGTCTTTCAAGAGGTGCGCCCTTGCTGTTTAGATCTTTTTTTTTTCCCNCCCTGATTTGCTCCTGATTCCAGTGATGCCAATGCCAAGCTGGGCTCAGGTTTGGAGTCAAAGGCACGTTGGCTTGCACTCAGGTCACCCCAGACTGGAGGACCGGCTGGTGAGAGGCAGATGGCATAGTAAGGGCTGTCTCTTCTGGAGGATCTGCGACCGGGTCCGCGCTGCTAACAAAGCCTCTTTCCATGAGCTGGGAAGATGGGATGGGGGCTTGAGGCTTCACGTATGCAGGCTTCATGGGTTTCTTCACGGCTTTCGCCCCGCCGTGCAACCTGGGGTGCTGTGGCTTAGCCCCCGTGACCCCAGTGCTGGGCTTTCTCACTGGAGGGGGGCAGGGCATCTCGTGGTCCACGCAGAGCGAGGCCTCCACTCACGAGCATCCACCCTGGGCAAGGGGGGCCCTCCAAGCCACTCCTCTCCCCGGACGTGCCTGTACCGTTGCGTTCTTGCTTTGTATTTATGTAAGTCCTAAGTCACCACCGGGACACTATAGGCTCTCCCAGGCTCAACAAATTTCCCACACTGAGCTGCTTCCAGAAATCGGTTCCCCACCGCGCGTGCCACGGCAGAGAGCCGATGAGAAGGCTGACTCACATCTCCCGGGGCTGCAAGCATTCAGCCCTTTCCAAAACCAGGACAGCAAGCGATCACTCATCTCCTGCTCACACATGAGCACCCTTGACCTCCCCCTGAGAAGCTGCAGACAACCTCTGCTGTTCCCGGACGCCGGGGCAAGTAAAAATACTTGTGTGTTGGAGGTATCCAACAAGTGACGTGAAGATGCAAATCCCGGCGTGGGGACCTGCTGCTTTGCTGGGTTCACCTGTGTTTGGTTTGCTCGTTCAGAGGGAACCCAGCGACGCAGAAACTCGACTGGTAGGCATCGTTTCCGGAGCTTCTAAACACATGAAACTTAATGTCCTTTCACGATGTTACAGCCAACGACTAGGAGAGCCCAAGAATCCCTTCTCTCCCCCAAACATCAACGCCAAACGATTTCTGTGCTTCATTTTTTCCTCAAATGCACAACTCGCTCCCTCCATAGCCTTTCCAAAGCCGTGGATGGGCTGCACAGGCCCACGCTGGGCAGGAAACGTAGTCTAAAACCGACGGCAGGGCTCGTACCCTTCGGAAACAACAACAACAGAAGATTTGTTTGGGAAACGAAAACCATTTCGCAGGGATGGGTTTGAATTGCAGCCATAAGCCGTGCGATGAAGTCAAAGAGCATGGAGCGACGGCCCCCGGCACCTCCAGCTCGCCTGTGCGGTGCCAGCAATAAGGAAGTTAGAGATTAAAACCATCACGGGATGAACTCGGAACAGCAATTAGCCTGCCGGCGGATATCGTCTCAGCGTTCGCTGAGGGGTTTTAGAGAGCGGCCAGCGCTGATTTAGGTCACGGCGGGGGCTTGGCCCCGAGTTAACCGCAGAAACCCCCCCTCAGGGTATTTGTTCCACCTAAAACAGGCCCTGGGTACGGATAGAAGCCACGCATAAGCAAAAGCGGCTTGAGTTAGATATCCGCCCGTCGCTCGTGACAGACACGAGGATTTAAATGCCCGAAAGGTCCGAATGACACCGCATTCACATGCGCGCTCCCGCAGAGCACACGCGCCCGGGCGGCTGCCTTTTCCCCTCGCGTTCCCGCATCGCACCCGTTCCTGCAGCGCGGGGACATTTGCACGAGCGCTCAGCAAATACCGACTGTGCTGAGGGGAGCGCTCGTGAGGCTGTCGCGTTTCCTGCAGCCGCGCTGCCCTGTACCGTCATCCCACTACCTAAGCATCCTCGAAAGAGGTGAAGTCGTGACCCTCAGACCCACAGGAGGTGAAAAGGGTGACGTTTGTGAGCCCATCTCCGTCATGAATCCGCTTCCCAAGCTGTTCTTAACATCTTTATCACAGCGGGCCTGGGAGGAGAGGGGGAACAGGGCTGCTGCCCACCACGGGCTGCTGCTGGGCGCTGAGCCTCCGTGGCACACGTGGTACCAGCACCAGCAACTACCGCTGACCGGCTTTCCTGCACCTTGGCGAGCTGGAGCTTCCCTCCAGTCAGCCCTCAGAGACAAGCCTGAAACCCCTGATTCCTGAACCCACCTCGCCTCCTCCTCACGGCAACGGGCAACCGGAATGAAAAATCCGGATTTTTTTTCTTTTTAAGGCTGCAAGGCTGGGTCTTTCAAGAGGTGCGCCCTTGCTGTTTAGATCTTTTTTTTTTCCCGCTTCTTGCTGAGATGTTGCAACAGTAGGAATTGATTATAAAAACAGCAGCACGGGAGAGTCAAGACGGGTTTTCTGCCACCCGTGCAATGAGTTTTGGGCTCAAGCCACTCTCTGCACCTGCACATCACAGATAACCAGCCTCGTCGGTGCTTTCTGCCGAGCTCGGTGCCTTCTGCCAAGGGATGCGGGCCTCCCTGCAGAGCCAGCTCGGCGCTAACGGGCGTTACCAGAGCAGCGTGGCAGGGCCTGGGTACCGGCCTGAGAGCAAAGCGCATTGGCACGACGGCGCGTGACGCTCCCAGTGCTATCTGCCGCCTGGATTAACGCCATTAAGCAGACTATGCAAAGCGAAAACAACACCCGCGCTGATAAATACATATATATATATATATACATATTGCTCCACAGGGCATAGCAAGGACCTTGGGTTTTAGCAGGGACGTTTAAAGCCAAAGGCTGTTGGTCCGTCCTGGCCCCGGCACCCCCCGGGTCCTGCTGGGGTTGCCATAGCAGTTAATCCATTCACAACAGTCACCAATGCTGCGGATTTAGCAACANGCCCGCGCTGATAAATACATATACATATATATATACATATTGCTCCACAGGGCATAGCAAGGACCTTGGGTTTTAGCAGGGACGTTTAAAGCCAAAGGCTGTTGGTCCGTCCTGGCCCCGGCACCCCCCGGGTCCTGCTGGGGTTGCCATAGCAGTTAATCCATTCACAACAGTCACCAATGCTGCGGATTTAGCAACAACCTTTGCTGGCACAACCAATGTGACTGAGGCTCTTGGGAGCGCAGAGGCTACTGCTGCGGGCAGATAGGGTCAGAGGCATTTATTTATGCCAAGTCTTGTCTTCTTTCGTAAAATAAGGGGGTTTAGAGCCAACCGGGAGAGCAGACATCAGGTTTCGGGCTCAGCTTGATTTTTCAATAAACAATTCGGGCAGAGGCAAGACCTGAGACTGACGAGGTCTGGGAGCTCACGCAGGAGCGGCTGCTTTGCATCGGGCATGGCTAAGTTGCAGATAACACCCTGTGCGTCCTGGTCAACATCCAGCCCGTCCTGCTCACCGCCAGCGATCGGTCAACTCACGGCAGCCACAGGCTGGCGCCTTCCAGGGGAAGATGCTCTTACGTGTAAAATCCGCAATTGTTTCCGCCACCACCTGCTTTCCGGACACGGTCTGAGCTCCCCATCACCACCTCGGGTAGGAGTTCATGAGAAACGTTTTGAGCGAGGAATAAATCTGTTTCCTGAGAGCGCTTTTAGGGCAGGCAAAACTTTGGTTGGAGCGAACCGTTTGGGTCCGCACGCGCAAACCGAACGTGCTCTTCCAGCTCCCGTTTTGAAACTTTTCTCCGTCTTTGTGCCACAACGCCGTGAGTTTAAGAGGCTAGAAAGGAGTTTAATAAGCTTGTAAAGGAACCGCGACGTTCCTGTTTGACCCCCAGCAACGCGTTGTTGCTGGGTTTGCATTTTAAAAAAGGAAGGAAAAGAGCTGTTGAAATAAAGCCATGGAATAGAAACGGTCTGAGAAGCACGACGCTCCGCTTCTACCCGTGACGGGGGTTCCCCTCTGATACCCAGCGGTCTGCTTGGCTGCCTGCTACGGGCACAGAGAATGCGTTTGTTTGGGACAAAAAAGAAGAGAAGACTCTCCTTTTCTGTTTGGGAGGAATCTGGGTCCCTGCAGCGAATGGTGGGAAAGGAAAAGCAATCTTTGAGGCCGAAGCAGTCTGAGCTGAAGATCCCCCATTGGCCTGGGGAAGCACCCCAGGAAGGAACCGCTCTTCACCCGTGCGCGTCGGGACCTTACGTCAACCCCCTTCAGCTGGAAGCGCTGACACAGAGAAGCAAACCCAACCGCGCGAGCCTGGGCCCCGGGCTCCTGGTGAGTTCATCTCCCTGTCAAGCACTCCGGAAAATTAAAACGCTATCCAGAAAAGCAGCAAGGGGTTGGGACAGTGTGTGCTTCCCCCTGCGAAGCACCGGCTCACCGAGTGCAGGAGCCCGTTAATTGCACTCAGCAGGACTTCGCTCAGCACCATGGGGCTGCATCGGAAGTGTCACTTCTGCACTCTAATTGATGCTCTAACGCAGACAAAAGCGTCACATAGGAAGCCGAGTCTAAGAAAATCTAAAAACCGATGAGAAAACCAGTCTACAGAGCAGATCTCTCTTCCCAGTTCAGAAGCCGTGAGATGCACTGGGAAGAAGAGTGACGAGGCGTCCTAGGATCGTCTTGGGGCGATCCTCCCGTATCGGCAGACACGGGCTGGCCCCGCGGAGGCTCTCACTGACGGAACACACAAATGTAGGGGAAGTTTAGCCCGAGGAAAAAAGCAGTTATTTGTCCAAAGCTGCAGAGAAGATCAACGGCAAGGAAATACCCTGGAAGACCTAGATTGCCTCAGAGTCGCGGGCATTCAGCGTCAGGTTCGGTCGAGGTCAGACTCTAGCCGGATTGGTCGCCACACTCTTCAAATCACCAGCACACAGAATGAAAACATACGCTCGTGCTAATAGCACACCCCAGCCGTTTACCTGGGGCCAGAAAGACTCCGGTCCCATAGGCAGGGTTAAGCAGAGCTCCCTAGACCTAAGTACCTCATGCCAGGCACGGGATACCTACTGGCGGCCAGCGTAGAAGAGTGGCCCAGATGAATATTCACCCCTTGACACCTACCTGTGGTTGGACCCTGCGAATCCCAGTGCGGAGCTGACTTTCCGCAGAAGACTCCTGCGAATCCCCATCGCTCTTGGCTCCCCTCCAGTCCTTTGCTCTTCGGAAACACGTGGGCCCATGCAGGTGAACTCGTGGGCTGTGATGCTCGGCCAGGAGGAAGCTCGTGTCTCGGCACCGTGTGGGGAGAAAATAAAATCCTGCCGAGGCCTGCATTTCTCAACGAGTGCAAGATCATTTCTACAGATGTTAGCGCGAGAACGAGCCGGAACGGGCTATGAGGTAACATGCCCTTGGCCAATGGGACAGGACAAAGGTAAGTAAAGCGTTGTGGGTCGTTAGTGAGTACTTCCAAAGACAAGTCGTTAAGAGTCACTAGCTCCTTGACGCAAAGTCCCTTGGCTCCCTAGAGATGGCCTGAACTACCTCATCGTACCTAAATTAGCAGAATTACACTGCCGGTACCTGCGGAACACCTGGACCGAGCTGCGCGCCGACACCAGGGGACTGTGCACGGGAGAGGCACAGCAACGGCCTGAAGATCACCTTCTCGGCAGTTTCAAAGCAAAAAGCCAACGCCTTAGCGAGCCTACATTCCAGCAAGGGACTTTTCACTGCGGATCCACACCGTTGTGCTGCTTTCCCCAAGCTCGACAGCCCACGATGCGCGTCAGGCGGCCCCAGCTGCCACGGGGACGTAGCAAGGGCCGAGGGATTGCAGGAGCGGCGAGGTTGCGGGTTCGTGGCCTGGCAGCCAGGCCGTGCAAAGGAAATCAGTGTGGGCTGGTGTGGAGCGGGGGCAGGCGCAGTACCCGGGAGACCTGGGTTTCGTTCTCAGCCTGGTGACCTTGGTGAGTTACTTCACTCCTCTGTGCCTCAAATGGAAATAACGCGATGTAAAATGTGTTGAAAGCTTTAGGGGAAAAAAGAAGAAGGGCTATACCAAGCCAGCTAGAGTCATCGAACGGTCTAGGGGCTAAGATGCTCGAGAAGGACTGAAGAGATTTGAATTCAGCCTCCAGCTAAGCCGTAGGCTTCTCGTACGCGTTCGGGTGCCTCGGCTTACGATCCCTGCGCCCCAGCTCCCCGTCTCGCAAACACCGTTGTGAGGCTCACGGATAAGATGCTTAAAGCGGTATAAGAACTTGGAGACTTCATTCCATCACTCAAAGAATTTGGAGCAAAGATTCAGCCTTGCAACTTCCTAGAGAGATTTGCTGAAGAAAATCCAGCCTTCAAGGTTTCGGCTCAGTGGCGGATGACATTTCTGCTTTCCACCACCAGTAATTTCAGTGCTGGAGCTCTTCAAGTAAATGTCAAAATACAAAAAGAAGGGGAAGTAAGAGGGGACGGGGAGGGGGGGGAACGAAACTCTGTTGTTACAAAAAGTTTTCAAGGAAAAAGGAAATCCACCGTGACATTTTCTGCTTCCATGGGGGGTAAAATGTAGGATGAGGAATTTAAAATAGAAATACTTTATACCCTGCTTTATATCTCTGCTAGCAGATGTACTTAAAAAAAAAATAAAAACCCCAGCAGGTCAGGAATTTAGACATTTCAGAGAAAAATCTTGGCTTTGTTTTCGAAGCTCTGCAGTTTTGAGAAACGCGGCGGTGGCTTTCCAGGGGGGTTCGNAAGCAAAAAGCCAACGCCTTAGCGAGCCTACATTCCAGCAAGGGACTTTTCACTGCGGATCCACACCGTTGTGCTGCTTTCCCCAAGCTCGACAGCCCACGATGCGCGTCAGGCGGCCCCAGCTGCCACGGGGACGTAGCAAGGGCCGAGGGATTGCAGGAGCGGCGAGGTTGCGGGTTCGTGGCCTGGCAGCCAGGCCGTGCAAAGGAAATCAGTGTGGGCTGGTGTGGAGCGGGGGCAGGCGCAGTACCCGGGAGACCTGGGTTTCGTTCTCAGCCTGGTGACCTTGGTGAGTTACTTCACTCCTCTGTGCCTCAAATGGAAATAACGCGATGTAAAATGTGTTGAAAGCTTTAGGGGAAAAAAGAAGAAGGGCTATACCAAGCCAGCTAGAGTCATCGAACGGTCTAGGGGCTAAGATGCTCGAGAAGGACTGAAGAGATTTGAATTCAGCCTCCAGCTAAGCCGTAGGCTTCTCGTACGCGTTCGGGTGCCTCGGCTTACGATCCCTGCGCCCCAGCTCCCCGTCTCGCAAACACCGTTGTGAGGCTCACGGATAAGATGCTTAAAGCGGTATAAGAACTTGGAGACTTCATTCCATCACTCAAAGAATTTGGAGCAAAGATTCAGCCTTGCAACTTCCTAGAGAGATTTGCTGAAGAAAATCCAGCCTTCAAGGTTTCGGCTCAGTGGCGGATGACATTTCTGCTTTCCACCACCAGTAATTTCAGTGCTGGAGCTCTTCAAGTAAATGTCAAAATACAAAAAGAAGGGGAAGTAAGAGGGGACGGGGAGGGGGGGGAACGAAACTCTGTTGTTACAAAAAGTTTTCAAGGAAAAAGGAAATCCACCGTGACATTTTCTGCTTCCATGGGGGGTAAAATGTAGGATGAGGAATTTAAAATAGAAATACTTTATACCCTGCTTTATATCTCTGCTAGCAGATGTACTTAAAAAAAAAATAAAAACCCCAGCAGGTCAGGAATTTAGACATTTCAGAGAAAAATCTTGGCTTTGTTTTCGAAGCTCTGCAGTTTTGAGAAACGCGGCGGTGGCTTTCCAGGGGGGTTCGGTGGGTCCACCCCGAGGCCAACCTCGGCTGCGCTGGGGTCCCTCCTGCGTCACGGAGCCACCGCTGAGCGCGCCCAGCACCTCTGACAGTGGAAAGTGCCTGAAGGGGTAAGGAAAGGAGAAGAACAAACCAAGAGAGAAAAGGGACCGGGAAAACTCCCGCAGGAGAAGCAACGTGGGGTCTCACGAGGACGACGTCTCCGTGGCGCGCTGCTTTCCCCGTAGGAGACCTACACGTTTGATGAGGACTCAAACTCCGTGCCGATTGCTTCGACACGGGAGGCGCAACGCAGGGGAGAGCGGTACGTCAGCAGGGTTTTCTGAGGGCTCCGAGAGGAAGCAATGAAAACCGCCGCCAGGTTAATACTGCTGCTCAGAAAAACAAGTCTCGTTATTGCGCGGGGAAGAAAGTCTCCGTGTGTCTGATCCGACCGAAAAAAAGAGACGTGCAAGTGAAAACAATGACAAGAAACCCCCCTTTGTCCCAAAGCCTTCAGAGAGCAGGAAGACTCGTGTTTCTGCCAAAGATATTTAGAAAAACAGGAATTATAAGGGGGGGGGGAGCAGAACCAACTTTCAAAACAAATCTCTGCTGAAACAGCCAAACTTTGAGAACATCTGCGGCAGCTGTGGAGCAGGGTCCGGCCCCAGGCAGGCACAGACCCGAACCCACGATGTGCTCCGAGCCCTCAGCCGCCTGAGGACGCTTCTGCTGTCGCAGCGCCCAGTCTGTCACCTGCCCACGGCACCTCCGGAGCCCCCCGAGCCCGTCTCCAGCGTCCTCTGCGTCTCTCGGGTGTTTCTGCCCAAGAGCAGCGTGGTAGCCGCTGTCGGGGGGATGGCACCCCAGGCGAGCATCGTGCCTCGGCTGGCATCAGAGATGAGCGAGGGCGCGTGGGAAAGCTCTGCTGGACCGGGTGAGGACCCCTCTCACCTTCTCGTCCGTGCTAGGCGTGGGTGTCAGCAAACACTCCCCGAGGTTCAGCTGTAAACGCGCGTGCTGCTGTTTGCGAACCGGAGGAGGGGGAGCTGCTACGCGCTCCCTTAGCCGTTTCCATTAACTTCCCACCCCGGCAGCTGGCGATTGGAACGGAGCGGCTGTTTCCCGTGCAGAGTCACTGCTTGGTTTTCCACCGTTTTCCACAAACAAAAGCATGTGCAAGGCCTGCCCGAGGTCTGCGGGAGGCTGTGCGATTTCTTCTTCCACGTCAGGCCTCCGTGCGTCTTAGGTTTCTGGTTGGGACCGTTCCTGTGCTCAGCATCCCTCAGCACCACTGCAGACCAAACCACAGACCACAGGAAGCCCGTAACTTTTCCAAGAGCCCCCAAGCCCGCCCGGGGCTGGCCNTGGGGAGAAAATAAAATCCTGCCGAGGCCTGCATTTCTCAACGAGTGCAAGATCATTTCTACAGATGTTAGCGCGAGAACGAGCCGGAACGGGCTATGAGGTAACATGCCCTTGGCCAATGGGACAGGACAAAGGTAAGTAAAGCGTTGTGGGTCGTTAGTGAGTACTTCCAAAGACAAGTCGTTAAGAGTCACTAGCTCCTTGACGCAAAGTCCCTTGGCTCCCTAGAGATGGCCTGAACTACCTCATCGTACCTAAATTAGCAGAATTACACTGCCGGTACCTGCGGAACACCTGGACCGAGCTGCGCGCCGACACCAGGGGACTGTGCACGGGAGAGGCACAGCAACGGCCTGAAGATCACCTTCTCGGCAGTTTCAAAGCAAAAAGCCAACGCCTTAGCGAGCCTACATTCCAGCAAGGGACTTTTCACTGCGGATCCACACCGTTGTGCTGCTTTCCCCAAGCTCGACAGCCCACGATGCGCGTCAGGCGGCCCCAGCTGCCACGGGGACGTAGCAAGGGCCGAGGGATTGCAGGAGCGGCGAGGTTGCGGGTTCGTGGCCTGGCAGCCAGGCCGTGCAAAGGAAATCAGTGTGGGCTGGTGTGGAGCGGGGGCAGGCGCAGTACCCGGGAGACCTGGGTTTCGTTCTCAGCCTGGTGACCTTGGTGAGTTACTTCACTCCTCTGTGCCTCAAATGGAAATAACGCGATGTAAAATGTGTTGAAAGCTTTAGGGGAAAAAAGAAGAAGGGCTATACCAAGCCAGCTAGAGTCATCGAACGGTCTAGGGGCTAAGATGCTCGAGAAGGACTGAAGAGATTTGAATTCAGCCTCCAGCTAAGCCGTAGGCTTCTCGTACGCGTTCGGGTGCCTCGGCTTACGATCCCTGCGCCCCAGCTCCCCGTCTCGCAAACACCGTTGTGAGGCTCACGGATAAGATGCTTAAAGCGGTATAAGAACTTGGAGACTTCATTCCATCACTCAAAGAATTTGGAGCAAAGATTCAGCCTTGCAACTTCCTAGAGAGATTTGCTGAAGAAAATCCAGCCTTCAAGGTTTCGGCTCAGTGGCGGATGACATTTCTGCTTTCCACCACCAGTAATTTCAGTGCTGGAGCTCTTCAAGTAAATGTCAAAATACAAAAAGAAGGGGAAGTAAGAGGGGACGGGGAGGGGGGGGAACGAAACTCTGTTGTTACAAAAAGTTTTCAAGGAAAAAGGAAATCCACCGTGACATTTTCTGCTTCCATGGGGGGTAAAATGTAGGATGAGGAATTTAAAATAGAAATACTTTATACCCTGCTTTATATCTCTGCTAGCAGATGTACTTAAAAAAAAAATAAAAACCCCAGCAGGTCAGGAATTTAGACATTTCAGAGAAAAATCTTGGCTTTGTTTTCGAAGCTCTGCAGTTTTGAGAAACGCGGCGGTGGCTTTCCAGGGGGGTTCGGTGGGTCCACCCCGAGGCCAACCTCGGCTGCGCTGGGGTCCCTCCTGCGTCACGGAGCCACCGCTGAGCGCGCCCAGCACCTCTGACAGTGGAAAGTGCCTGAAGGGGTAAGGAAAGGAGAAGAACAAACCAAGAGAGAAAAGGGACCGGGAAAACTCCCGCAGGAGAAGCAACGTGGGGTCTCACGAGGACGACGTCTCCGTGGCGCGCTGCTTTCCCCGTAGGAGACCTACACGTTTGATGAGGACTCAAACTCCGTGCCGATTGCTTCGACACGGGAGGCGCAACGCAGGGGAGAGCGGTACGTCAGCAGGGTTTTCTGAGGGCTCCGAGAGGAAGCAATGAAAACCGCCGCCAGGTTAATACTGCTGCTCAGAAAAACAAGTCTCGTTATTGCGCGGGGAAGAAAGTCTCCGTGTGTCTGATCCGACCGAAAAAAAGAGACGTGCAAGTGAAAACAATGACAAGAAACCCCCCTTTGTCCCAAAGCCTTCAGAGAGCAGGAAGACTCGTGTTTCTGCCAAAGATATTTAGAAAAACAGGAATTATAAGGGGGGGGGGAGCAGAACCAACTTTCAAAACAAATCTCTGCTGAAACAGCCAAACTTTGAGAACATCTGCGGCAGCTGTGGAGCAGGGTCCGGCCCCAGGCAGGCACAGACCCGAACCCACGATGTGCTCCGAGCCCTCAGCCGCCTGAGGACGCTTCTGCTGTCGCAGCGCCCAGTCTGTCACCTGCCCACGGCACCTCCGGAGCCCCCCGAGCCCGTCTCCAGCGTCCTCTGCGTCTCTCGGGTGTTTCTGCCCAAGAGCAGCGTGGTAGCCGCTGTCGGGGGGATGGCACCCCAGGCGAGCATCGTGCCTCGGCTGGCATCAGAGATGAGCGAGGGCGCGTGGGAAAGCTCTGCTGGACCGGGTGAGGACCCCTCTCACCTTCTCGTCCGTGCTAGGCGTGGGTGTCAGCAAACACTCCCCGAGGTTCAGCTGTAAACGCGCGTGCTGCTGTTTGCGAACCGGAGGAGGGGGAGCTGCTACGCGCTCCCTTAGCCGTTTCCATTAACTTCCCACCCCGGCAGCTGGCGATTGGAACGGAGCGGCTGTTTCCCGTGCAGAGTCACTGCTTGGTTTTCCACCGTTTTCCACAAACAAAAGCATGTGCAAGGCCTGCCCGAGGTCTGCGGGAGGCTGTGCGATTTCTTCTTCCACGTCAGGCCTCCGTGCGTCTTAGGTTTCTGGTTGGGACCGTTCCTGTGCTCAGCATCCCTCAGCACCACTGCAGACCAAACCACAGACCACAGGAAGCCCGTAACTTTTCCAAGAGCCCCCAAGCCCGCCCGGGGCTGGCCCTGGGGCTCAGCCAACCCAAGGCTTGGGGAAGGGCTCACCATGGTGGTGGCTTGGCTTTCCCTACCCAGGTGGGCACCCCACAGGGACCCAGCTGTAGGTGCCCCATGCCCAACTGAGCCGAGCTACCGGCAGCGCTAGCGTGGCTGCACCCCAGCTGCATCCCGTCACCAGGGGCTGTGCAAGCTCCTGCTCCTCACGCAGCTCTCTGCTTTCCTTCCCCAGCCCATGGCGACCCAGAGGAGCCGAAGCAAAGCCCTGAGACGAGGCAGGACCCAGCCAGCCCCAGCAGTGCGGGTGACTTTGCAATCTCCAGCACGAGCAGCGGCGACGAGCCCAGCCCGGCTCGGGACGCAGGTGAGACCCTTCCAGGCGGGGCCCCTGAGTCGGAGGTGAGGGATCCCAGCCCCATCAACTCCTTGCCACGGCCAGAAGACCCCGAGGAGTGCCCAGCCCGCCCCAAGACCCTGGACTTCTCCAAGTCTCTGAAGAAGCTGGAGGAGGTGAAGCAGACAGGGCAGAGGCGAAACAGTCACCACGCAGCGGTGGAGGAGAACGGGGTGGAGGTCAGCCCTGTGGCAGCGCCGGTGGTGAGCGAGGAGAGGAAGGCGCTGGAGTCCGAGCTGGGCAAGTGCATCGAGGACTTCCGTAAGATCAAGATCCCCGTCGCCTTTCCCAACAAGAAGCGGCACTGGCAGAGCGAGCTGCTGAAGAAATACCAGCTGTGAGAGGAGACCTCGTCCCCTGCCCCGGGGAAGGATGTCCTCGGGTACGTTGAGCGTCTCCACCGATGTGCCGTGGGTAGCAGGTGGCAAAGGCTGTCCACGCTCCCAAAATGAGGAGTGCAGGCTGCTCCTTAAGCCCATCCAGCAGTCGAAAGGGTTACAAGCCTGCACCCCCGACAGAGTGCTCTTTACATTGGCCTTCGGGGGGGATGCATGATATCCTAAGTGGCATAAGCATAGGTGGAGGGGCATGGAAAAGGGAAGGAGGCCCAGGGTGAGTGTTCAGGGCCAGAGCTACCAGCAGAAGTCCCCACGTTTATGAGAATGCATTTTCCTGGCGTTTCAAACAATAAAATACAGGTGGTGTCGAAAATTAATTCCAGTCGGCTCACCTCTTTGGTACAGATGTTTGAACTTAGCTGTTCAAAAGCGTACAAGCTCTTTAGACATTCAGTTTTCCTGAAATTCATGGAAGTTTTATCGTATTTTCCTGAAATTCATGGAAGCTTTATCGTATTTTCCTGAAATTCATGGAAGTTTTATCGTATATCTGACTCCCCTACGTTCTTGCCAAAACTTCTCCGTCTGTAATGTTTGCAACCGGATTGAGCAAAACCTTCTTTTCACGAGAGGTCATGATGTTTTGCAGATATTTTCCGTTTCTTACACAGACACTTGGACACTGACCAACCTTGCGTTTGGGCCTCCAGCCAGAAATGAGCCGGTGAGAGGGAGGGTGCTGCCGCGGGAAGCCGTGGCCGAGCCGGCCGGCATCGTCCCTGATGACCAAGGAGCCCCAGCCTGAGAGGAGAACGGGAGAACTCAGGCACATGGGGCTCCTCCACAGGATGGGTGACCTCCGGGTGTGCGCCCGTGGGTCAGCATCAGAGGAGGGGGTGCGAGGCTGGCTTCGGGGTGGGGGCATGTTACAGGTCACCCCATCACGGTGAGGAAGGGCACAAAGCCTTTAAACAACGCAAGGAAGCCTCTGAGCGGCAAACTCTGCTCTCAGGGGAGACTTTAACATCCCTGATACCTGTTGGAAGGACCACGGGTCAGGATGCAAGGGGTCCCAGAGATTTCTGGGGAGTTTTATGGGTAGCTTCATGACAGAGGTGCTGGATGGGCCAGCTGCGGGACGCGCGGCTGGATAATGGAGAGGGGCTGTGATAGTCAACGGCAGCCTTGAGCCCAGCGACCACAAATAGTGGTTTTCAAGGTCCTGGGAGGAGAAAGGAAGGTGAGTGGCAGAGCACAGACCTTGGCTGACCTGAGCTGTGACGACGCTTGTCTGTCGGTTCCCTGCCACCCACGGGAACCCCAGGAGGCAGTGCCCCCCAATTCTGCATCCCCCCACCCCCAGCGCCTGCCTTGTCCCCCAGCAGGTCAGAGAAGTCCATTGCTCTGCAGGCAGCAGCTTTCCTCACCCCCAGAGCCTGGCAGCAGCTCCTGGGGCGATTCGGGGAAATCCCCGCACGTTGCAGAGAAAGCACCTCGTGCCCCGACTGCCGTCTCCAAGCAGCTCCTCAGACGGCAAATTATCTTTTTTCAGATTAAACAAAACCCAATGAAACGAACAACTCACGGAGCGTTTGCTGTGGTGAGGCTCTTCCAGGAGCAAGGAATTGCTTGGCCCCCTCAGGGAGCCGACGGGGGAGGCCAGATCCGCATTCTTCTCCCTTTTATAAGCAGCGGCGCTAGGAAAGTGTTTACAAGAAAGCGGAGAGCCGGAGCAGCGCGAGATAATGCCGGCGCAGAGCTGGCAGCCAGCAAAGGCTCCGTAAAGGGGAGGAACCACGTCATGCCCCGCACGGGACCTTCAGTTCCCAGGAGACAGACAGACACAGAGCTTGATAGAGCAAAAGTGTCACGGGACGGGGCAGAGCCAGAGGCCATCAGATCTGGAGCCTGCCCACGGCTGCGCTGGAGGCACTGCAGTAGAGAGAGCTGTTCCTAAAACCAGCTGCCAAACATCCCTGCAGCTGATGTGGCAATCGAAGGCAGCCCCGGCTCGGTCTGTTTTCCCCGAGACTCGTGCCCTGGGGATCGCAGCTTCTCCCACCCAACCACGACGCTCCGGCCAGGCTCCTCCACGTGCCTCGACCAGCCTCCAGCTACAAGAAGTGCCAGCCCTGCCCCGAAAGGGATTCCTCGGTGGCAGGGGCAGACTGGATTTTGGGAAGGAGGGGGAGGCTTGTTCTTAGCAGAATGCCTCGGAGGTCCTTCTGCATCCTTCCCAGGGCTCTTCGAGGGCGCCCATCACGCCTGCAGGTCACCGCTCTGATCGCAGACGCTAAGCAGGGGAAGACTTCGCCTGCCTCAGACGCAGCCAGCTCTGCGCCCACGCAAAAAATAAATGAACCGCTCTTAAACTGGGCGCCGGCCAACACAAACGGCCTTTTTGCAGAGGAGCTGCGGAGCGGCTCGTCGGGCTGCGGCACGACAGCAGTCCTGCCTAGTAAACAGCAACGAAGAACCGCCAGCACCGCTTGAATCGCTGGGAGGGAAACGCCGCGTCCTCGGCCCCCGCGGTGGAATTTGCCTTTCAGGGGAACTGGGTTTTAAAAAGCATTTTGGGGTCTCCGGGCTTGCAAGCGGTGACCTGTGAGTACCGGAGCTGTGAGTTTTCTGCTTGCGGCAGGGAGTGAGATGGGACGTTTGGGGAGCAACTTCCCCGGGGATGGAGCGAGGGAGGAAACCCAGCCTGGCACGAGGATGCGTGCGGGGCTGAGGGGTGGGTCGCAGCAGGAGAACGAGCCGTTTCCCAATCGTTTGGCTCTGCGTGTTTTCAAAAGTTGCACCTGGAGCGTTTTCGTCCCTGACTGGAGATCGTTGCCCTGGGTGTTGTGTAACCAGGTAGGCCAGGGATTTAGAGATATGTTTTATATAACCGACTCTATTTTTAACTTAATCTGCAATTAATTAGAAACTGGAGCTTATTGGAGCTGTAATTAGAGTTCACGTTTCCACATTACCTTCCATCCCAAAGGTCTCAGGCAACCGTATAGAGCCCACCGCGTCTGTCCCGTACACCTACACCAGGAAAAAACACCGGCAAAGTTACACAAGTGCCGAGGAGCTTTGGGAGACCGGCGACTCCAGGCACATCTCGCGCAGGCTGGCACGGATACACGCGCGTACTCAGAAACGCGCGGGCTCCTGGCACGCTCCGAATAACAAAGAAAGGGTTAACGCTGATGGGTCCCAGGCTATAACTTCACAGTGGAAATTTCCTTGGCCTTCCTCCGCCCAGGAGTTTCCTTGCGTC
This sequence comes from Steatornis caripensis, assembly GCA_013398225.1. NCBI lineage: Eukaryota > Metazoa > Chordata > Aves > Caprimulgiformes > Steatornithidae > Steatornis > Steatornis caripensis. The sequence goes on from VZSC01006786.1 coordinate 22,234, forward strand.
TTTGTGCTGTTGCATAAGACCGCTGGAAAACACGGGAGGTCGCGGATGTGCTGCGTAGCTCGGCATCCTCACCCCTTCCCTGGGAACGCTGCCACGCGCTGACGCGCGCTTGGGAAGGGCCTGTCACGCCTGAAGTCCGCTGCAGGAACAAAGGTGCCGACCGGCGATAGCTTTCTGTGGTTTTGCATATCACCGCGCTAATTCCACCCAAGTAAAGCTGCAACACGAGAAGGAATTACGAGGGGAAAATTGTTTCATCGGGAGCGCTGGAAATAAAAAGAAAACAACGCGTTTATGGAGCCGGCGTAAAGCGTAAGGAACGGTTAATTATTAATAGCGTCATTAAATTCTTGGGCTAAACAGTTAGATCCAGCAAGCAATTCCTTCAGAGGGGGCATCAGCAATGAAACTATGAAAGGTCAATTCGCATTGCCCACCGCCAAACTGTTGTGCCGTTAGCTGGAAGGGTGATTTGGGAACAAAAACGGCTCAGGGCTTTTTAGGCAAAACCTATTGCCCAGGAAACAAAAGCACCCCAGCCTTTGGGAACTTTCACGTTGCCTCTCGTTGAATAACGTTGGAGGGCTGTCCATCCGGGCGCTGGGTGCTCCAGCCCAGCTTTGATCCTCTCTACGTCCCCAAGGATGGACCGGGGTGCCCATAAATTAAAGGGAAGGCACCCTGGCGCACTGGCTGCCCTGAGCTGTGGTCAGGATCCTTATCGCCCCGTTGGTTATGTGCCGGACAGGCGGAAGCTTGAGCCCCAAACCGTCATCAGAAATGCTCCGACGTGGACTCCTGGGACAAGGCTCAGTGATAAATGAAGAAGTTACGTGCCTGCAGCAGCAGCATCTTAAATACTATGCGTTGTAATTTATGCCTGCTTCTTCCGTAGGCTGCAGTAACTCCTCCTCTTGAGTCTGGTGGGATTAGAAATGAAAAGAGTATGCTAATGCAGGCCACACAAATATCCTCGCCGAGACGCGCTTTGTGCGTGTGTATGGCAGGGGGGAGCGGAGCCTCCCGCATCACTAATGCCGGCAGCTCGGCGGCTGGCGGAGCCGCGCGGGGAAAGCACGGCTGCGTTCGCCGCGCTGCGGGAGGGAACCGGGAGCTTTGAAGCACGTCTGCTCTGAGGCGCTCGCTTTGGGTTGTTTGTCTTCACCGCAGCTCTGGAAGAGGAAAACAAGAGGGCTTCAGTGCCCAGGGACCGTTCTCCTGTTCTGCCTAGAGATAACCTCGCTCCCAAAGCACGCGAGAGGCCAGCGCTGGGCGGCACGCGTTCGGAAGGATGGCTGGGGAAGCGAGGAAGAGCGGGAGCCGTAGCGGCAGACGCGGCTATCGCTCCTCTGGGACGGTCCTGAGCTCTCCAGCAGCAGCAGGCGTCGCAGGGTGCTGCGCTCGCAGGGACCAGAGGAGTTCAAACCCTCTGGGTCCTGCCAGAGGCGCCCAAAATATTTGTGCCCAACACACACAGGGCTCATTCAACGTCACAGAGCGTTTCTAGCCAGGCAGGAACAGCTGGTAAAGCGACTCATTCCTGTTTACCCTTCAATATTTGTCCTTCTTTTTTTCAAAACAGTGCCCTGTTCTGTTGGATTCGGGGAATTTGTTTTCATTTATCCTCATTTCCCAGGAAATTCGTGGGTTTTCTGTGCTCTCCTCCAAAGCCGACGGGACACAGGGCCCTTTTTCCCCCAGACACTTTGGTCCTTGGCGTCAGTGGGAGCCATTTCACGTTTACACGCAGCCGGGGGCAGAGCCTGGCTCAGCCCTGGCACGGGGTCTGGAAACCAGGTCTTGTTTCTGCCGTCGCCCTGCTGCGTGATGCCAGAAACACCAGGCGCTCGCTCTTTGCGCAGCCGGCCTCCTCGGCAGCGATCGCACGTCGTGTTTGCCGCCAGCTGAACGCGCGTGAGCGGGTGCCTGACCGCTGCGAGGTCACGCAACGCTTCTTGCCGGCAGCCGTGAGCTCTGTCCCCGTCCCGGTGACGGTGCAGGAGAAGCGGAGATCACCGGGACGCGACGCCGTCTCCTGCCAAGGGAATAAACAACTCAGCTTCTCCTCCCGATTTATTTTCCACAAATGCGTCCGCTTTGCTTGAGCAGCAGGAAGCCATTAATTACCCGGTGACAGTGTTCCACAAGCATCCCTTAATTGAATGCCATTATCCCTTAATTAATTAAATACCAATTAATTACCAGGAACATTGCGTGACGTGTAGCAAATGCCATCAGCTAGTTGAGGCAGAATAATTTAAAACCCGGTGAGCATGGCCCAAATATTAACGATCAGGGATTGTCCGGCAAGGAAAACAATAACGATCTTAGTGCCGAATCCCTCGAGGCAGGTTGGGATGCGCTCATGGGGAAAGCCCCGCTCCAGACCTCGCATCCCGCCGGGAAAGCTGGAGAGGCTTTTGCTTTTCAAGCAGGCAGAAGCCCGGGCGGGCACGGCCTCGGCTGGATTCCTCTGGCGCTACCTGTGGATTCAAAGCCGGTCCAAAACGTCCCGGTAGCTCGGGTCTCCTGCCGCCGCTGCCGAGTCAAAGGAATGCAAGTGTTTCATGGGCACACAACGGTGAAATAAGCGGTTGCCTCACTCGGTGGTGTAGTATTTGTACTTAGTGGAATTTTCATACGCAGGAAAATGCAAAACGTTGGTTTTTCTTCCCAATCTGGAGCAAACAGAAACGTTTTGGGGTTTTTTTTTTTCCCCCGGAGGAGAAACGTTGGATTTCTGGCAGTAACCTTGCGGGACGAGGTTCTGCACGCAGTGGCACTGGGGATCGCCCTGCCCCAGAGCGCTCCCTGAGCACGGGGACACGGGGCACGGGGCGTGAGGCACGGGTTATTGCCGTTCCCACGGTGAAGCCGCCAAGGCTATGCTCCTTGCTCCAAGCCACACAGGGCAGCAGCAGGTCTGAGCCTCGAGCTCTGCCGCCCAGGTTGTTGCCTTAGGGCAAGACACCCCCGGCCACCATGGGATGTGTCCTCCGCTCCCTTCAGCAGCCCTGGTTTTATGGCTGGAGCCACGCGCTGTGCAATGAAACCCACTTCTTGGCTTCTTTCTTGGCCACGCCGGGCCAAAATCTACCCGGTGCCCGAAGGCAAGCAGCCCTCGTGGCACTCGCCCTGGGGGCGCTGCGGATTTGCAGCCCCTCCGCTCCCGGCAGCAACGGGACAAAGCCTGGAAGAGGGCACAGGAGTTGTCCCGGAGGCCTCGCAGCTCTCGGCCGCGTGGGACGGCAGCAAAGCCGGGCACGTGCGGCTTCCAGGTGGGATGCTCCCGCCCGCGCAGCCCCGCAGGAGTTAAAGCCTTCCGTGGCTCTGAACCCTCCGCCAGCCAAGCGGAGATAACAGCCTTTCTCTCTCGCTGGCACCCCGGGCTGCTACAGCAGCAGCAGGGCACGCGGCGCTGGTGACAGCCCTTCTGAGCTGGGCATGGTGGGCCAGCGCGTGAGACGGCTGGGAGCGAGGGACCCGCTGCTTCTCCCATAGGCAACTGGAGGCAAGGCTTGTGCGTGCCCCGGGACTATTTCAGCTCAGCCTNGGCACGGGGCGTGAGGCACGGGTTATTGCCGTTCCCACGGTGAAGCCGCCAAGGCTATGCTCCTTGCTCCAAGCCACACAGGGCAGCAGCAGGTCTGAGCCTCGAGCTCTGCCGCCCAGGTTGTTGCCTTAGGGCAAGACACCCCCGGCCACCATGGGATGTGTCCTCCGCTCCCTTCAGCAGCCCTGGTTTTATGGCTGGAGCCACGCGCTGTGCAATGAAACCCACTTCTTGGCTTCTTTCTTGGCCACGCCGGGCCAAAATCTACCCGGTGCCCGAAGGCAAGCAGCCCTCGTGGCACTCGCCCTGGGGGCGCTGCGGATTTGCAGCCCCTCCGCTCCCGGCAGCAACAGGACAAAGCCTGGAAGAGGGCACAGGAGTTGTCCCGGAGGCCTCGCAGCTCTCGGCCGCGTGGGACGGCAGCAAAGCCGGGCACGTGCGGCTTCCAGGTGGGATGCTCCCGCCCGCGCAGCCCCGCAGGAGTTAAAGCCTTCCGTGGCTCTGAACCCTCCGCCAGCCAAGCGGAGATAACAGCCTTTCTCTCTCGCTGGCACCCCGGGCTGCTACAGCAGCAGCAGGGCACGCGGCGCTGGTGACAGCCCTTCTGAGCTGGGCATGGTGGGCCAGCGCGTGAGACGGCTGGGAGCGAGGGACCCGCTGCTTCTCCCATAGGCAACTGGAGGCAAGGCTTGTGCGTGCCCCGGGACTATTTCAGCTCAGCCTTTCAGATAGGATTCAACTCTTCCTGCACACGAGCAAGCAAGGAAACCCCAGGCGACGCTCAGCGCAGCGCTGCGGCACAAAACGATGCAAACGGAGCTGGAAGCCCCGCGCGACGCTCGCAAAACAGATAAGGAGAAACATTAAAAAAAAAAACCAACCCCCCCCCCACCAGCGTGGTTGTTGGGGCCACGTCTGTCGGAGACGCTCGCTGCTCTCTTTTCATGTTTCCACCGACTCCGCGGAGACCTCGCGACGAGGGAGGCGCAGGGGAACGCTAACACGCGAGACGCGAGCCATCACAAGCCAGAAGCACCTCGTGTTTCCATAGGATTCCTTCTGACCGCAGAGCAATGCCTTTGAAACCAAAACCTCCGGAAAAGGCAGCCCCCGGGCAATGGTGTTGATATTATGGCTCCGAACGTCGGCATTCGTGCTAATCGAAGCCCTGCTGAGCAGCCGCAGCGCGGAGCACAGGCTGGTGGAAAGCTTCTCCTTTCTGGCGTCTTAGGCGCTGACCACAGCCCGTGGGCGAAGGGAAAATGAGGCACAGACGGCTCTGAGCAAATCACTGCTTAAATCACGATCTCGGCCCCAATTAAGGAGGGTGCGCCTAATCAAAGGGGGCAGCTTCCTACTTCAGCTACGAACAGGAGCAGCAGGGAGTTAACGTGAAAAGGGAACGAGCGGTGCAGCTCATCGCCGGATTAACATGTGCAAAGAGAAACGAGCGCTTTTCCACCTCGCAGCAGCGCGGTGCGGTCCGTAAGACGCNAACGTGAAAAGGGAATGAGCGGTGCAGCTCATCGCCGGATTAACGTGTGCAAAGAGAAACGAGCGCTTTCCCACCTCGCAGCAGCGCGGTGCGGTCCGTAAGACGCCACGCTCGGGCAAACTCTCTCCCGCCACCCTTAAGCCAAGCTTTGTGGGGAAGCACAGGGCTTCGTGGGCCTGGCCCAAGGACCTCAGAGGGCAAAGGACAGGACCGTGGTTTTCGGGTGGGGTGGGGATTTCCAGAGCTGCGTTTTCAGGGACCCAGCTTGGGATGCTTGGAGGTGCTTGATTTTCAGGCAATGTAGGGAGCCTGCTTTGCGGCGAGCACAAAACACCCCTTGCGTGAGGGCTCTTCGTAAAAGCCGTTTTGCGTCGCCCAGGTGCTGCGGTGCCCAGGCTCAGCACAACACCCGGGCCCCCGAGAAACCAGCGCGCTCGCTGAGGCACAAACCCTCCCAGCTTTTACCACGGGGGGCTCCATAGGAGCCGCAAAGGGTCCTGGCACCCGCAACAAACAGGGGCTGTGCTCCGCCGGGACGGCGCGCTCGCGCTCGGGCACGCTCCCCGTGGACTTCCAGCTCCCCACGCATTTTCTCCCAGGAACAGAGCCACCAGCAGCTGAGGAAAAAACCCAAACTGCCGATGCTTTGCAGTCCTAGCTTCCTAAATAGTGTATGAAAAAGAGAGAGGCTTTCACGGCACATTTCTTCCACCGGTTTAATCCAGCCGCTCCTGAAGATATAAACAGCACCTGCGTGCTCCTCCACCGCCTCCCACCCGGCAGGGATGGGAGCTCATCCCACGGGCAGAGGCATCGCGCGCGGTCAGAACAAAACCACCCCGAGTCTTTGGATTGCTCGTCCCGGCCAAACTCGTGCTTTCCCCTGCAAGTCTGGTCCGAGCAGCGGCTGAGGTGGGCAACGCCGCCCTGCTCCAGAGGCCCTCGGCAAGCGGGTCCCGGACCTCTTCTGCCACTCATCGCACCTACAGCATCATCGGCTGCTGCGTGGTGTCACCCCTGGCCGCGATATTGCTGTTGCGTCCTGCGCCAGAGATGTGTGAATTTCAGTGACATTTCTTGGAAAAATCCATTTCTGGACAGAACTAGCAGTTATTGCCGAATAACGGCAAGACCTGGGGACTCTTTGAGGCAAACCGCGTCTCGGAAAATCAAGCGCTGATTGTGTTTTGAAAGAGCCCCAGCCACGGATGACCGGATCTCCCTGGAGCGGACCCAGGTCAGGCCTTTGACAACCCGTGGCAAGGGCTACAGTGAGAGGTGCAGGGGTCCTGAAGGCTGAAATTTGGGGTTGGGCCAGCACAAGTCGTTTAGGGTGCTTGCAGGCGGGAGCAGAAGGACCAGAGGCACGGCTCTGCGATGGTTCTTCAGGCCTCCTGGAAGAGAGGAGACGCAGAGGGAGAGCGGGAGGGATGGAGGGAGGTTGTTCCCTCCTGCCGCTGCACGTCAAGCTGCCACCTTGGGTTTCACGCTCGCAAAAGCGTGAGACAAACAGCTCCCCAGCAGCGGCTGAGGACAGGCACCGCACGTCCCCGCGCTGCGGCGGAGGAGCGTCCTCCGCTCTGCGGTGGCTGGAGAGGGCAGGAGGGCGCGCGTCGCACGGGCACCCCTCGCTCTCTGCTCCGTCGCAGTCCGGAGACCGGTCCCAGCGCCGCCGCAGCGGCCAAGGGATGAGGAGGCATGGGGAGAAGGTCGGTGTGTGAACACCTCTGCCATCTCAGGGGAGGATCTCTGAGCACGCGTGAATGCATAACGTCTGCAGAAGCAGCCCGTAAACTCTATCTTTTATTAATAAACATTAGTTAGTAATGAAGTGTCGATACGATCCCACATCGTGTAGCAACCCGTACCTGCTTCGCAGCCTGCGAACCAACCCCGACAGTCATGCCGTAGGCAAAATTCCCATTCCACTCAGCAGGACTGAGGCTCTGGGCTTTGCTCGTGAATAACTCAGCGATCTCCAGCCTGCGCCAGAAGCCTCTTACTCCAACCCCTGCCTGCGTAGATATTTCTGTGCCAGACAGAGGGAAGCGCCAGGAGCAGAAATGGGACTCGCTCCGACTCTGCTGGAGATGCTTGCCGAGACGAACCGGGGCACGCGTCTGGCTCTGACCTCCGGGTCCCTTCGGACCCTGCCCACGGCGGTAGCTCTGCGTGGCTGACCCCCTCCGCGCCAGAAGATGCTCCCTGCCAGGGGTTTCCCAGGAGGCAGGGTTGGGGTTACCGTCGGTCTACACGCTCTGCTGTCCTGATTCAGCTGCTTCGGGGACGAAGGCTCTAACAGGAGCCGGGAGGTGCTGGGAACACCCGAAATGGGCACTGCTGGGCTGCGGTGGGGCTGCAGACCAGCCACAGCCACCGAGGTTTGGGCACGGGTCCTCTCCTCTCGTCCGCGTCACACCATTTCTCTGGGGCACGTGAGGGCTGGTGGTCCTCACGCCACCCTTCATCACGATGGCAAAGGCACTCCCCCCGTTTAATCTCCTAACGCCTGGGACGGGCCCGATGCAAACTGCATCTGCGGCGCTTTGGGGCGGGGAGGCACGAAATCACCGGCACATCCATCCCACGGGGCCCCCGCTCCTCCCACCCCACCTGGTCAGGGTCTCCTTGCTCCCTGGGGCACAACGCAGTTGTTAGCTGAATAACCATTATTTTCTCCGAGCCGGGAGCCCGTGGCCAAGCGGCAGCCCCGCGACACAAGCCGCGGGAGGGACCCCCAACGGCGGCTGTGCCCCTGGCAGGCAGCTCCTCAGGCGTCGGGAGGTTTGACCGTTCACAGCGTTGTGGCTTCCTGATTCCTTAACTGATTTTGATTTTTTTTTCTTGTGCTTCCGCTGTATCAAGGACTTGTCAAGTCACAAGGAAGATGGCGTTAGGGTTTTCCTGACACACGCACACACACACAAACAAGGAGATGCTGGGAGCTGGTTCCGGTTGCTCACTTTGGCTGGTTCATTCCTGCCTTGCTAATGGAAACAACCCGCGAAGCCGCGCTGAAAACACTGCTGCCAAACATCACGTCCCTGGGGACACCAACAAGCCTTAACGGCCCTGGGCAACCTCACCTGGGGCCTCCACCCACACCCATGGGCCCAGGACAGGTATTTAAGCTTGGCCCCAGGCTTTCACTCCCTCTCTGAGCTGTGCTGGAGGAGCGCTGGTCTCCAGCTCAGCCCCAGCTCGTGCCTGGCTACGGAGCCCTTGAGTTGGAACCTCAGTCTCCTGGGTTGACCTTGTCTCCGCCTTGTCGCTACGCACCTGCCTGGTGCTCCTGACTCAAGGACTGACTTCCCAGCTCGACCCCGCACCCGCCTCATTGCCACGGTATTGCCTTACGGTTTGGACCTTTGGTCGGCGCTGGCCACCGTCTCTGCGTCTGGCCTGCTTGCCTGCCTTGGGCGACGTGGGACTAGGTCCTGGCTGGCCCCTGCCCTGATGGCTCCGTGAGCCACCTTCTCCTGGCTCGAAAGGGAGCAGCCCTGCTTTTGCTGCCGCGTGGTGACCGGGAGCAAGCGAGTGGTTGCAAAGCTTCGGTTGCACGTGGCCGCTGCTGCGTACGTGAGTCCTCTGCTGGGAGCGTAAAGCAAGAAGAAAAACCTGAAAAAAATGAGGTAGGTTCACGCACGGAGCATGTTCTTTCTTGAAAGTGCTTCCCATCTTTTGTACAGGGAAAAAAAAGAAGTGTTGAGTGAAACGAGGTCTTTGTCCAAAAGCAGGGAAAGAAAAAATGCAACCAGCCCCACCTCCTACTTTCTCATTAACTTTCCAGCTACATCCCAGCTCCCCCTCCTTGGCTAGATGCGTATCCGTCAGTGCGACTAGCCGGGTGGAAGTAGCAGCTTGCAGCTACTACTCAAGGAAATCTTTTTTGGGATATTATAAACACCGTTGTTTTTTCAGCCACGTGCTGAAATGCTTTGACTTCTGCACAGCTGAAGTCCTTTTTTTTGGTGTTGTTGCAGAATAGATAGGGTCTGGCTTATCACATGTGTGAACCCCACCACGGCGGGGGCCGCTTCGCTCGTAGGAGGTAGTGGTTGGCCTCTGGCGGACCATCTAGGCTCTTACCTCTCCCAGGAAGGTTTTTTAATGAACAGTTAACAACAGACAACGCATTTCGTGCTACCCACTGCTCTCCTCCCCCAGCCGTTGCTGAGGCAGGGCAGGAACCAAAGCCTTCAGAGTCCTTGCCAAATCCCTTGAGCTCCCTTCAGCAACTAGGACGTATCCACCAATTAATGACTATAGATAGGTTTTTATGAAAAATGCATGATTAAAGTACATCTCGTCTCAGAAAAGGAAACGTACCTCACTTTCAAGCCCGGAAATGCAGCAGGACCTTGAGGAAGGCACCTGAAGTTCACCCGAATGACCTTGCAAACACGGAGAAATCATTCTGCCCATACAGCGAAGGACTTGAGCGCTCTTGGCCGCGTCCGGCTCGCACAGCCGACAAGTAAAAACGCGCAGTGCTGTGTTGCTGGCATGTCTCATGTCAGAGGCACATCTGAGCCCTCTGTAATAAACACGGCGGTGGGAAAGGCAGAGTTGTCGGTGTCTTACTGTCTCTCCTGGAGGCAGATCCTCTGCCCGTACGGGGAGGGACCCCTGGACACGAGCTTGAGCAACTGAGCTCTACCTGGAGACCCGCAGCAAGCGGGGTACTTCAAAGGTCTGTCCTGGGACTTGTCCTGTTAACGCCGTTAGTGACCCGGAGGGGACGGAGTACTCGCTCAAGGCTTGCAGGCGACATCAAACAGCGGGGAGCGGTCAGTGTGCTTGAGGGCAGGGACTCAGTCTGTTCCCTGGGGAGTTCCTGAGCCCTGGAGTTCAAAAACTGAGGAAAGCCTATCCTGCAAACAGGCTGTATAATAAAAACCGGCGTACAAACAGAGATGCGCACAAAGAGGCGCTTTCCCCTCTTTTCTGCGCGCTCAGAAGGCGTCAGGATCCTGCGTTTCTGGGAGAGAAGCGGCCCAGCCACGGAGCAGTGCTGGGGCAGGAGAGCAGGAGGGAGTTTTGTCACGGAAACACTGAGCAAAGCGAGCAGCACGCGCTGGGGAGATGGCACATCCACAGCTTCTCTGTTACGTGCTTGTCAGTGGCTTATTGCTTCATCGACCACGCTGGCGACCGGGTGTGAATCACAAAGCCAAGCAGGCAGAGACAAATCGATGCGCTGCCATTCCGCCCCTCCTGTCTCTCCGGAGAGCCCGTACCGAAGTTGTGCAATTGGTCCTGATGTTGACAGGGAGGGGAAGGGGGGGTCTCCACACCACAGCTACTGCACTGCTCGCTCGGCTGCGCCCCGAGCTGCGTATTGCCTTAACCCCTAGAGAATTGCATGCTGCTGAGCTCGGTCTCAACGACTCGCCATTTTAAGGCTAACCTCGAACCGCTTGCTCTACGCAGGTTGTCTAGGTGTTCCCACGGCTCGTATCAACCTACGGTCAACGCTAGCTGGTGGCTGGCCGTAGCTCCCAGGGCACGTTTGCTCAGTCACCTCTCTGTGCTTCTGACTACACAGTTCCTCCCTGGATGGAGTGGTGAGGCTTTGGAGATTTGATTCCCTTGGATCTCTTCATGTAATCATACTTCAGATAGCGACTCTCTTCAGGCCTGGAGCGCTTAGATGTGCGGAGGACAGTTGTCTTTTTTCGTCACAGCAGGATCTCCAGGCCATCCTGCCTCCCCCGGTGCCCGAGGCACTGGCAGACCCTCTGCCCTAAATCTCTGCTGGAGCCAAACATGCATCTCCGCTGCCCGGAGCTCTTAAAAACCTCTGTCTCGCAGCTGAATTGACTTACAAGGCACCTGACTGAATTGTAGGAGCCATCGCTTACTGGGAATCCCACACGTTCCTCCCAGTCTTCTCTTCCTCCAGAACTTCAATAGACTACTCGCCTACTTAACCTGCCTTGCTTGCTGTGAATCCGGACGGCCTCAGCTGAAGTCCCTCTGTTGGGAAGAGCCTTTTCCCCACGGATCTCCCCAGTAAGCAAACACCTGCGCGCCTTCCTAACAGTTCAGAGCCAGGCTGATCTCGTCCCATCGCATCTTTTCGCACTTCCCCGGGAGTGAGAATCGTCCCGCAAAGGATTACTGGAACAGCCAATTGCTTAAATACCGTTGTTAGCTCGGCACGGGCATCAAGACTGGTCTTGGCTTCCTATTGCCACTTATCCCACGAAAGGTAACGGGTGGCTCTCTTGCCATATTCTGATTTAGGCTTTTGTTTGGTCTTGAGACTGCTCTGTACACTGCAGCTCCTGCACGGGGCGCTAGGTCACCACAAGGAAGTCATTCAGACATCCTTATGAACTGGGGTTTTTTTAATCGGCAAATAAATATAAAAATTTCTCCCTTTTTGAAAGATTAACAGCAAAACTCAAGAAAACTGACTTTTTGTTTTTGCCAACAATCACTGCACTAGCCGTCTGTACCTGCCAGCCATGCCCTGCCCCCAATCGCATCCAAACCAGGCGACCGCTTTCACCCGGCTGGAACAGAGGTGCAGAAGACTTCAGGACAGTCAGGCTCTTACTAGCCTCATGAAAACCAGTAGGGTAGAGTGCTTTTTCCACCTGGTCGTCTTAACATGTTTTTTTTCCCCCGCCAGATTTTACCGGGAGGGGAAGGTTTCACATAGCCAGAAATGTCATATGTTGGGGGTTTTTTCTGCAAAAGCTTAAGAAAACTTCTCCATTTCTGCACCCGCTGTGATAAACAACAAAGACTTAAAGCCTCAGACTTAGCTAGAAGTGTTATTAACTGGGGAATCTTGGGGATTTTCCCGCTCACTCTCGCTGACAGAAATGAATCTCGGCATCTCCGATGGAAAAGCAGCAAAGCTGATGCGTATCCACTGCCAGCCCAAGCTAGAAGGGTAATTTTTTCGGCTGCGAGACTTTGGATGAAGCGGTCTCTGTGGTTCCTGTCTTTGTGGGAGATGAGTTTCACTCCGACTCTTCTGCAGGGGTCTGCTCCATTTCTTCGCTNAAACCTCTGTCTCGCAGCTGAATTGACTTACAAGGCACCTGACTGAATTGTAGGAGCCATCGCTTACTGGGAATCCCACACGTTCCTCCCAGTCTTCTCTTCCNTGATGCGTATCCACTGCCAGCCCAAGCTAGAAGGGTAATTTTTTCGGCTGCGAGACTTTGGATGAAGCGGTCTCTGTGGTTCCTGTCTTTGTGGGAGATGAGTTTCACTCCGACTCTTCTGCAGGGGTCTGCTCCATTTCTTCGCTCTGTGCTCTTTACTCTGGAGCTGATCAATAGCACAAGAGATAAGGCAAGATGTTTTAATAATTTCTCACCGTTTGTGCAGTCTGGGAGCCCGGAACGGGGAATTTATTACTTTACTGTCACAAATCCAATACTACCGCCACAAACCCAGCGATACTACTGCTTGCATGCCGAGATGTCGGTGGATCCGGGGTTGTCTTCACGCCATCCGCTTCAGGCTGTGTCAGACGCCGAACACAGGGTGNGTGAATCCGGACGGCCTCAGCTGAAGTCCCTCTGTTGGGAAGAGCCTTTTCCCCACGGATCTCCCCAGTAAGCAAACACCTGCGCGCCTTCCTAACAGTTCAGAGCCAGGCTGATCTCGTCCCATCGCATCTTTTCGCACTTCCCCGGGAGTGAGAATCGTCCCGCAAAGGATTACTGGNGCTGTGACGCAATCTCGGCTGAGAGCACCACCTCTCTGCATGACCTTCGTGGTGGCTTTGGCTGCCTGACTTGTGGAATGACGTGGATTTCGGTGTTTCCCTTCGCTCCGGTGACGGCAGGGCTCCCGCCGGCAGCCCCACCGCTGCTGGGTCTGGTCTCAGGACGGCGGGGCACCACCTCGGAAGTGCTGCTGCCCTGCGACGGCGCTGAGGGCTGCGCGTATACCCTCTGCAGCTTCAGCTGTATTTCAAGTTGCTCTGAAAGGGGAGGTTTCCCAAGGAGTTTTTGTGCCAGGTCGTCATTTTCCACTCTCACGGCCGTGAGAGGAGACGGGGCTTCACCGCGATCTATCGCTGAACAGAGGGATCCCTCTCCAGAGGAACCGGCTGCTGAGGAAACACGACTCTCGGCTGACGTTTTCACCCATCCATTAATCCCTCGCAGTCTTCAAGGCGGGTTGTGTTAGATTCAAGGCCGATATGGATTAATTCGGCCAACAGAAGTGTGGAACAAGCTCTTTGCGCGCCGTGCACGGGACTGCTGCGCACAACGACTGCGCCGATGATTCTGGCAAGGGGCTGCGAGCAAAGTTTCCCGCAGCTACCCCACCTCTTGTTTTTTTCCGTTGGAGCGTAGGGAGAGAGAGGAAGGGTGTGCGGAGGATTTTGGGCGGGGGATCATCTAATTCCATGCAACTAAGCAGTATTTTGAAGGCAGGCTAAAAAGATCGTCAGGCTTCAAAGGTCTGGTTCCCTCCACCTATTTGTAAATCAGCAGCGCTAAAGTCAGCAGCCACCTCTGGCAGAGAAACGGGAAGGTGACTTTACGAAACGAGGCCTTTGAGAGCCCCTCATCGGAGCCGAGAGGCCCGCTCCCTGCCTGCTGCACGCATTAGCATGGGAACGGCCCCCACCGAAGCGCAGGGCAACCTTCGGGGCCGCTGATTGCGCTTGTAATTCAGCAGGGCTGCGGCAAGCGGCGGCTCTCACCCGTGGCAGCGAGGCACAGCTCAGGCAAGGCAGGGCCGTGCCCGTGCCTCGCTGCTGGCGACCCCGATTGTGTTTTGAGGCCGCGTGTCCTGGGAGGCAAAGGCACAGCACGCTCGCGTGAGCCCCGTCAAGGCTTTGCTCAAGTGGAGGGGCAGAGGAGCGCAGCGCTGGGGTGAGCTGGAAAGCGTCGCCGAGAGCGACTCCGCTTACGCAATGTACTGAAACGCCTTCTCGTCTCTTCCCAAGACCTCGCTCGTGCATAAAACAAGAAGCTGGCCGAGACGGTTTTTGTGCTTATGAGGCTCTCGGGAAGGGAGGCTGGGAACCTGAGGCTGGGGATGAGCGAGGAAGGACGTGACCCGGGCTGGCAGCCGAGGCGGAAGAGCGGTGACAAGTCACGGCTCTGCAAGATGGGTTTCTGCCAGAAGTAAGAGTAGCAGGGGAAAACGCCTGGGAGTTTTTCGTGGCGCGTCACTCGGTGGCTTGTGTTAGTCTCTCCCACTTCTGCTGCAGTCGGTTTCGATTTTCTTTTCACTTAGGGAATTGACCCCCCACCACCACCCCCGGACTGCCCTGCGCAGGCAGTTGTCCCCTAGAAAGCTGAGGAAAACGGGTAAAAATAAGCATTTGAATTTCGTCTGGGCTTCTGTGACCAAGCCACGCAGGCACCGCTGTGGCTGGGGGCAGCAGTGCTGGCTTGGAAAATCACAGCCGAGTCTCAGAGCGGTTAAAAACACCCTCCAGCAAACTCTGCGTACGTCTTCCTTTCTGGCAGCGGCAGGACGACGGGTCCTCCTTCTTCCCCCAGCCCACTTGGGCTCAGGTTTAAGTCCAAGTGTCCCCGTTTGTACGCCCTTGCTGCTTGCTAAGAGCTTTACAGCCCGCCCTATCTAAAAAAGTTGAGAAATAAATTCAACCAGCAAGGAGTTTCTTTGCTGCCTTTTTTTTTTTGTCCCTGCAAAACTCCACGGCTTCGTTGGTCTTGACTTCCATTGTGTCATTTTTGGCTTACCAAAAGATGGCAATAATGAATAAATCCCCCCGAGACAAGAAGCCACCGTGCTCCCACCTTCAGAATGCCACATCCGATCTAGGCTCATGGGGATAACGCTAAGATGAAGACTGTCCTTGGNGTTGGTCTTGACTTCCATTGTGTCGTTTTTGGCTTACCAAAAGATGGCAATAATGAATAAATCCCCCCGAGACAAGAAGCCACCGTGCTCCCACCTTCAGAATGCCACATCCGATCTAGGCTCATGGGGATAACGCTAAGATGAAGACTGTCCTTGGGGCTTCCCAGGAACATCTCTGCCACGTTGTCCTTCTGGTCAAAGAAGTCGGCAGACACCAGGAATAATGTGTGCTGTGTGTGTGCAGCGAGACGTACCTCTGGCAAGGCTTTGCTGCCTGCCGATGCCCCCGAGACCGCTCCGTGCACACCATTAGGCCAAGCCGTGAAAGCAGCTCTGTCTTCCTCAGGCTTTGCCCAAGAGGACGGCGAGTGTTAATGCGGCACTGGAAACCTCATGTTCTTGTCAAACCCCCGGTGATTAGTGTTCCCAGATTAATAGATACAGCTCTACTTAAAACCAGATCAATAGTTTTCACTCACTTTTTTTTTTGGTCCCGTTCCCTGGAGCTGAGGCATTAAGCGATCGCTCCTGGAGATATATTGCACAAGGTGCAGTTCTGTATGGAAATGAGCTTCCCGAGGAGAGCAAGTGTTCGGATGATAGCTCGTGCCTTTGACCATGCCTTTGTGGATGGCACTGCCTGAGCAGCGGTATGTATTCTTTCAGGGCTGTGAATAATTACTAACCTCATTCGGCAGCTGAGGTGATAACTAGAAAAGTTTCTTTCTGGGGACTCGAGCAAGTGTGAGTGAATAAAGGAACGTGTCTCGCTTGCCGTTCGCGAACACGGGGATTTCGATCATCCTGCCCAGACAGGAAGGCTGGCGAACGTCCGGGGCGTTCTGCTGTTGCCCATCCCCTCGCGTCCATTTTAGGCTCAGGTTTGTCTCCCTACGACCCGCTTTGCCCAGACACCAGCTCGCCGCAGCAGCCTTGCAAGCAAACTCGGAGCAGACGAGGTGTTTGGCTTCTCCTACGGTTTGCTGATAAACTGTTGGGCCGTGCGGCATCCTGTATACCTCAAATCCCAAGACTAAATACCCATTGCACGAGCACGGCTGGGTAGCGAAGGGGCTTCTTGTGTTTCTGGTTTTCTCCAGACAGGAGTGATGCCAGCTAGAAACTGTTGTCACGGGATAACGGGTGCCCCGCTGATGCACCAGCACCAAGGCAAAGCCGAGACAGCTATTTTGCAAGCGGGAGATGCTCGTCTTGTGACGCTAAATGATTGATGCTGCAGATGCAATCATTTGCTTCTGTGGATGTTGCGGGAGCTGTGGCGATACACGCTAAAACCTGTTACTGAACTGCTCCGTCCTCGTTGTTTCCCTCACGCTACAGGACTCTTGTCTTGAACAGACATCAGCCCATCTATAAATGCATCTTGAGTCAGTATCAGGCGGGTCCCTGACTGGCTAAGCTTTGTTTTATCTTTTAAGACATTTTTCTGTCTGCTCCTCTTCCTTTTGCAGCGCGACAACGCGTCCCGTGGAAGATGCTGCACGCAAAGCAAGACGGTGGGAACTCTGAAACGATGGGTTTGGGGGGGACCCTTCCTTGGGCAGAGGCGCCGCACCAAACGATGATAACCTTCCCGTCCTGGGGGAGCAAAATGCCCCCCCCAGAAAACAATTTCCGCTACGTAAATGCTGACAGACTACTTTTTATATTGCCTGGCTGTGATGATCTCTTTCTGGAGGATGTAACTTTGAATCTGGGTAGATCTGCCTGTGTTGAAGAGCTGAGTTTCTCCAGGAATTGGCTTGGTCCTGAGTGGACCCCGGGACCTGCGCTGTCCCCACGGGCACCTGCCCTGTCCCCAAGGAGGTGACCGATGCCCTCGGCTGGGGCTGCCTACCCTGGAGAGGGTCCACGGGGTGTACTCGTACTTGAGAAGCGGGCGAGGGACTGCTCGTAAATCCGTTATGACAACATTGCAGCGGGGCAAGCTGGTTTTAGGCTTGCTTAAGCATTGTGTGTCGGGGAGCAGGCAGGAGTTTGGGCAAACGGTGGGGTTTTGAGTCTCTTCTCCCCGTGGGTGCTGCTGTGATGGGAGGCCTTCAGGGCTGAGTCTGCCGCTTTGGACGAAGGCCCTGCACGAGCCGGTGGGGCTCATGCGCTGGGTGTGGTGGGGTGCAAGGCGCTCCACACCTCCCTGGGTGCAGCCATGGGGACGCTGGGCTCAGTCCTGTAAGATCTCTCCAGGGGCTCTTCCTTCCTGATGAATCTCTCTGCAGGGGATACATCAGCAATGGAAAGGAGGAAGGGAGACCAAGACAACTTCCATCCAAACCCACGTGTCCGAGCCTTGCCAGGAGGCCGCACGGCCCTTCACCTTGTTCTGAGGAGGTCTCTGTACGCATAGAAAGAGACACAGACCCCTACCCAAAGCCTGGCAGCCCTTCCTCTGGATGCAGCCTTCTCCTGGAGGTGACAGATCGTGGGCTGCAGCACAGGTATGAGCAAAGAGTTGAGGCAACCGCTGCTCGAGGCTCAGAGCTCTCAGTTTCTTGAGGGCAGCAGGCAGCAAGGTGGCAGACCATCCAGCCCTCCGTTGCCCTCGTTCCTCTCCCTCCTCAGCACCTAGAGACATTCGCAGCTCTAATCCGCCAGCAGCTGAATGCCCTGCGGTCTGGAGCTGTACAGCCTCGTGCCTTGCTTCCATCAGCGCGGATTTGGTAGCCCCAGTGATGAGGATCACGCAGCAGGCACTGCTGCAAAAAAACCCCGCGGTTTAGCGTTTCACTGAATTTACCGTTTCCGGCGTGGATGGGTCTGTGCGAAAAGCTCCGTTTCACGGCGTGTCTTTGTAAAAAGCAGCGCGGGACAAGACGGGCGACCCAGGCAGAGAGCACCTGCGTGCCGCCGCCCTCGATGCGCGCGTGGCTCGGCGACCGCACCGCCGCGCGGAGCACACCGCCGCTTCTCACAGGCGAGACCGCGTCGGGCATGCGCATCCTCGGCGATGCTGGCACGTATGCGGCACGGTGCTTTCGCACAGAGGGCCGGGCGCTCGCGGCAGGCGAGCGGTCCCTCCGCGGCAAAAAGGGCACGCGTGCGTCCCACGGCCACGCAAACCCAGGTGGCAAAAGCACGTATGAGTTACTGCAGTCGCTTCAAGCACTGATGCTGTGGAAGGTGCTAGTGAGAAGTATTTTATATGCTTGGATGATGCCAGGGGACCAGGATGGGGGACAGCCTCTTCTCCTGCCTCAATTAGGTGATTCAGGTGACAGAAAAGGGGCTCACTTCAGCACGTGCTGCGTAGCACCCTCGGTCCTTAGCGAACATGCCCACCCTTCCCGGCTCAGCAAACCTGCATCAGGCTGGGGGAGGAGGAACTCCTAAACCCGGGGATCCTGACCTCTGCTTGAACGTTCCAGTCTCCAGGACATGGGCAGAGATACACCGAGTTTGCCCAGCCCTCTCGTCCTAAATTCCTCTTTTTGTGGCCAGACATTCCCAGAGGAGCTGACGCCCTCCCTCGCCCGGCTCCATCTGCGTGACGGGAGGAACGCTGGTATTTTAGCAGAACATCGGTGATATCACGATAAGTCAGGGAAATATTGGCTGAGGGGAAGGCTTGCAACGTGTCCCATGCCGTCAAAGATCTAGGAAAGATATGGCCACCGCAGGTGTGGCCTGGGGTTAACTGGTATTCCTTAAAGTTATTACATCTAAACAAATACCCGTCAGGCGGCGTGTCGCGGTTAGAGCTCTGCCCTCTTGGGGAGACAGGCATCTGTCAAGTGCTTATAGACTTATAAATTCAAGAGCTGCTTCGGTTTAAAGCAACCATGTACAGATTCACCTGCGGGAGCCGTCTCCGTCAGCTCCGGCAGAGGTGGGGCTGCGGGTGAGCGGGGAAAGGGTGCTGGGCACGGCTCCCTGCGCCAGGCAGAAAGTGAGGACACAGCGCAAGGCGGCATTTCCCAGTCGAGAAATTGAGGTTTGGGATGAGTAGCGGCAGCAGGTAGGGGACAGGAGGTGCCGAAATGCTCTGGGAGCAGAGCCAAGCTGGGCAAAGGCTCCGCATCGTTCCCGGGCAGCGCACCAGCGCTGGGGGAGCCGTAAACGCCACTCGTGCGATCCGCAGTCCCTGATTTATGAACCTCGCCTCCCTTCTTCCAAGCTTTCCACTCATGAAAGCAGCCGGGAAGGCGGCAGCGTCTGGGCACCGCCGGCTCGCCGCGGGACCCTCACCCGAAGCATCCCCCCCCCCCCC
>VZSC01006787.1:6380-87707 GCA_013398225.1 Steatornis caripensis
GGGGGGGGGGGGGGGGGGGGGGGGGGGGGGGGGGGGGGGATTGGTGGAGAGAGAAAGAGTATCTATAGCACAAAACAAACCAAAATTGAATGACCAATCCTTAAAAAGAGAATTAGTTTATTCTGAAAATGTCAGAGCAGTAAACTTTGACATAGTGAATTAGTATTTCCACCCATATGTTTCTTTCCAACAACATTCTGGTATGCTGGCATTCGCAGACTATTTTGTTTATGATGCGATCACAGACTCTCAGTGAATGTGCTCCCATCAAAGTGGCACTGCCTGGATTCATTCCAGATTCAGTGGTTTCAGCAGAGAAGCAGACCCTACAGGGCCCCTGAGTAGGGCTGCAGCTAGGTGCCAAGCCTTTGCTCAAAGGATAGTGATGTGTGATTTTGATCCAATTTCTGCATGAACTTGGAAGAAATTGGACATGTGATTGACTTAGTAGGTTTACTGTGATCCACCATGGGATTCATGTCATTTCCTAAATCTTTGATGTAAATAACATAGGGCTAGCTTCAATCTGTGAATTTTGCAGATATATTTTGATCGATTTCTAGTGTCAAAATGAAGCCACACAGCATGAAAAGATGGGTTCATTTCACATTTACACTTTTATTTTAAAAAACGGAAATATTTTATTTGTACAAATAGCAACTTGGGACTGTTCCTTCATGTGCTCTTTAGTGCATTTGTGTTGAAATTGTTTTAAGCTACTGATAAAATGCATTTGAAACAAGAATGAGTCAAAAGATCACATCTAAAAGGGCACATTAATGCTAACAGCCTATCAGGAACTTAACTACATGACAGCTCTGAGAGCAAATGCAAAGCTGCCAATATTATCCGGGGAGTCAGCCAAGAAGCCAGATGCTACCAAAAAAAAATATTCTCTGCTGTTTGGCATTTTGGGGTCTCATGGGTGTCATTGAAAAACAAAAAGATCCAGTGTAATTTATAGAACAATATGCTAGGCCTCAAACGCCTCTACTGTTGCTCACAACAATTTCATGCTGAAGAGTGGTGGTGTCAAAAAACCCAAAAGCATCACAACTGGTAGTATAGGAAAAGGATGTGAAAAATAAAAGCAATTTTCCAATTCATCTTCCTTGTTATATTAAATTTGGGAATCAGAGAAATTTAGGCATAGCTCAGGATACTGGGGTGGGGAATGAGCTAAGCTAGAAGTAGAATTTCATTAAATCTGGCCTCCAATATTAGTTTTTGAATCAGCTTTCTGCTGTGTGAATCAGATAAATTTAAAAGGCAAAGAATTACTTAGCAAAGGGTCCTGCAAAGAAAAACAAAGCTAATTGATTTTATTTAACTTTATTTAGTGCTGAGAGATAAGACCAGGAATAGATACTCTTTTAATTAAATATTCATAAGATTGATCTTGATTTGTGTTATTTATCTGTTTCTTCAATTTTTTTCTCCCTTTATTTTAAAGATTGATTGAACTAATGCATGTGTCTTACTTAATTTTCAATTGCATTAATAACTGTAGTAAATAAATTTCCTGTGCTTTTTTTCTACATACTTGTTTTCTTAAAATTGATATCAATGTACTCTTAAAGAGCTGATGCGTTGTATTTTAAAAGTGAATTTCATTCAGAAGTGTTAGCAGAAATTACCACAAAGATGTTTTTAAAAGTCCTTTAAGTTTATTGTACTTGCCTAGGCAAAGAGTGAAATAGAATAATATAACGTGTAGGCAATTATCATAAATATCTCACATTACTGACAATATGTTGAAAGAATACTTGGGAGGTATGAATCAGTTCAGATAAAACAAGTGAATTTCTGAGTCTGCAAGACTCACTATCCCATTTGATTTTAAAATATCTTACCACACTATGCGTCCTAGTGTCATCTTTTGAGGGGACTAATGGAATTTTTCCATTTTTTTTATAATGATTGTTATTATGATAGCTCAGTTTGACTACATTATATGAGAATTGCAAAGATAGTTTTAATAGGCTTTTAATAATTTCTGTGTAATATTCATTCTTTAAACACAGGGAAGTTCTTTGAGTTTTAGATAGATGATGAACCGAAGTGACTAGAACTGGAAGCAGGGAATGAGCAGCCCAATATTGCCCTTCTTTGTTATGGGGCATAAAAATATATTTCCAGAGCCAAATGTTCTATTTTAGTAAACTGCTCTTTCTAGATAACTACCAGATTCCTCTGAACACCAAGGTTAGCATGCACACCAAATTTCCAGCTGCCAAAGTGCAAGACATTGAAAGAAGCAGTGATGTTTTGAAGGAAAGAGACCTTATTTTTCAAAAAAGATTTCCCTCAAATCTCCCTCACCCACACAAGACTTTCTCAGTGACATTTATTCTAGTAAAATCACATTTTAAATAATGCTGATTTTGAAAGGATATAAATTCTCTGGTAAGTAGGAAAGATTCTGGAATGTTTATTTACTCTCAATGCATTCACTGTTTTTCTCTAGGGAACAGTCCCCCAAACATCTCAGTGACTAAAATGGTCATTTCATTATCATGAGCAGCAAAGGAGCCTTTTTGAATCCTTATGGTTTTAAAGTGTTAGCTTCAGAGACAAGAAAATATCGGGAAGTAGGCAAAATCCTCATCCCTTATAAAATAAGATGGTAAAAGATAATGTTTCACAGCAATGGCCCAGTTTTTCTGACTGTGTCATCAAAAATGACTGACATTAAATAATGCTGAGATCATTTTCAGTAGGGAGGTATGAATCCAGAAACCGAGTTTATAAGTAGCAGGAAAAACTGCTACAGAAAACAGTAGCACTCTGTGAGTAATGACTTCACAAAATATGTTCAGTTACAATTGAACATCAGCCAGTTACAATTTAACTCTCTTCATGGTATTGGCAGTTTTCTGTTCCTCTTTCCATTCTCTTTGCCCTGAAAGAAATTGTATGATTCGATGTTATTTTCCTGAGCTGCACAATTTTGCAGTAATGCAAAACCAAGCTCCAAGCATACATTTTAGTTTAACTTACCAATACTGTTAAACCAGCGCTGGCACTTCTAAAGCCTCTCTCGATCAATGAGAAAAGCAGAGTGTAACTGCAAACCCACCATGCAAGCCTGCAGGTAAGGAAGCCAAGAAGTCAGTAATGTGCCTACTCTGATTCACACCATGTCTCATGGTGTCTCAAAATAACATATATTTGTGGATAACAGAGCTTATTTTTTACTCCAATTTCACCTAGAGGATTGAGAGCACAGAAGATGGTACATTGGTTGAATTTCTAGGTTTTACACCTCTGGGCTGTGTTACGTATGCGACTTTATGCACATGAAGAAGTGATTTTGCTCTCTGAGAGATTGTCTTCCAATAAAGTGATGCAATTCCAAGAGGAGAACACTTCATATTTCTTCCAAAAATTTCTAAATCAAAGTTCAGTCAAGAGCCTTCCTAAGGACCACACAGGAATAGGATCTATGAAAAGCCACTCTGATACCGTTTGCCCATGTCACAAGTTGCAACTTCTCTGAAAGGGAAGGGGAATAGAAGGGTGGCATCTATTTTTCCCCCAATGAGACACCGAATCAACACAGAACAGAAAAATAGAGAACTGGTCTCCTAAAGATGCAGAATTGTCTTTCCTTCGGAAGAAAGGAGCAATAATAAAGATTTCTAGGTTTCTATTAAATATCTGGTGTTGTGAAAAATTTTATGATTGCTCACATCATGGCAGAGTGGCAAAAAATTCCTCCAAAACATGACAGTATGAAAGGGGAAGGTAATAATTTATACATTATGAATGTCTTCAGGATCAAACGTTCTGCCCTGTAAAAGGGAAGAAATGCTGATGTGATAGCTGTAGCAAACAGATTGGCCACACTTTGGAATTTCAGGTGAAATCATCATTTTTTTCCTCTATTTTTTTTTCTTTTAAAAGACAGGAGTTCCATTACTTTAAAAGCTAGTTTAGCATAATTTCTCTCGACTTTGTGATTTTCATGAAAATTATAGCTCAGAACACCATTTGCTGTGCCCATAATGATCTGCTGACAATGTCAGGAAATGAATAGGTAAGGTGTGGGCAACACTCTTGGCCATATTTTAGATTTGGACATACACTTATTGTCAACTGTATTACCAAACATTTAGAAAACTGTGGTAATAAAAATGTTGACTGCACAACCATTCAAAATACCAAGAAGTCAAGGTAATCTGAGTATCACAGTATTACACCCCCAAATATAACATACACTATACTGCCCTTCTTAATGCTAACCTTCTTAATACACTCATTCCTATTGCTAAATAAAATTTTAGGCATCTGTCACTATTTAAAGCTGGGCTAGATATTAAATGGATGACAGATGTTCTCTGCTAACACTTTCCCTCCCCAGGAGGGGAAGGGAAAGAGAAAAGGGAAACAGGCTTATGTGTTAGAAAAAATAAAACAGCTTTAATATAACTATAATAATAAGGTATAATAAGTAAGAGAAAAAATAATGAAGTATATACAAATATATACAAAACCAATATTGAGCTTCCCCAATGTTGATCACCCAAATGCTACACAGCATGTCCTGGGAAAGTCCCAGACTGGACTCAGCAGCAGATAGGAACTGTATTCAGGAATGCATGGATTGGGATTGAAGGCAGAAGAAACGGACAGAGTCCTTCTCGGGCGCTGGCCATAGAAGAGAGCTTGACCCTTGTAATCCCTCAGCTTTATACAGAGTATGATGCATATGGGATGGAATACCCTGTTTAAGGTTTGGGTCACCTGTCCAACCTGCTCCTCCCCACTGGAGGGTCTCAAGTGTGACCCCTTCTCCACTCTTTCATTTCTGGTGCATAAGAAAGCAGAACCAAGGAGAGACCTTAGTTTCCATAGGAATAAGTATAAGCAAGAGGCTTTCTGCATACTATTTTACTGTCACTCCAGCACTAAGTATAAACATGTAGCCTTATCACTCCTAGAAGCAGACTCTGTCTCAAAAAACATGTAGTTAATTTCAGAGAGTGAAACTTCTCAGAAGAGACTTATCTGGAAAGTAAAATTACTAAAAAGATTTGTTCTGTCCTAGCTCAAACCAGGACAGCACCAAAGGAGGAATATGCAATCTATGGGATATTTTCTTAGCCTTCATTCTGGGTGGGAAACAGCACTGAGTCTAGGTTTCTTGTGGCTTCTCAGATTGATCTTGTGAATAGGAGCGGAATGTTTCTTCAGTTTTAATGGACACTAACGCCTTTATAATAGAATGATATTTCAAAGAGTGTGCAGCCCTCTCCTGGTTTATAGAGATTTATAGAAATATGTATTTAGTTCATACTTGGAAGGGGAAAGAGAAAAAAACCAACAACAGTATAAGTAAAGAATTTGCTTATCCTGGAATGGGCATGAGATCAGCGCTTAGCATTGTCTAGACTCTGCTTTAAAGAAACACTGAGACTTACAGTTGGTTGAAATGAGTGGAACTCAGAGTGGCAAAGTTAGTCAGGACAAGAAGATTGAGTAGGGTGCGGAAATTTATTTAAGTAAGTAACTGAATAAATAAATATTTGTCTAAGAGTGGAGAATCTAAGGAAGTGGTTACTGTTTAAGAGTTCGGTATAACAGTGTCTTTGAAGAACCATTGCTTTCCTGAACTGACTGTACGTATTTAGA
The DNA here is from genome assembly GCA_013398225.1 of Steatornis caripensis. NCBI lineage: Eukaryota > Metazoa > Chordata > Aves > Caprimulgiformes > Steatornithidae > Steatornis > Steatornis caripensis. Next base: position 12,015 of record VZSC01006787.1, read on the forward strand.
AAACCATGACATTTTAATATTTTCTAAGATTGAAGAAAACAGACAGGCTCATTTCAAGTTTTAAAGTGTTAGAAAAGTGTCTATGACCAACATGAGAAAACAGTCTCTTCATGCTTTGAATGTTCAAAACATATTCAAATGTAAAAATCCAATAATTTAATTGCAATAACAAATTCACTGATGTGTGTTTATCTTTCTTTTACACATGGGGATTTACTAAAAATCACCTTATGGAAAAGTAGTTCTATGTGCTACAATCCAAACTCAATGGAGCACTACACATAAAAGTTATTAAAATCAAATGGTTCCTTTAAACTTTAAATTCAAACTCAGAGCACCAGCTAATCCAAAAGGATATTAAGTGAAATGCCCCTCTGGGAAATGGTAAAATTAGTGCACTCAGGAAGAAAGTTAAATGCTGAACCAAGCTAAGAACAATGAAATTGCTTGAAAAATAAGCATTTTCACAATATGTTCATATGCATATGTGCACATATTCAAACATTAAACACTCAAATTGCTTAATCACTGCAAAAGAGTACACTTCATGTGACCAGCTTCTAGCCTCTTCTTTTTTATTGACTTGTCTAAATTCAAAGACAAAGAGGTCCTTTAAACTTTTTGTCTATTGATATTTTCTCATTGCACAAAATATAAATGTCTAACCTTTAACAGAGCAATCGTATTACCAATATATAATAATGATTTATGTTTTCTAAGACCGAGGTCAAGTGTTAGGGAAAATCATCCTGCCTCTTCCAACCTTTGTAGATACCACGCTCAATCAAAGGCACTTTGGTAATTTATATGACATTATGATTATCCCATAGCATCTCCATAAAATTTGAGAGCAAATCAAATCTTCACAATGTTCATTACTGTTCTTGAAGAGAGCTAACCAATAGGTGGATTTTCTTTAATAGAAATAATACAGATAACCAGGTATGTTGTTATAAAGGACTTGCTAGACTTCCTGGTCATCTGTGGGCAGCACCCATCAGTGTTTTCAATAGCTGTGAAAACTGTACTATGTACCAACAGCTTTTGGATTCCTGTAAATGTGACTAGACCTGCCACTGGTGTGTGTGACTTAGCTATCAGCTACATATGTCCTCCTTCACATCTGATACTTCACCTAAGAGCTTACATGATTTTCTTGGCAAAATCAAGTGGTCTAAAGAACAATATCACTCCGCCTACAAAACATTTTCACTCTTATTTCCTTAGTCCATCATAGGTGTAGCAGCATTACTTTTTGCAATGATGTTATTATTCAATATGAGTGGGCACCTCCCAAAATGCATACATATTTCCTCTCCCTCAGATTTGTATGTTTAATAAACTAATTTAATTATTTTACACTATTAAGAAAGCATGCCTTTGTTCTCCTAAAAAAGTTTTTACTTTTCATATAGTCTTCATTATATTAAAATATTGTGCTAGAAATTCTGCCAATGAGTAAAGCAGTTGGGTGAATTTAAAGACCAACACATTGCGTCTTTAAGGGAACATGTTAAATATCAGTACTTGTAAAGTCTTGCAAAGTACATCTAATGCATCCAATAAAATCAGTTCTGTACAACATGTTATTGAGTAATTAGTGCTTAAACCAGAAGTTCTACTTCTTATTAGTCATCTTGATGCTCAGATTGCATAAGTTAAATTGATTTTTTAAGGAACCACAAATACCATAATCACGAATTTTATTGTTTTATGTAGGATGTTATGAAAAAAATTGCCTCATTGTCTTCAATGTGAAACAAGATTACTTTTCCCTAAGCAATGCAGTAGAAGGTACATAAAATCAAGTATGTGAAATCATTGGTTCCCTAATGCCACTGTTCTCAGTAGAGATAATTGCTTCATTCAGTTCATAAATTCTCTTGCTTGTTTGCATTTGTAGCTTTCCCACACAACCTCACTTGACTGATCTAATGTTAGATGTTGGTTCAGCTCCGTTATTTCTGATTGAAATATAGTAAGCTGGCAGCAGCTGAAGATGAATCCGATATCATTATTATTGGCTTTTGCACAGAGATCAATCAAGATCCAACAGGACTTCAGTAACTTATTTGCTCCCTTATAATGTCTTAATACCCTCTCACTCTTTCAGAGGGGTTGTTTGATTTCTTATTATGTCATAAATGAAGTGTCCTGCTTTTTTCTAGCTATATATTAATTTCTTCTCAAAAGACACAACATATTCATTGTGAAGGAAGCTATGGATAAAAATAGGAAGTGTCAGCCATTTATTATTATTATTTGTTTACATTATGGCTTTATTTAAGAAGTTCCGACCATATCACTGTCCTGAACAGAAAGGATGACAAAGGTACAACAGCACAGTGATCAGAAAGAACTTAGAAGGTATTACATGTAGAGTTATGATAACCACCACCATCTAACAAGTATTTAATAATCATCTGCTTTAACAACAGAACCCTTGTTTTGTAATCAACTACATACGTTTATTTTTAAGATTAGAGTGATTAATATTAATTAAGACCTTGAACTCACACTTTTTCAGCTTACTATTAACAAAATATATATGTACCAGTTATTCACAATTTTGNAATAGGAAGTATCAGCCATTTATTATTATTATTTGTTTACATTATGGCTTTATTTAAGAAGTTCCGACCATATCACTGTCCTGAACAGAAAGGATGACAAAGGTACAACAGCACAGTGATCAGAAAGAACTTAGAAGGTATTACATGTAGAGTTATGATAACCACCACCATCTAACAAGTATTTAATAATCATCTGCTTTAACAACAGAACCCTTGTTTTGTAATCAACTACATACGTTTATTTTTAAGATTAGAGTGATTAATATTAATTAAGACCTTGAACTCACACTTTTTCAGCTTACTATTAACAAAATATATATGTACCAGTTATTCACAATTTTGGAGACCACCAGCTCAGTTATTTCTTTTTGCATATTTGCTGTATTTTTCATGCCCATTTAAGAATTTTTGTATTTGAAAAGGACATATTTACTTTCCTTAAACCTTGTTTTTGCAAATATTTCAGAAGCTTGACAAATAATCCCATTTGCCTTTTTGTGACCAAGATTTAATCAAAATAATGGTTATTATTAATTTATTTTTTATTTCTATATTCAATTGAACTGTTTATAGCTTATACCAACTTCCATATATCAAAACCTCTTATTGCTCTACAACAAAAAATCTCCTCAGTAATCTTCTGTTATGCTAGAATTGTATCAGTTTCAGCAAACTTCACCTTTTTACTGCATTAGAACATACACATATTAAATTTTTCACCCTTGAGAACAGTCTACATCGAAAATCCACTTTTGTTTTCACTATCTTTGTGTCAAAAAGATTTACTCAGCCCATTTGGCTCATAAAGGAATAAAATGGTCATAGTATTCCCCTCTGATCTTCTTGATTTCTTTTTTTTTTTTTGGGGGGGGGGTGGAGGAAGAGTAAAAATATTTAGGAACATAGAAAACAATTTGAACTATAAATGGTTAATTTTCACGTGTCTCTTCCAAATAAATTATATTTGGAGGTCTTTCGTAATGGTAAGACAGATTCAAAATCAGTAAATACCTGTTCAGTTAAGTTCTGCAGTTTAGTGAAGACTCGGTTTTTGTCACAATAAACAGTAACATAGTACTTTGTTAATTTATGATAACTTACAGGTTTCTTTACATTGCTGCATCTTCTGACTTTCTTTCATTGCCAAAATTCCTGAGTTTCTCTCACTATAACACTTATACAATTTCATATTTGTAGATTTTAGAGTGTCAGGAATGTTCTTATCCCTGCATCACTTTCCATAATTTCATTTGTATTAATTCAATAGAGTTGTTTTTACTTTTGTTCATTTCACATTTGATAAATGGTGGTATTCACCCAAACTGCAGGGCTCATCATTCAAAGGCGTAGCTTTTGAGAAGGGCTTCATCAAAGTCAAGTATCTAGTCCAATGTATCAGAAGTGTAGGCATTTGTAATTTTTCTTGCAAGTTTTCTCTTTGCTACTCTGTGACACAGAATAGCTTGCCCTGTGGAAGTACAAGAAGAAGCACTTTCCTAAACAGTCCTATTTCACCAAGCTTGCAATGAGTCATCAGTTTTCTTTGGAGAATGAGATGTACAAATCTGGCTACATCTCTGAACGAAATGTTCCTTGCTTTACTCTAAAGAAGAATCTACCTTAATTTGAAAAAAGACAAACGTTGAACTCATGGAATGATTTTCAACAGACTGTTTTCTATTTTTGCTGTTTAAGTTGAAATATTTTGTTGCTAATATTAATTTGAATACAATATTTATCTAGATCAAATTTCAAACAGGATAAAAAAAATCTCTACAAAAGCTGAATGAACTATGCTACTTTGGATGAAATCAAAATATTAAATTTCATTCAAACTGTTGTGAGGTTTTTTTACTTAAAATTTCTTGATTTTTTTCTCCCAATTAGAGAAAATAATATTGCTTGGCTTTGGTTTAATTTTTCAATTTTTATGGAAATGAAAACACAATTATTTGAACAGCTCTACTATCAGTTTCCTTATCTTCTTTGCCTAAATTTTAGGTGGTTACTATCTGGAACGAAACTTAAATTTCCGACTTAGCGAGCTTACAATATTGTGTAGCTTAGATGATGATCCTTGACTTGCTGGGTATTCATGTGAGATTTCATCAGACCCCAGTTTTTTAGTTTTGATTAACTTTTACATTAGCTTAGACAGTAAAGATTTTCCAACTTTCCATATCTATCCTTGTTCCTTTGCTTTTGATATATATTTTATATTGTTTTTCTCTAATCCAAATCAGAATTACTCTATAAACTTCAAAAACAAATATCCAAACCAGATTTTTTTTAAAAATCCCGGAATTGTTAATAAACCAAACTGTAATAGAGTCTGGGAACCTCACAGAATTTCTCTCCTGGAAAAAGTAAAGGAGGTTTTATTAAACTCCTCTGAGAAAGGCTATGACATGCAGTCAAGAAGTAAGAGTAGCTCCATTAGTGGCAGCTCCTTTTAAAAATTAGTATAGTATGTAACTGAATATACTCCAGGTTTCCTTTCCATACAGCGCCATCTTTAGAGTAATATATCATTTCAGCAGCATCTTGTGATGATGTATTACACAAATACATCATCAGCCTGAGCAGTGTTTCAAATGATTTATACGCCTAGTAAATCATTAGAGTGAGGCACACTGATGATGTATTATTCAAAGATAGTGCCATATGGGTAAGAAGGCTTTAAAAGCACAGTCAACAGAATAACAGAAGAGAGCATAGAGTACAAACAAATTCATACCATGCAGAAGGCAGCTGCCTTGAGCTTGCAAAAGAATGTTAATTCCCAATGAACTCTAGCAATGATAGAGACTACTGCTCCTTTCCTCTCATGACTCAATCCGAACACCTTTGGGTAACAAGGATCTGTACAGGTAATACTTCTAAATAAGGCAGATACACATGAGAAGACCCCCAAGTGGAATACTGGGCAATGGGATCCTGGCACTTACCCTTACTAAAACTTGTGTAGGGAGATGTGGATTTACACATCTTAAATACCCACCTGCAACAGAGGGAAGAGGGAACTCGTTTGTGTGTATGCACAGGTGTGGATGGGTAGGAATGTGTGAAGAGAGTAATAACGAGCTGGTTTCTGCTTATTTAGAACATAGTTCTGGGTCATTCTTTTAAACTGCAAAAGAATCAGCACACTAAAATTTTTCTCACCCCTGCCTGTGGTTACATGAGTAGACTAAAGCCTTTCAGTACACAGCACAATATAATAGTTTGTGAAAAAAAAATTTGGCCATAAGAACTTGACAGTAGCTAGGAAAACTAGAGGTAACTGTAATAACACATTTTATAGCCTTTTATTTCTTGCTATTGTAAATTACTTCCTACTCTACAATAGGCAGACAATACAGGTCTAGTTCTCTTACAAGAAATGCTGTCAAGGAAAGAAAAATGAGGAAGCTTGGTATGACTAACACTGACATTTTAGTTGTACTTGAAGGTAGCAGTTTCTGTATATACAGCAATGCCCTATTAGGTGTTTCATAGCCTGTCTAGATAAAATACTCTAGCAATACTCTGCGGAAATACATATTTCTGATGTGAGCAGGAATATTTCCTTCCTAGTCCTACGACTTTTATTTCAGATCACCTAGAGACCTTGAAGTTTGCTTTCAAGTAGCTTGTTGCAGCTGTAACAATGGTCCTGCATTGTATAGAGATAGTGGATAATAGCAAGCAAACTCTTCTTGCACGCGTATCTTAAACTTCACAATAAGGCTCTGTGCAATATTTCTGCAGCAAAGACAATAATTAAAAGCAAAAAGGATAAAGTTCAAATGTTTGCAATGTCAAAAAAACACCAATAGGGTAAGATCCAAAAGTATATGGGCGGGAAATCCCTAGTTCATCAAAAGACGATAACAAAACTAACTTTCCTTGAGACATCCAGCTGCAGGCCTCCACACTTGTAGCACACAAATACATCAAAAGAAAATGAATTGGTTTCTTTCTTAGATGTTAATGTTCTGGGAAAACAAGCTGCCTTTCTAGTTTTGATTACATTCGGGAAACAGTTGAATTTTCTAGGATGATCTTTCTATTTTATTCTAAAGCCTCCTTCCTCTACTTCTTGAGTAATATTTCACATACTGACCTTTAGATACAGAGAATATTTGAGGAGGTGGAGCGTAAGAACTGAGAAAAAGATTTAGGTGTGAGGAAATTTCTGTTCAATAATCTTCACTGCATTATTGACAGGATTTTTCTGTAATGATTAGATGATACAGAGTATAAATGTTAGCATCATTGTACCTGGTACCATAACTTTTTAAATTTTTATTAGAATGTTAAATTATTAATTGAACCTGCAGTAATTTATTGAATGTTTATATACAAGATATAGTCCTTTCTGCCCGTAAGAAGATTTTGAGTGCAATAAGGTGCACCTGGGCATAGAGTCTGAAAAAGAATCTTTGAAAACAGCTATTGAGACAGGTGTACAGACAGCAGAAGGCACCATTTACATAGGCCATACTAGAAAATACCTTTCCAGAGGAGTAAATATTTATTTGAAAGCATTAAAAAGTACAGCAAATTGATCCTCAGTGGGATCTCAGTCTAGTTTCATTTTTTTCCTCTCTCTGATGTTGCCTTCTTGAATCCATTCATTAGTGACAATGTACATCTCTGTTTCAACAAATTTGCTCATCCAAGTATGTGCATTTTATATAAAATAGGCCTAAATACGTCTTCAACACACCAGAATCTTCGAGATTGTGCCACATTGTACAAGAATATGCATTTTTGTCTAGGAAATCTTGGAAATACAGGAGTCTTACTAAATGTATTTAATAACCCCAAACCATGGGGTTTTCTCAAAATATGAGATTTTGCTATTCAGTTCCCAGACTGGAAGAATAAAAGAGTAGAAAAAGAGCTGCGTAGTATGGGTTTCAAGCACATGCATCACCTGAGCAAATAGTGAATGCGGGTGTCTTCCAAGGTAATAGAAATTTCCCATTCAAAGCTTCACTATGCCAGACTTCTGATTTCTCCAAGACAGATATTTATCATTTGTTGACATTCAAGGTTTCTTTTAGGAAAAAAATATTTTCTCATGGGACCTGTTTTCTGAAACTACTGTAGTTTCTTCTTGTGATGTTTCTTTTCTCCCCCTAAAACTCCCAGCTAATTCAAAATTCCATTAATTTAATTCTGTGAGATAACATCCAAAGCTTTCAAAGTACCTACTAGTATGACTAATGTATTGATTTCAGATATGTTACTGTATGAAAATGTGGATCATATTTAATTATTAGAGATAATTATTGTAAGAAAAAATGTAGTTTTATGTTGAACTTTGTATTTATTTAATACGTGACCTATGGAAACAGAGAAATCTTATAGGAAATAATTGAAAAATAAGTATCTATTTTGCCTTCTGAACATGAAAAACTCAATATTAAGAGCCCTATTTTAGTTTAGAAAGAAAAGTGAACTAAAGATATAACCAAATATCAATCCATAACTTTCCTGTTTTGTTTGAGCTTATTGAATCAAAATAATTTCATTCTTCTATTCACAGCACAGCAGGAATCACCTGCTTTTTTGAAAATCTAATGGTTTTATTTGCTTTCCAATAGCAGCACCTTTCAGCATCATTACATTGATGGTATGTTGTAATATAATTAACAACTCCTTAAAGTATATTGGTCCCAGACCTAGAATTTGAAATAATTGGGTTTTTCTGGAGACGCTCACATTCTGAGTTACAAACCCTCACTCCTTATAAGTACTGATGCTCTTTGAAAAACCTGGGCATATATATGTGTTTAAATAGAAGTTAGTCTCTAACCTGAAAGAAGACAATTTAGAAATCTAATCTCAACATCTATCTTGTCGATATCTCTTTGACAGACCTACTGGAAATAAAAGTACTGTATTTCTACCTTCCGAATTTTTGTTTTCTGCAGATACTCAGAGATAGAGAAGATGACTTCACACTGCTTAGATAAGCTTTTAGAGGTGATTCTGAAAATATTAGCATATTTTTAATTCCTTTCTTTAGTTTAAATTCTTTATCGTGACAATATGTTGTACTGGTGCATAGGAACTCTGCCCTGCTGAATCTTAAGAGGCAAGCATACAGAAGGTGGAAATCAGAAAAAAAAAAAGTAGCTTGAATGAATATCAAAGAAAAATCTGGAGTTGAAATCAAAAAACACAAGAAGAAAAGGATTTATATTTAGCAAATGACACAAGTGGTATGAAACAATCACTTTATAAGATGTTTAATCATTGCAGGAAAACTAATGGAAGAACTTATCTTTTACTGAACCAGTGGAACTGAAATGTTGAATGTTTTACTGCTTGACAGTTCCCTGAAATGTAAAGAGATCATTGGTTAGTAACAACAGCAGAGACCTGGAAACATCCTAGAATAAACTGCAGTAAGTTTGATGGTTTCAGATTTCTCAGATTCTACTAAATTTGTGCTGAGACATTTAGAAGGCTTTCTGAAGATATCTCAGGACTTTTAACAATTATTTCATAGAATTGTAGAATCATTGAATATCTCAAGTTGGAAGGGACCCATAAGGATCATTGAATCCAACTCTGTGCTCCTTGCAGGACTACCTAAAATTAAACCATAGGACTTAAAGCATTGTCTAGATGCTCCTTGAACTCTGACAAGCTTGGTGCTGTGCCCACTTCTCAGGAAGCCTGTTCTAGTGACCCACCACTCTCTCGGCGAAGAACCTTTTCCTAGGGTCAAATCTGAACTTCCCCTGATGCAGCTTCATTCCATTTCTTTATGTCCTATCGCTGGTCACCAGAGAGAGGAGATGAGCATCTCCCTCTCTTCTGCCTGCTTTGAGAAAGATGTAGACTGCGATGAGGACACCCCTTAGCCTTCTCTGCTCCAAGCCGAACAAGCCAAGTGACTTCAGCCATTCCTCATAAGTCTTGCCCTTTCATCATCTTGGTTGCCCTCCTCTGGACACACTTTAATGGTTTCATGTCCTCCTTATATTGAGGTGCCCAAAATTGCACATGGTACTCAAGGTGGGGCTGTATCAGTGCAGTGTAGAGTGGGAAAATCATCTCCCTCAACCAGCTAGTTATGCTGTGTTTGATGCACCCCAGAGCATGATTTTTCTTGCCATGGCAAACTGTTGACTCATATTCAGCTTGCCATCAACCCAAATCCCCAGATGTCTTTCTGCAGGGCCTGGTCTCCGGTCCCTTGTCCCCCAATTTGCATGTGTAATCAGAATTAGCCCATCCTGGGTGGACAATCTAGTTCTTGCTTTTGTTGAATTTCTGAACACTAGTGGCATACAATTGACATAAAAGTTTCAGGAACAGTCAAACATTGAGTCTGTTATTAAAAAAACATAAAAATGGTACTAGAGAATTTTAGATCAAGCAGCCTAAGAGCAACTCTTTCAAAATAAATGGCTGACTAACTCATGACACAAACTGTTGAAATGAATGTAAAAGAAACAAATATATGAGTAACCGCCAATGCAGAATTGTCAGGAAGAAGTCATGTTGACTAAACTGGACTAATTTTCATTTCCAGTACGTAATGAATCATGAAGCAGTAGTTATATTACTTGATTTCAGTAAACTTTTCTTTTTTACTTAGAAGGCACTATTTTCTATGACATTCTGATAGGTAAATTGACAAGACAGCCTAGATGAAACTTCACTTAGATGGGGAAGAAACATTTTAGGAAATGGTATGCAGAGAATACAATGATTCACTGTAAAAGATGCATTGGAAGATGCATCTGAAAGAGTCATTCAGTAGGTTTCTGCAAGGATATGTCCCAGGTTTGATTATATTATATATATTTGATTAGATATATTATTCAATAGCTACATCTATAATGCATGCACATTACCTTATTATTATCATTATTAGAAGACAGCATTAAGCTGGGAGGAATAAATAGTGTGTTTGATGCCAGGATTGGATTTAGTATGTTACAAAAAATAAGATGAATCTGAGCAAAACAAGTGCAAATTTCTGTTAGGTCACAATAACCAACAGGAAAATATAACCTGGTTAAACACCTGTACTGCAGGATCCAGGGATTATAAGAAATCACAGGCTGAGCATGAGTCAAACTATTTCACAGTGTTGTGGAAGGGCAGACATTACACTGTGGTACATAAAAGTATTTGTAACTCTTTAAAAGCACAGTTTTCAGGTTTGGGTATAGAAATCCAGGTTCCTAAGCCCTAATGGATATTAGCCAGCATACAGTATATTTTATGATGAACATATCACACTTACTACAAATATAATGTACAGCTGATCTGTAGATAAAAAAATGTAGTGAGTACTGTGTATCTCAGTAGCTGTCAAGTACAAGCTGTATCCATAGCCTTCTGAATTCTGATGACAGCTTATTCTGTAAGACACAGAAAGTAATCCTTCAATTGTAAGGGCTCGGCTGGAGTACTTACATTCGTATTTGGCAGTAAGTCTCATGATCAGTTGAAGAGCAACAGAAGAATTAGTGGAGGAACAGCAATATTCAGAATCTCAGAAAACGTGTAAAAGGAAAACATTAAGGACATAGAGTTTAGTTTAGAGAGGACAATACTGATGGGAGACAGTAGTCTTCAAACAAGTGAAAAATTTTTGCAAAGAAGTTGACTAATATGCATAGAACAAGACTTAATGGGCTTAAATGTTATCAAGGGAGATTTAAGTTATATGTTTAAAAAAAAAAAATCCTAATGGGAAGGACAGATAAGCAGTAAAATAGGTTGCCTAGGGAGATTTTAGAACCTCTATCATTAGCCAAACAATTACTGGGAATAATTTAAATATAGTTGATCCTACCCTGCAGCAAGTTAACCAACGAAATGCTTTCTCCATATTTTCTATGAGGTTGTGTTTCTCTCTACACCTCACAAAGAGTACATTGCACATTTTATGTTTGCCATACGATCATTACTGAAATTCCATCCTGTTTCCAGCCTTATTTATCCTTTTTTCACTGCAAGGCTTATCATAAAATGTAAATACATTGATAAAAAATTATATAGTAAAGTAAGGCAAAAAAGAAAAAGATTGAGAATAACACAACCTTGGAGCACAAAAAATCAAATGTACTTCCACAGGTTATCTCTACAAACCTTTAGCTTCATTTCAGCATAGGCAAGAAATGAAATCATATTATTACTTCCTGTAGTCTGTAAAGTGTAAAGGAAGAAAGAAACATTTGCAGTACGTGGATGTTTTTCTTCTTGTCCACAAATGAAATATATCAAAACGCACAGAGAAGTGCACAGAGTTGGAGCACTGATTTGCCATTGTTCTCTGTTAACTGTTACTGTACAGGGTGTAGTATCTTTCTGCACCTTTAAAAAGACCAATTCTACCTAAAGCCTCAATCAAGAGCATTAATGAGGTGCATCCTTACTAATTTCTGGATTTTATCACATTTTCAGTATGACATGCCTTAATGTGTTAATGAAAACAGGCATGATATTTTGCACTGCTAATACATGAAATCAAAGAACTGCTAAAAGAGATAGAAACCCACTTTTAAGACTAGTCATTAAAAAAGTAGTATTTTTGTCAACATAAATAATTCATATATGCCTCATGTTAGTAAAGAGGATCACAGGAATAATCATCCTTACATTACTAGTCACTGACAGTCCTCCCTGTCTCCTTTTTAAAAATGAAATCTTTAAAAAAGTATTAATCCAAAATTAATGAAAGATATGAGAAAATGTCTCATTCATTTAAACTGTCTCTATACAGGAGACAGAAGATATCCTGAACAGTAAGAAAAACTTATGTCTTGTAAGATGAAATGCAAAGCAGTATGCATTAAAACTATAACATTAACTTAACTGCATATTCCTTTGTTTTAAGATACTCTTCTCTAGGGACTCCTCTTATAAAAGCATTTTGTGTGCATTTATGTCTTTGTTAACATATATTTGAATAGAAGATAATTTTTGTCTGTACTTGCAGATTTTTTAATTTAAAAAGAAGAGGATTTTTTGCTACAATCTTTAGCAATATCGAGATTTCACAACATATCAACATTTTGTAGCATTTTTTGTGTTTTCCACTAGCTAGTGAGTCTTCTCAAAATTTCACATCTAGAGATAAAGGTTGCAAATATTTGATGAACTTTCTTTCTAGGAGATACTTTGAAACTTTACAGGAGCTTAGCAAGAATTCCGATAGAATTTGTCTAGTGAGGGGGAAACAAGTTGGGAAGGGAAAATGTCCCATTTGAACGTTTTCTAATGTTTCAATTTAAATTTTTATTTTTTACGTCAAGATTTTATTTTAAACTTGGCAATCTTTTTAAATGCAAAAAGGCAAAAAGGCTTACATTAGTACCCAGCAAAATCTCAACAAGTAGAATATAAGGGAATATACATTAGATATAATCATACTACATACTCTTTTCCTGAATATTAGTTTAACTTTCTGCTTGAATCATGTATTTGGAATGGACATGATATTTTTTAAGAAGGAAAAGGTGAAAAGGTCTGTTATAAGAAATATTATATTAAAATCTCAAAGTTTTCAGAATCACGTTATGAAACATAATATTTGCTTCTGATCTTTTCCCGATGTTAACGTGGGATATTGTGTATAGATAGACAGTTGAAATAATAAAGAGAAGAAACAGCTTCACTGAAACATAAGAGAAAACACAGGTTAGAGAGAAAATTGCCTTCAGTGGTGTTGACAGAAACAGTGAGAGTTTTCATAAATTAGAGCTAGTTATTTATCGTAGAAATTATGGTGAGCTAAGGGTAAGGTTTATTGAGATTACAAACATTAACTATAATGCAAGTAGGAGATCCATTTGAATTCTTTAATAAATGATAGTATTTATACATTATTTTGAAAAGTTTCTTCTTCAAAATTAAGAATGTTTTAATGTACCTTATTACTTTCACACATTTTCTGTCAGATTATTGTTTGGCTTTTGCTTTTTTTCCATAACCTCAGTATGATTTTTACTATATTATGACAAACTGTCAGTTCTAGTCATGAGTAACTTCTCTAGCAGAGATCTATGAAGTCCCACGAATACCCCTGATGTTAATGAAAGCATAAATATTTGTAATAATAAATAGATGAACAAACCCAGGTCCTGGACTAAAGAATACTGTAGATGGTTGGGGAGAAAAATGATTGGATGGGCAAAGGCCTGTACCTCAGAGGACAAAAGTAAGGGAACAGGTTCATGAACCTGAAACTAACATCAAATACCAGCACTGAAGATGTAAATATTGTAGGATAAATTGGTAGATTGAGTTTTGGGGAAGCTGGGAAATAATTCCAGACCTGCACTGACCAGCTGTTCTCCTCCTCTATGACGTGTAGTTCTGATGGACTCTTCTACCCTACCCAGTGTATGATTGAATGGGTTCCTATTCCCTTATGCTGAACATACAAAGTTTTTCTACTGATAGACAGTTTTACATATAAATAAAGCCTGAGTTTATCCTTGCTTTAATCCCATTGTCTCAGTTGTCTAGATATTACTCAATGAATCAGTAGCATTCTGCGGTAGATCTTTCTTGAAAAAGAGTATGCTCCAATGACCCATTCCACTTTGAAATATAATCACCATGGTAGTGAGCATGGAGGTTCTTTGCAGAAGGAAACTATTCCTTCTGGTCTGCTTTGGTAGTTCAACTATATAAGGTCCGTGGTCTTAATAAATAAGGATGATTCCGTGGTCAAGAGAGAGACATGGTCTTAATTTCTAGCACTTCCAAGAACTTGCTATCTTGGGCAACATTTTTTCTATCTTTTTTGATATTAGATGTCACAATAGTTCTCCTAATATGGGGAACAGAGACGACAGAAAGATATCATCGCTGTTGTCTCCTTAAGTGCTTCTTTGGGGTCTGTGGAGAGGGAAGGATAACGTACATGTTTCCAACATTTTTGGACCTATGTATTCATGTCTTGAGATATACAGTCATGTCTGAGTTTAAAAACCCATCATTATGCTCTTTACTTGAAATAAACTTCACTCAGAAGAGGAATTGTGTTTCTCTAACAGAAAGGTTACTCTCACAGGTTGTCTGACTTTGTTTCTGAAAATGCATTCCCTCTCATACCTCACTGAATACTGTTTCTTTCTCTCTGACACACTTCTTTCATTCAAGCATAAGACTGCTTTTTAGTAATGTGCCACAAAAGGCTCATTATTGCTGAAGAGTGAGAGTTTTCATTTTAGCATCCCATATTATGGCACACTTTTCCAATTCCCATCTGCTCATGTAAATCTCCAGATAAATTAATACCTCTACCAGATAAAAGTTATTTACTTGATCTTTTTGTTAAGTAATTGCTGCCTCATTGAATAGTTTCCATTGTTTTCTCTCACTAACAGTATTTTTCAGGAAGTCTGAGTTGCTATTAATTACAGAAGTGCTTCCAGGTGTCTGTGGCAACTTAAGCATTGTTTAATAAACAGAGACTCTTTTATATACCACGATGAGAGGTTCTCTCTATGGATTTAGAAAAGAGTTTCTGTAGAAGATCTTTTATCCCCTTAGCCTTGGCAACATTCAGTTATCACTTTTCAACAAGACAATCAAGTTGGAAAAGCTCCTTCCTTGTTTGAACTGACCTAGAAAGATCCCCAATGTACACGTAAATGCGCATTTAATCAGGATGGAGTGCAACTGGCAAAGAGAAACTCGGTCACACAGAAAACCTCAAAGTCATATAGGCTGCTGAAGAGCACTAAAGAGTACGGCACACATGGCACAAATCCTGGACTCTCAGCAGAAGTTATATGAAAAATAAACACTTTTGATAGCAGTGTACTGTGATCGTGTGTCACTCAAAACTATGCCATCAATGAAAACCTGGAAACAGAGAGCTTGTAGTAAAAAAAAAAAAAAAAAAATTAAAGCACTAGAAAATTCACTGCAAAACCAAAAGTAGTTCATCCATCTCAAAAACAAATATTCTGTCATACTACTGGATTTTAACTTGTTTTGTTTATTTTATTTAGGTGGTGAGATTTTATTCTCTTTTATAGGAATTCCTTCATTAATAATCCTAACCTACTAAACACTCCCAAAAAGCTTAATAACTACTCTTGCAGAGTTTTAACAGAATTACTAAAGAAAAACTGAATCTTAGAGGTAGGAACTCAGGCTATGTCAGTTTTTGACTAGAATATGTTAAGTTAATCCTTTGTGCTTCTGATGAGAAAGAATAAAAATATATTGATAGCCAATTGCATTCTAAAAATATCAGATTAAAGGTTAATAACTAGAGTTTTCAAAATTAGTCTGAAATATACCTATGTGGTGAACTGAAGATTGGAAAAGCATTACAGATTCACTTTGTGTAAAATCTCGCAACATACTGTCTCTGCAAATTAATGAATGTTTAACGAAGATGAGTTATAGAGATGCTCTTATGTAAGTCAAAATGACAGTCAGATTTCTACCAAATTAATTCATTATGGTCAGTGAATGAATAGCTAATGAATTTGGAATTGTGGATCTCTTACATAAAAAGTAATCCATAGGGAAATATGCAAGTAAAGTCTTGTAGAGATTTTACTCATAATGCAAATCAAATGAAGAAGGACAAGCAGGCTAAGCAGACAAAATGCACTGTTAATTCCTTGAGAGCCAGTGCTAGGTATAACAAAAGGAAATAAGAGTCTAGAGTTACTTGATACATAAACAACAGAATAGGCTAAAGAATGGTATTCTTTACGAAAAGTGAGAAGGAGAAGAAAGGGAGCAGCTGATTCCTTTTGATTGCAAGAAACAAAGAAGCATCAAATGAGCCTTGGTTTTAGTGAAGGTGAAATATAAGTAAAAGATCTGTGACCTAGTTCTCAAAGGTCAGAGTTTAACGTTGGGAATCCAGCAAGACTATGCGCTAAGGAACGCTATAGCTGTGTTTGTTCAGACTGCCTGATGGAGACGGAGATGAAAAATTCCATTTCTTCCTTCAGTATTACTGTCAGGATTAAAAAGCAAGACTCCCTTTTAAAGGGAGATTATAACAAACCATCTAAGCCAACTGTTCAGATCTGCCAGTCTGTGATAATTAATTTCCTGAATAAGCAAAGTAACAAGCAGTTGTGATAGGTGCACTCATGAAAAGACAGAACAGACCAAACTCATTCTACATACTTAAGACAAAGGAAAAATCTTGTCCCAAGAAAAAAAACATTACAATTGTATCATTTCTGATATAAGCTTGCACAACCATACATGATGGAAGACCCAGAAAATAATCCATTAGCCTTTCATTCCTATCACTACTTCAGCTTTACAAGATCCCAATTAGACCTTCATTCATTGAAAAGTGTTAATATCTCAGTAATGACCAATCCAATCCAGGTCTGAGTGAAAACAATGCTGGTGAAAGCCTCTACACTACAATACTGATTATTCAGAAGTAAAACATTTTGCTATAGCACATTTAATTTAATATTTTCAAATTTTAAATTTAGGTTAAAAATATTTTGTTTAAAGAAATAATAAACACAACATATTATTAAAACATATTAATGTTCCTCAAAATCAGAGCATGATTTTCCAGTTTATAGATAATTTTTTTTTATTACCAATCCAAAATTGTTTGAAATCTCATTTTGAGGAATATTTTTAAGTATTTACTTTTATTTTGTTTCATAGGAACCTAAGACTTGAAAGGACCTACCAAGCAAACGTGAAAAGCTCCTGAATAAAACCACAGAGACTTTGTTTCCATTGCTTCAGTTTCTGGCAGAAGTAGAACACCATTGCTCTGTTTATTATAAACCTGCTTTTACTCTTTGGCTAAAGATTATTCAATATTTCCTTGTATCCAGTTGCTATTGCACCTGCACCATCCTTCAGACTACAATTCTGGGAAAAATAAAAGAGTTTGCATGCCTTTCAGAAGATTGGAGAGCAAGATTTGAAAAAAAGAAAGTATTCAGTATTTAAAAAAATATTTAGAATAAAGAAGAAATATTCCATAGGTTCAGGTCAATTAGGAAGGGTGAAAGGACTACAAGAAGAATTGAAAGAAAAATCTTAAGGAAGTGTAATTGCCCATAAGGATTAGCTTGGTGGTATCAAATGGTAAAATTTAAACTACTATCAGATGCTTTTCACAATGAAAGTGGTTGGCTTTTTAAGTTTTGATTTGTATTTGCTCTTATTAAAACAAATAATTTCAGCTTTCACCATAACTTTCCATGTCACTAGAAGCAACAGTGTCACAATTTTCATCGTTTTCTGCCTGAGAAGCTCAAACAATAATGGGAGACCCAACAACACTGCTCATCCATTGTAGGGGTCTCAGATGACCGTGCTGATGGCTGTGGTATTTCTTGGACTGAAATTCATTACATTGTCACAACAGTTCAATAAATCAAAAGAAACATGTAGACCCCAAAGGGTAGAGGAGGTTCTTTTGAATACTGTTCCAGCTGTACTGTATCCACAAGAGCCAAAGGTCAATTTTTTCCCTCCCCCCACTCAAATGGTAAAACTTGAAGTGTCATTTGAAATGAGCAATGAAAAGCTACAAGCTGTGAGAATGCAGCGAGACACCATACAAATAGACTTAGAGGGCACAGGAAAAAGTTCTTTGAGATTCTTTAGCTCTCAAAAAGCTCCAGCTGAAAAGAGAGGCAACTTTTTGACTCACTATATAAAACATAAAATCCACCAGAGTTCCTAGACCTTACAGTGGATCATGCTGTTTGGAAATCAGCAGAAAACATTCCCTGGAAATCACATAATTTTACAAGTTTGGTATGTTGTGCCATGCTTCATCTATAAGGAAACTCAGAGCTGTTAAGATGCCAAAAATGCTAGGGGTATTTAGATCTTTAAGGACTAGGCCATGTTTGCACTGAAATGATAGATTCCTCTCTGCATTTCAAATCTCCAGAAATGCTTATTTCAAAACACAGTTAAAAGGAACTAAACAGAGATGGATACACTTGGGGCCAATGCCAAAACATCTTTCTGGAGTAGTTGAATGAAGCTTGTAGAACTTCATATATTTTAATTGTATTGATTTCAAGACCTGAAACTTTGAGTCTGATTTTGACGTAAAACTCTAAATTGTGTAATACCAGTTGAACATACCTGAATACTCCATCAGCTTGGCACAGATAAGAACACATAAAATGCAGAGAGTGCTTGAGCTATTGGCTCATGGGAATTGTAAAAAGATGTTGGATTCAGCCCAGAAAGAGCTCTCTGAGACTTTGGCTGCCTAAGTATAGCAGACTTCTATATTAATATACAGATGGAAATTTAGGGACCTAGGAGTTACCCAAATTTAGACAGATCTTTAAGACAACTGGATGGTTCATCCTTTAAAGTTCTATCAAGTACATTCCACCAAAAAAAAATTGTAGAGTTTCCTAACTACAGACTTGTGAGACTTACTCTGACATAATCTCCCTAGATCTCCTGTATTATCTCCTGTATTTGGAAACAATTGACCCACCATAGAGCTTTAAAAAAAAGGAGGAAAAAATAAACCTGAGGCAAACATCTGCCACAACAAATTTCAACATATATGATCAAAACTTGACAAAGATATTAGCAAAGATACAAGATTTTGTAATGGGAAGTGTCAGTCAATTTTAATTATACGTGTTGCTATCAGCTCCATCTATAATTAACAGTATTCCAGTCTGTTGTTCAGCTGCATATTCTTTCCCACATTTATCTAGAATGAGTCATATAGGAATAAAAATAGATCAACATTCTCAAAGCAGTGGGTTGATGTATGAGGGCAGATGTCTCTGTATTTCCCCAAACAGAAAGACCTAATTTTGATAGGCAATGAATACTTGCTCAGCAGGCTCTACTGATTTTATCAATTCTCATTTGACCCTTAGGTCACTGGTCTGAAATGTACACAACCTTTAACAATTTAGAAAGGATTATAGAGAAATAAAATCACTTTTCCGAACTTCCCTTGAAGACATGAAACAGCATCCTAGGTGTACATATTATGTAAGAAAGACAGGAGCAGCTGTGCGTTACCTAGTCCAACTAATCAAAAAACAAGACTCATAAATTTCAGCTAGTTATCTGAACCTTGCATTTAGTACAGGTGCAGGACTTTGTGATTGCCTTTGTTCAACTTCATAAGGTTTCCNCAGGAGCTGCTGTGCGTTACCTAGTCCAACTAATCAAAAAACAAGAGTCATAAATTTCAGCTAGTTATCTGAACCTTGCATTTAGTACAGGTGCAGGACTTTGTGATTGCCTTTGTTCAACTTCATAAGGTTTCCATTCCCTCATCTCTCCAGCCTGTTAAAGTCTTCCTGAGGACCAGCCCTACCCTCCATGATGTCAGCCTCTCTCCCAGTATGGTATCACCTGCAAATCTGCCAAGGGTGAATTCCATCCTGTCATCCAGGTTGTTAACAGGAATGTTAAGCAGCATTGGCCCCATTATTAACTTCTGAGGAAAGGCACTGGTGACTAGTTGCCAGCTGGACTTAACACTGTTAAATGTTAAGATGAGAGATTTTCAGGAACACAAAGAATACTTACGAAACCATCTTCAACAGGTTGCTGAGGAGAAATTCTACATCCCAACCAACATGAACATGTGCACTGACAATCTGTTTTTACAGATATTGTTTCATTTTACCTTAGAATTAGAGTGTGAAGCAAGCTTTCCAGAGGTGTGCAGCAAGTGTACTAGCCCATGTTTCATCCTTCATCCACATCTCCTATTCCTGTATGGATAAAAAACACTTAAGGTTATATTCAGCTCTCTTTTGCAAAGGATTAAGGAATTGGGTAGGATCTAAGTTGCTACACTATTACTATATTTAACATTTTTCTCTGTTTGCTGTTCAAGGCTGAATCCAGACCTGTAATGTGTGATTAAAAAATTTTTTCATTGGAATGTACTAACATTCCATGATTTGAAACTTGCAATTAGATGCTTCTGTGCATATCACCTGTTTTTCCATGATTGCTTGTAGTCAGAATTTTGTTTATTTTCTCTGTATACATTTGACTGAAAACTTCAGTTATGCTTTACCATCTCACCTTTGGTGAAGGCATAAATCATCTGCATAATGTCCTGTATAGAAGTTATGCTGATCACTTAGTTATTTAAGAGGACTCATGACAGCCCTTACTGCAGTGTCACTTAAAACCCATAAATGAAGTGTAATGAATTTTAAGATTCTAGGAATTTTTGTGACATCATCACAAATTGTAATGATGTGATTATACATCATATACTAGAGTCATAATTATATTCTAATTATGCAAGGAGAAGTATTTATACTAAAACAGGCAATTAGGTATAATTACACTAATGATGTAAATGTGTAAGAATTAACTGAAATTGATTTGAAAAGGAGCTAGGGAAATGTACGCAAATAAAACACATTTGATTGCTAGAAAAAGCAAACCTCTCTGTTAAATGTTAAGTCTGACTTCTGTATGAGGAACACCATGCAAGGACATGCCCCAAGGTCTTTTTTCCTCCCAGAGCTCCTACTAAATGCAGTGTTGTCTGGCCCTTAAGGAAAGTGAGAGATTAGTTTTTTTCCCCAGATCTTTTCAGCCAAATGGAGAGAGAATCTCTCAAGAATGGTCTCCAAAAGAAGCATCTGTGACTATCTATGTGGTTAGTTATTACATAGTGCAACTAGATGACAGTAATGTTTTTCATATTTTCTCCAAAACAACTAAAAAATGTTACACGCACGTGCCTGGGATGTGATTTTGTGCTTTCTTTGGCAATATTTGCTTTCTAGCCTGACTACTTCCTTGTTCTCAGATCACGGTTTTATGTCTTTCCTTCCTTATTTACCATAAGACACTAGCTAAATCAAAATTACGTTTTAAGAAAATCCTAGTCTTGACTGCCCCACCCATGCAGTTACTTCACGATCTGTAGCAAACCTTGCAGAATTTTCTTCTACTTGATTTTATTTTGATTTACTTGAAAAATCATAAAATATTTCAGTACAGGGGTTTTTTGCATGTATGTGAATCACAGTTTAAACCAAATGTGCTTATGTGAAATGCTTACTAAGAAAGCAAAGGAATGCTTAGTACCCTAAAAAGGGTGTATAAACAGAGTAAACGGTATGTGGACAAATTGTTCAGTGTTTCACAGCTATGGGTTAATTGCACATTTAATGCACACATTGATAATTTTTTCATTCTAAAATAAATCAGTGTATGTCTGAAAAAATTTGTATATATGTGTGTGTGTATATATGTACACATATATTTCATACACATATACATGGATACTCAGAGAGTTCCTACTGAACAAGTGGCCACTTTCACTCTGAATTATGAAAGTTGCTAATTTGATCCCTGAACTGTCAAAGAAGTTTTCGGCTCACGAGAATGGATGAATTGTCCAGAAATACTACTTGCAAGGATTCTCCTAAGCGAACATGATCTCTGTCATGCTTTTGTGCTTCTACTGAGGTCCAAGTAGAATGAAATGCTCTTAATTATTATAGAATATTACAGAGAAAAACAACTTAATGTTTCTCCAGTTTTTATTTATTCTAGACACTCAAAAAGGTTACAAAGTCATGACAAGATCATGAGTTCAAAAGCACTTGTGAATCTCAGCATGAACCTATATCAGGCATTACTCTAGAAAAGCATGATTTCATTTGTCGTTGAAAAGCGTGACACAAAGGGAAGTGATCTCTCAGTACAGTTTTCAGATCTTGACCAGGGCTGTCCTGACACAAAATTGAAAATATGTTGTTAGTTCAGCCTTGATCTCCTTCACTGTCTTTTTGTTTCTCAAACCTGAGAAACAAGAAATGCGCTATGGTAGATAGATGGCTGACTCCTCTCCTGCACCTTTGTATTTCTCTCGTAAGCCTGTACTGCATCACACTGCCTTACAGCTTATAGCAGTAATACAATCTTGATTCTGGATAAGTAGTTCACTAAATCTCATGGAAGAACAGGAGGTTTGCTTTTAGGTCAAAACTTTTCTCCAGTACTTAAAATGCAAGACTTTGTAAAGTGGTAAATTGATATGCACATAATGTAATAACATCTGTTACAAAAAGCAGCTGAACTTGGGCTCAGTAATAGTTGTTGAACATTATAAATCCAGTTTCTTAAAGAAACTGCTATTCATTGTCCATCTGTGAGACCTTTCCTCTATATCCACCTCAGAACATAGTAAACAATATCAATGGAATTTGCAAATGGAAAAGAAATGGCAAAGCTAATTAAATTATCTCAAAAACTGTCAGCGAGTCTGATGCAAGACTTGTATCCTTGCTGAAATAAAGGCTGCAAAAATGCTCTGTTAAATATTCAACTTGGCAGCCATGAGTAGTAGGTCAGTAGTTATAAATTATTCTCAGAATAAATGACTTCTATACTGATTTTAAAAATAAAGAGGAAGGCTAAGTGGCAAAAGACTCTAATCTATACAATGCCAGGCTGCTTCAGTGCCTGCAGTGTTTCACTACTGCTTCTGACCCTGGTTGTTGAAAATACTGTTACCTGTTACCTACTCTTTTCACAGGATCCTGAAGTTTCAACTGTCGGCTATGCAAACCTATGTCTTCTGTGTAGGGTTTCCATACCAGGGCAGCAACTTTTCTTTATGCATAAGGAAGCTGAAGCCAAGTCTACAGTTGAAACATCACAAAATGAAGCGATTTGTTTAATGGTGTAAGTTAAGACACATAAGGGAATATATGTCATGAAAGATAAAATGAATCCCCAACCCTTTCCCAAACCTTGTAAAAGTAACATAGTTCAAACTGATACAGTGATATTTTTTTTAGTGTACTGACTTCCAATTTTTCACTTAAAAAAAAAAGTTATTAGGAAACGCATTCTTATCCACTTCTGGTTTACTAACTACCAGCAAGAAAATTATATGTTTGTCAGAAGTCACTCCCTAGGAGAGGAAAAGAGCAAATAGTTCCTAAGAGTTCCTTTTATTTAAATCTCTTCAATTTGTGAATAATACTTAGCAGTAGACAAATGAAAAGCAATTGCGATAACAGAAACTAAAGACAAAGAAAATTACTACATAAATGTAAGTTGATTTTAATTTGAAATAACTCTTTCCTCTTACTTTAAATCTGAAAATGTTCTACCTCAAAGGTTTTCTTTATCAATGAAACATACATCCAGATTATGGAGAGGCAAAGAATACTTGATGGAAAATCAGGGATGTGTGGAAAAGATCAAAAAAAGTGCTGTGTTTTGCCATGTGTGCCTCTTCTTCATGGAGCCAGTAGTGCTGAAAGGAATTGACAAGACTGTGACTCAGGCAAACTAATAGGCTAGACTGTCGCTTCTCATTCCAGACTAGCTTTTATTTATTTTTAAACTGAGCTGATGTAATGTTAAGGTTGTGACATAAACTGACAAAAGAATGGACTTTAAAAGTTCAGGTTAGAATCTGTCCCTTATCCTTTTACAGTCAGAGCTTAGTGCTGCCCTCTGACCTCCAAGCACAGTTCATGATATAGTCGGTAAAGTAAATGATTTTGTCCATGAGTGAAGTGTCAAATCACTGTTCTGTTTCTTAGAGGAATTTGAGTTCTCATTCTGCCCTCCATTTTATCTCACGGGCTGAGTTATCTGGTAGGTCAGNTGACCTCCAAGCACAGTTCATGGTATAGTCGGTAAAGTAAATGATTTTGTCCATGAGTGAAGTGTCAAATCACTGTTCTGTTTCTTAGAGGAATTTGAGTTCTCATTCTGCCCTCCATTTTATCTCACGGGCTGAGTTATCTGGTAGGTCAGTTTAAGCCTAAATTGGTGTATAACGTGTGTGCTTTATATAATTTCATTTTTGAATAGCATGCATGTCTCAGCCTTGCTAAGACAGATACAAAATTGACACTAGACCAAAGACAGTGAGGGAAAAAAATGATGATACACAAGGTTAGATCATACTACAAATGGATCTCAACAGTTCTGGGTGAAGTTATTTTTCTAGTATGTTCCCCTTCTTTTCTTGTCTTTTCAGAGTCAATGCCCCAAAAAGATTTAATCAGAGAAAGAATAAGCAGAAAGCAGTTGCTTCCTTTAGGCTTCATGGAAGGTAAGTCTAATGCATAGTGACATGTCCTACAGAATTCTTGACTACTTGCAAGTCTTTCAACCATTAAGGAATTCAGTAGCATGATGTTGCCAGGAAGTAAGATATGGAAAGAAAATGGCAACAACTTCAAAATTTGAGCAAAAG
This sequence comes from Steatornis caripensis, assembly GCA_013398225.1. Classification (NCBI taxonomy): domain Eukaryota; kingdom Metazoa; phylum Chordata; class Aves; order Caprimulgiformes; family Steatornithidae; genus Steatornis; species Steatornis caripensis. The sequence goes on from VZSC01006787.1 coordinate 36,771, forward strand.
CCATGCAGGAGCAGGGTGTGATTCAACAGCTGACTAGCTAGAATGGTTTTCTGGGAGGTTAGATGACTTGGTCTTCTGTTTTTAATGATTGAGCAGACCACAGATTACCTCCAGTAAATGCCAACTTTTTGACTGTTGTAATTTCATTACTTCTGTCAAAACCTCATAAACTCAAAAGTCTAAGAGTGGGGAAAAGCCTGAGTTGAAATCGCATCCATCCCAGGAGTGTTCTGTGAGCACTTGATTAAAGGGAAAAAGAAAAGTAGAAACATCTCTTGCAGAAATTCACTTTCTAAGGAAAGAGTGACATGCAGAGAGCATCTACAGCTATGATTAGCAAGCAGAGATGGAACTTCAGCTACCTTTTAACCAAACGCTGGTAATGCTTTTGTGGAGTGCAGTTAAAGCTTAATCTTTCCTCAGCGCTACTTATGAGGTAGCTTATGTCAATTCCTTCTGTCCTTTTAGTGTATGATGTTCTCAGCATGAAGCGGTTTACTTTCTTGCCATGGAGGGGCTCCAAAATCTAACTTTGGGTTTGACAGGGTGCTAAGAAGTTGAAGAGCTGCAACACAGTGATTTGTCACTTATTTCTCCCTTTTATGAGCCGAGACCAGCTATTTAAATGTGATTGCAATTCTTTTTTTTTTTTTCACCCATAAACATATTGGTTACAGGGCAACCCTCTCTATCAATATCTGTTCAGCATATTACTCTTATATTCTGATTTTCCTGCTCACTCAGCATATTATAGCTCATTACAATATACTAAATATTCTTCTGGAGTGAGCAGGGAGGGTTCATAGTCTTCAAGTTTGCTAGTTCCAGCTACAGATGATCCTAAATCCGAAAGTCTTAGTTTTGACCACTGTGACTTCACATATGGTTTCTCTTATGGGTAGTTACGCACTTCAGTCTTAGTACCACAATAAAGCGGCAAAAGGAAAGGTCCACTACATCATGCCGTAGTACATGTGGCTCAAGTTCTATTGAATGAGGTAAACTCCATGCAAAGCATTGTTATTCTGTTGAGATATGCAATATTCAAGCTGACAGAATGATCATTTTTAGACAATCTTTAAAGCAGCATGAGAACATAAAATCAAATGGGTTTTTTTCACATATTTTTTATTTTGTTTCATAAGAAGACAAATTTTGTGTCTGTCTAGTCATTTCTTGCTTCCTCTTCTATGTTTTAACTAAACTATTGGTCAGAATTGATCAAATAGTACAAAAAAAGTTATGAAAAGAAGTAGCACGATAACCAGAATGGACAGCAGTCAAGAGAACTAGTTTTTTGTAGAAATAGCAGGTAGATCTTTGCTTGTAAGTATTTGTAGGCTGTAAAATTTGCTTGGAAAGAGCTAGCTGGCCAAACACCATACAGACAGACCATCTAGTTAACACAAGTCACTGAAGATGAGCCACAGTACATAGTATCTCCTTTAGATATATCTAAGCCAAGTGTCACAGAGAAGTTGTTACCACAGAATACTATGTGGAAAGCAGACCTGAAACTTGAGGACATTTGTGCTCATCATTTCTCTTATCCATGGAATGGTTTTATTTATTCAGTCTCCCACGTGATGTTATTATAGATCTGGATTCAACACTGGCTACTTGCAGGCATAGTTGAAATGCAAGTATATTAAAATGTACTAGGTGTAGACTACTAGGTGTAGAATTCTGTACTGGTTTTGGCTGGGATAGAAATAATTTTCTTCACAGTAGCTTGTATAGGGCTATGTTTTGGATTTGAGATAAAAAGAGTGTTGATAACACAGGGATGTTTTAGTTATTGCTGAGCAGTTCTCACACAACATCAAGGCCTTTTCTGCTTCTCAGACTGCCCCATCACTGACTAGGCTGGGAGTGAACAAGATATTGGAAGGGGGTACAGCCGGGACAGTTGACCTCCACTGACCAAAGGGGTATTCCATACAATATGATGTTGTGTTCAGCAATAAAATCTAGGGAACAAAGAAGGGAGGAGATATTTGGATTTATGGCGTTTGTCTTCCCAGGTAACTGCTATATGTGATGGAGCCCTGCTTTCCTGGGGATGGCTGAACACCTGCCTGCTGATGGTAAGTAGTGAATTAATTCCTTGTTTTGTTTTGCTTGCGTGTGCAGCCTTTGCTTTACTTATTAAACTGTCTTTACCTCATCCCACAACTTTTCATGCTGTTACCCTTCCAGCTCTCTCCCCATCCTGCTGGAGAGAAGTGAGCGAGCAGCTGTGTGGAGCTGAGCTGCCCACTCAGGTCAAACACAAAAATTTCTTAAGAAGAATATAAGTAATTATATGGTGAGATGCAATATTTTCATTGGTTATTCTAACTACAGAGAATCATAGCATTAGTCATGCAATATTTTTAATTTGAGGTACCTTTATTTAGGTTTACTACAGAAGTTTAAGACCGTGTTTGTTCACTTCGCTATTTCTTTTTTTTTTTACTTTTAATAATCATAAATTAGAATACACATTATGCTTCATCTGATGAATTACGATGTACTGCATTGTACAAAGAAAAAGTGATTATTATCTATATTGTAAGTATGAAGCATAACCTTAACCTTAAGTATGATTTGCACTTTAATTCTGTATCTTCATGCTGCTACAGATTCTACTGAAACTGTTGTTTGTTAGGAAAGAAACATGGCCCTTTAAAAGTTCTTAGAAGGTTATGGTAGCCTATCTACATTCCATCTCTTCCTCTGCATTATTGTTTCTGGCCTTTCTTTTATTGTCTATAATCAAATGTTTTGCTTTTGACCACTTGACAATCTGCATCTAATGATACTAACTTAATTAAAAGGGAGGATCTCTGAAGTATGATTGTCTTCCTATTTTGCCATCATGTCTATAACTGATTCTCTGTGTATGCATTTTCCTTCATGAAATATTTTATGTGAAATAATCTAATATATGTGAAAAAACCTAAATGGTGCATGCTGAAAACAATTCTTAACGGTGCAATGTGAAACCCATTGCGATGTACAAGTGTGCAGTTATGTGAGACATTGTAAATCTAGAAAGTGTTGTGCACTCTTGTCCCTTGTTACTTTTATAAGGAGTTCTGTGTATCCAAAAACATTGCAGAAGGTGCTAAATATGACATATATAACTGAAATGACAGAATCTATCAGCTGTAATTCCTTCTATATAAACTGGAAATATCAGCCTCACAGAATACTGTCTGAAAATTAAAAAGTAGTTCTCTTGTGTTTTCAGATGATAAATATGTAATTTTATTAGGCACAGTGACATAAAATACACAAACTTGGGAAATCTTTCTTTTGCATACAAAAACAGTAGGATTGTACAAATATGTCGGAATTTACAAACAGCGATTTTTTTTTAATCTAAGATCCTGAGTGACATACTATAAAAAAGGTGATTTGTGAAAATCACAGGATAGCAGAAAAGCTAAAATGCATCCATTTTTTCTTAACAGTCCACATTATTTTTCCACTAAGACATAGGCTGAAGCAATGAGTTTACAAGGCATAAAAATCACATAGGCCAAGAATGCTAGCTGTGGTCAAATGATTTACTCATCAGCATTAGACTACATATGCAGGGCTTTTGGCCATTGTGTTACCAGCTGGCAGCTGCCACTAACATCTGGGCCATTAACATCAGAATTTGTAATCTAGAGAATTGTTCCTTCTATCACTTCCATCTAATACTGGACTCTAATCAGCTCTCTTCCAAGCCCACCTGCAAAAATGTCTAACAACAGCTTCAAATATCCAAATGTTACAGATTGTGGAAGGTTACATGAACAGAAAATAAGATCTCAACTATTTGGAATATTCTGTAGGTGCTGGGTGTAGGAATCATTCCCTCCTTTAACTCTTTATCAAATGACTGTGGTGACCACTTCCTTAGAGGCAGAGCTCAAACAATTTTATCAGATGGAAGTTTTCTGAGTGCAGATCTGCAGATAAAAACCAGTCACTTCTTTGTTGGATGATCTTCCTCTTCAAGAACTACTTCTACCATGACACCTAGCACTTAAACAGTGAGTGCAGAAGCCAGGGATAAGTGATTATTTATACACTGTCTTGCTTTTATTTAGCAACATAAAAACCTTAAAACTCACAGGCGATTTAGTCAAGATGACCCACTACATTGGCTACGAAACTATCTTTCTCAAATGAACACATCATCGTCACTTTCCCCTGTCCTCCTGCTACACTTTTTAAGCTCATTGCCTTCTTCATGTGTTTAGTTTTAAACTCAATGTAAACGTACTGGAACCACAGTTGTGAATTTTATAACATCACAGGGCCTAGAGCCTTCATTTCTCCTAGAAACACCTAGTAATTAAAATAGCACTGTGATACCACAGTTGTAGCTCCAGCTTACCAGTGGCACAGCTAGCCTGCTCTTTTCCGAATGCATTTGCTCGGATGGTATAGCTGTCTACACTAAAGCTGATCTGGACCTTGTTTTTTTTTAATTCAAGAAGTTTACATAAACACATGTTTGTAGATATGTTAATTCCAATGATATGGGGAGGAGTGAATGAAAGCATTTTCTTCCAGCAGGTCTTGGGTCTGTACTTGTCCTAACTTTGGGATTTTGAAGCCTTATTCTTCTAATCCTTGGTTCATCTCTTTTTTGTAATTTTATCCCCATTCCACTTGAATCATCTAACTATCAAAAGGAAGTAGATATCCATTCAGCTGTGTCTTACAGTTTATGTGCATCTAGATTTCTTCTCTATCTCTTTTATTGGCCAGTAGAGACAATAAGACAGCACTGTGAGTGAGAGAGAGATATCATCGGACTTTTCATGATCTTGTGTTAACTTTTATGTTTCCTGATGTTAATCCTGATATCAGTGTTTGCCTATCCTTATTAGACAATGAATTAACTCAAAAGAAACTTAAAGCGTACGTGAGATGTGGACCAGGACTGGATAAAGTTAATAACACTTTTATCTTTTATATTTTTGCTTAAGAGAGATTCTTTATTATCTCTTTCTCCTCTATTTCAACATGATTTGAAAGGTTTCCAGTTGCATATGGCTCAGACAATTACATGAAAGCTGCAAATTAATTTGGTTTCACCTAAATAGTGGAGCTATGTAACATGTCTCTCATCTGAAATAACAAGATACTTACACTTTGAACTTGAGACTTGAGTGAAGCAGAACATCATGCTGAGGATTTGAATTCCTGTAATTTGATTTCAGAACAGTACATTCATTTCATTTGCAAGTGTACAGAAGAGAGAACACTGCAGTCAATTATGGTCAGATGTGTAGGAATTTGTTTTGACTGTTGAGATAAACTGTGTGAAGATTCCTATGTGCGTGAGAGACACATACAGAACCATGTTGCCAGATGTGGGGGGAAAAAAAATAAAAGGATTCAGTGGCAAAAATGTGAGCTTGTATGTAGGAAAAAAAATACAGTTCTCAGCTCTGAGGAGTCCTGATTTGGACATTCTGCCATCTGCTATACAATGGGATTAGGAAACTCCCATTGTTCAATAGATCAAATTTGTATTAAGTAATAATGAAGGTAGCTTCAGCTGTCAGGAAACAGGGCTAAATTTTTCTTTACTAAAATCTCTTTACATGCCTTATGAGGGTACCTCTTTTGTTCAACTTGTCAATCAAAGCATTTATGACTTCAAACTGATAGGTAAACTTAAATGGCCTCGTGTTTCTTTATTTTCACAAATTCATCTGTCTGAGGTATTTTTTGTTGTTTTACTGATGTCTGAAATGTATTATTTCAAGATAAGACAACAGTAAAATAGAAATTTCCAGCTGAGATAAATGGATGGATCTTTATCAAATCCTTTCTTACTACACTGACTTACCAGCTGTTAACCTGGCTTTTTATACAAACAATATAAAAGCAGGACAAAATAATTCATATGAGAAGGTCAAGTACTTTAACTAATGACTGGCTTCTCACTAGTTTTCTTCACTACTTTGGCACAAAGATTCCTAGGGGAATCAGGGCCATATCTTTCTGAACAAAATAATTTTGAAGGCGGACAACGCAACATCTCTTAATACTAATTGACTGGTGCTATTATCAGTCAAATCATAGCATGAATTGTATGAATGCTAATTACAGCGGAGAAAGATGTTCTTGTGCCGGTAGTACAAGACTGAGAGTAAAGGAGATTCAAATACCTTTTCCATCTTTACCACTGATTTTCTGTGTACTCTTGGGCAAGTTACATGAGCTCAGCTTACTATACATTATGGTTGGTGAACTTATTTACCAAAATTTTCCTCCCTTGTGTTGCTGCTTCAAAGGAGCAGTGTGAGACTAATTTGTTGACAGCACTTGGAAACTATTCATATAAAGGTACCACAGAATTAATAGGATTATACTGCTTTACAGGGATGTTGAACCTATGTAACACTGTGTGTGAGAAATAAGTGCTATCTAAGAGTTAATCTATCTCCAAAAAGTTTCTATGATTGAGGATATTTTAGTGATGTCTTTGATTCTTTCTCTAGAAAGATAAAAGGTGAATTACCTGAACGTAGAAATCACAGAATGGTAGGTGTTGGAAGTGACCTCCGGAGCTCACCTAGTACAACCTGAATGTTAAAAAAAAAAAAAAGAAAAAAAGAAAAAAGGGAGGAAGAAGGGCAAGGCAGATGAAAATGCTCTGTGTTTGCATAGTTGACAGGTAGATATCTGTCATATAGCAAACTATCAAATATTGTCACTTTACCATCTCTTTACACCAACCATCCACATTCTCCAATTTTTACAAGCTGAGTATGTCTCACTTTTATATAAGTAGCAGGATATGAAATTCAAGGCTTCCTGAGTTCTTCATTCAGTCACATCCTAGTAAGAGGTATAATTTTATCCTTTTTATTAAACCATCACTTGATTTTCTTAATTGTTTTTTTCCTTTTGTTTTAAGTGGAAGGATAGATGGCTGAAAGCCTTGCATTATAGCAGTAATTAACTTTTAGTAGCCTTTGTTGTTGAATACTCTAGCAGCTGAAGAGATTGTTTGTGTTGATACAGAATATCAATTAGAATTTTGGCCTGTAGGGAGTGCATAGCAAAAAATGTACCTTCTCTATAAGGGCCCATATATGTCAGATAGGATGTAACAACTTCATTGCATGATGTTTGGTGAGCACAAGAAGAATTACTAATGTCCCCTGGAAATGATGTGCAAATCTCAACAGACCAACACCTAAAAGTGTCAGGAACAGACAGCTGAAAAGTTAAACTGCTGGCTTCAGATGTCTTGGTTATCTTGGATCTTGTAATTCTTTATTTTTATTGAATATTGAATGGCTATAGATAGACTAATAAGAATTAGAAGGAAGAAATTACTTAAGCTTTCCAAATATCCTCGCTATGTGACAAAATCCAGAGAAATTCAACTTCTTCAGTGCACAGTCATTCTTGAGACACAGCTGAATTATGTCATGTAAAAGAGGACATCCTTCCTGATATTACAAGTAATATCTCATACCAAAGGGAATTGTCACATGGACTCTGGGAAAAATGTTCTTTTTCAGTATGATAATCTTCTGGCCCAAATCACAGAGCTTCACACTCTCTGTGAAACATGTAGTTACTTAATTCTTTTAAACATTAACAGACCATATCCATGTAAATATGATAGTTGGTTTTGAAAATTCAGAGTCAATTTAAATTTATTCTGCATGATCAAGAAAAACTTCACATGTTAGTATTTACAGTATAATTATGCTCTTTTGAAAACTATTTATTCTTCACCTAGTAGATTTACAGGATGCAATAGCAGTTAGAGTTTTAACTGAAATAATTCAGTTGTTATTTTGCTAGAAATTAGAATACTTTTGAAATGTTCTCCAAATCAAGATGTTTCAGCATAACAAGAAAACATTTGAAAGATATAAAAAACTAAACGTAATTAATAAGACATAATAAACCTAAATAATTATGGTGAAAACAGTTTATAATTGAAGAGGCATAATAACGTCAAGATTTATCATACCTACTGCAACAGATAACAACAAAAGCAACAGCAACATTTTAGTTATTTGTAACTTTCTAAAATTTATGTTGTTTTGGCTGAGTGTTTCTATGCCTGGCTTCCATTTCAAAGCAAGTATGTTTCCAAAGCATATGAGAGGGATGCCTTTACTCTTTTTCTGAATCATTAACAAAAAGGTCAAGATATTCAATGTTCAAAATTTGTGTTTCTGGAGGACATAGCAAAACATCTCCTGAATTCTTGAAATTGCAACTTAACATGGACTATTCTGTAAAGAACAGGACATCGTCTAATAAATGTTAGAAATCTGAATATAAAATGAAAAGATGTGTGCATATGAAAAATACCTGAGCTCATTGTGATAAAAAACATTCTGTTATTCTACTGTGATAAGAGTCTTTCATTGACCTATCACTCCTACAAGTGGATCTATTCAAGTTTGCAAGTTAAATAGCAACATAATACAATAGTAGCCACAGCCAACCACTGCTAGTCTTGGAGCAAAACCTTTGAAAAATGAAGGGTTAATACATGCTTTTTCCAACTTAGAAACACTAAATCTCATGCATTTCCCAACAGTATATGAAATTCTGAATTCACTGATTTTGTAAGTGTCAATACATCTTTAGTCTGGTCTCTGACAGGTTTGGTCAAAATATGGCCAGATTCAGATGCATATTCTACATTTAATTGAACCATTTACTTCACTTTGCTATGAATCACAGAACCACAGAATGGTAGGGGTTGGAAGGGACCTCTGGAGATCATCTAGTCCAACCCCCCTGCTAAAGCAGGTTAGCCTAGAGCAGGTTGCACAGGAATGCGTCCGGGCAGGTTTTGAGTATCTGCAGAGAAGGAGACTCCACAACCTCTCTGGGCAGCCTGTGCTGGTGCTGTTACCCTCGTAGTAAAGAACCGCAGGAACAGCTTGTTCAGAGAGGTGGCAAAGTAGCCATATTTGGAGACATGCAAAACACAACTGGACACAGTGCTAAGCAACCCACTCTGGTCAACCCTCCTATGATCAGGGTGCTTGAGCTAAAGGTCCCTTCCAGTCTCAACTATTTGAGGACTCTATGAAATGCAAACTTCAAGTTCTTGTAGAAAAAATGAAAACAGCTAACAAGCTACTGGTTTTCAGACAGAAGATGTGGAAAACTTCTGAAGTACAGTCTCAATGAAAACTAAATATTTTCATTAGCACAAAATTTTTCACAAGAGAAACTTCCCCTTACTAGCAACATTTCTTGGACTTTTACCATTTCTCTGCTTTTCCTAATTAATCTTGGCCTCAGGACCAAAGGCATTCACTTACAGTGACAACAATATATATGCTGTGTGTATATAATTCATGTTCAGTTCCTTTCCTCTATATCCTCAACTAAGCCTTCAAATAACATATATGACTGATTTAAACACTGTTTCAAGCTAAGGATTTATAGTGCCCTGAACAACTTAATTAGACATGGAAACAAATGAAAAATTGGACAGGTCAGAGAATTTTATATGGGCTATAACCTAAGAGAAACACACAGGAGGACTAAGAATATTTTATAATAATTCATCTTGAATGTAACTGGAGCAGGACAGAATATTTTAGCAACAAGTACAGTCTAAAATGTAATTTATTTTCCATCAAAAGTTTAAATGGAAGATGTCTACCCATTATGGTCGCTGAGCTAGATAGTTCTATTTCTATCATTAGAGAAGTGCACTTTGTCTTTTAATTTCAGCAGAACACATATATCTGATTGGTTTATCAATGTGTAAAGCAATGAGTAACGGCAGTAAGTAGAAACAGTGCTTGAGAGAGAAGATATAATCTCTTTAAAAAAAAAAAGAAACCAGCAGCAGAGATCAGAAACTGTCAATCAGGGCCAACCAATAAATAAAAAATTCACATTCGTCCTTATTCAAGATCAGAAGTCATTTATACAACTAGCAAGAGATATGTCAAGCTTCAAAGAGCTGGTGTCAAACACCAACCAAAAATATAAGGAAGGAAATATGACTCTGAACATCATCAGCATACAAATAACTAAACCACAGCCTTTTTAGTTCAGGCTCTCAGTGGGCTTAGTACAGCTGCCTGTTCAATATGACACTTAGCTGTATTAGAATGTAAGGCCATCATTGGTTCTAGGTATGTACTTCTTTTCACTGTATTGCAAGATATTTGCAGCAAAAGTCCTTCACCACTGTTTCCACTTGCTTTTTTCCTCTATTCTGTAAGTTATTAATAAAAAGATAAATTATTAAAAACCAGGGATATTTTCACAGACAATGTGAAAGACCATAGTCCCTACAATTGTTCCTTTCTTTAATTCCTTTCTGTCTCATTCATCCACACCAATTAAACAATACTGTGGTACTTTGACCAACTGACTGTACTGTTTTAGACAACAAAAGTGAGGAACACTCCAGCACCAACACTTTGGAAAAGTGTCATCTTAATCCAAAGTTAAGCTAATTAGAAGAATAATGCTCTTAAATATTGCTGTAGGTATTTCAGTTTTCATTCTCAAGTTACCTTTACTTCAACAAGTTACAAAAGGGATACAATCTTTGGAAAAAGTTTGTCCTATTTGTTTTTACTGTAGCATTTATGAAAGAAGGAAAATCTCATTCATTACACTAAATATTAAACCATCTCAGGGTCCATTTCCAAAACAAAGTTTTCCACTGGCTCTTCAGTCAAGTGAAGTTATCAAGCTCACAGTGCTCTCTATCTAGTTATCCTAGGTCATATTATTCCTTCTCTATCTAGAAATATGCACCCTGCCAATTAAAAGAGCATACATTCCTTCTGTTAACAACTCTGCCTTTAATTAGAAGTTTTGATGATTTTCAAGAGAGATCAGCCAACAGCCCATCTGTTTCGGCAGAGGTTTATTTAACATTGCATATGTAAGATCTGCATAACTACAATCATATGATTAACAAACAACAATTGCCTTAGTCACATGGCTCCTGTGTCCTTGAGTGACTTCAAATGACTAGGTTCCTTTTCTAGTAGCCTTCTATTTACTTCAGTTCAGGAAAACAAAAATACTTTAGCTAGTATTTCTTTATTCATAGCTGTCATTATATATGTTAATACCTGTTAGGTAAATAATTACTGGACTTGCCTATAATTACTGGTCAAGCTTATGAAAAGCTTGTTCTTCTACCCTTTATTTCACATACCAACAACATGAGCAACAATTATATCACTTTATTATTTTGCATATGTTGCTTTTGTGACAAGTTTTCGATACTGTTCTTCCAATGGTTGAGATACACAGAAATTATATATCATCTGTGATTCATACACTGCCTTTGAATTCAAGCTCATTTTCTAGAACAAACCATTTTACTATATTTTTTTAAAAGGGGGGAAAAAAGTAAGAGAGCAGTTATCCAGTTATTAAGTGCAAGTACACCAACTGAGAGACTGTGTTCATCAGGCAGTGACAGAGGAAATGCAGGCAAGAGGGTAGCTGATCCCAGGGTAGTTTCTTTATTCTTTTTTTTTAGAAATTTTTTTCTGCCTTCAAAAAACCCAAACCATAGCACAGCAACATACTTTCCAAGATTTTTTATGAAGTAACTCTTAACAACTCAATATTTATGCTAAAAATATTCATGTATTAGACAGTAGTATCTAAAAGCTGAACTTGAAGTGTTTCTGTGGGTTGGTTGTCAGCATAGCTTAGTGCCTTCAGTGCCTACACTTTTTACATTTTGGCTTGGTTCAACATGGTTGATCAAATATATTCTCATTAAAAGATGTTTATTTAAAAATGTAATATTATCATACATCTAGAATGCCAAGATGTGAAGGCTAAAATTGGACAGTCTTATGTGTAAAGGACAACAGCATCTTCACATATGTGTAATTCTAGCTCCATGAGTTTTGAATCAACTAGATGATCAAAGATGAATATCTGGAATCAGAAACAGGACATTTTTATTAATACAAACAAACTCCTTCTGTCTTTGGAAAACAATCCTATAAGGATCAAATTGCGTAAACACACACTTCTGCTTCTCCAGACTTTGGCTTAATTAACTTTTCTCCCTGCTCTTCACTGATAATTATCATCAGTTCCCTTCATAGAAACAAAGGATCTCTGCAAATTGTAGTTCAAGATTTCAGGGACCATTATGATTGTGTTTGTGTTTCAATAATTATTTAACAACAAAAAAAAGTGCAAATGCTTTCAGACGGACATTCCAGATTTACTAACTTTCTAGTATCTTTGCATTTATGTTTGTTTTGTTACTTGTATTCGCTATTATGGTTGCCCTCCCATTTATATCTGTATAATCCAGATGACTCCTGGTAGGCTTTAAGGAATTATTTTGTGCTATAAATGGATATATGACAGTGTTGAGTCATCTAAGATTCCAGTATGTTAAAGAGCAATTCTTCATTCTGGTTCACAGCACAGTCCAACAACCAATTGTACTAAGAAAAATAAGGGAGGTATCATGGTTCCAGAATAAATAGTCTCAACTAGAGGAGCCTAGAGCTGCCCAGAGACGTGCACATCAAGTCAAAACCCTGCAGTCAGTGACCTCATGACACATACGAAGGAGTTATTTGCTAAAGGATCAATAGAACGTCCCACCGATGATCAGATAAAGTGAGCAAATCATATCAAAAGTAAATTACAAATTGCTGTGTTCAGCCCTTGCCAGAGTATTTCTCTGCACAGGTAAATTTGCTATTTTTAGAAACCCTTAAAACATGATCAGAACTACAGCTTGCTTACTTTAATCGGAATAAATTTAAAGTGACCTATTTGGTCACTCCCCTTTCACTTTCTTTTTTCTGAAATGATAACCTACTGAAGTACGGAAGACAAGCTGCTGCCCAAAACCTATGTCCTTTGATGGAGTTAGAGCCAGAAAGTTCTCCATTTCCGAGACTCCAGTCAGGAAGCAGAGTTTAAATCCTTTCGCTATGGACAGCCATGCTTTGGAAATGTCCATCAGGAGCATCACTGCTAACTATCTTGATATGTTGCCAAACACCACCAGCTAGGATGCATAACTGTGGGAACAGAAGGGCAACTATAACACTACAATAACAGGCAGAAATAAAAAATAATAATATATTTAAAAACATAGGAAGATAAATTAAAATATTCACAACAAAGCCTATGTGCATGGTATTTTTTGTTGTAAAATAATGAAAGAAGGGTTTCTATACTACAGTCAAGTGCTATGAATATTATCTACGAGAGTGCAGATAGAATTAATACTTCAAAAAGCCTCTCAGCATATAATCAGACCGCAGACCTCAGCATGGCAGAGCTTTAAATGAGTGCTGTCTATACTGTAAAGCAGTCTACAGTGTAGATGTAACCTCAGTCTGTTTATACACTCAGACTCTATACAGTACTCATGAGTTCTGGTGTCCCTGTTGTCACTGTTGCTTCAGATTACATTTTCCTTTACACAGTGATGTCCATTTACTGAAATATCTGTGTTCTATTACCAAATGCATTAACCTCATATTACAAATAAATGTAGTTCTCAAGGTTATGCATGAAAACATTGTTAAGAGAAACCTCTCATTAATAACTTGCTTATGCTCTGCACTTCTGTTGCCTGGCTCCTTTTCAGGATGATCCCAATATCAAGAAGCTACAACCTGCCTCCTGTTACAGTGGTAGTTCCCTTCTGCTCCCTCTGTATTTCTTCTCACCTGATAATGATTACATTCTCTTCCAATTACCTCAGTACCAGCTTAAAAAGACATCACTATTTTATTTCCTTTGGAATAAGCTATACTGAAAAACATAAAAAAGAATCCTACATTGACAAGAAGACCGGGTATTTCTGTCAGGCTTTTTCTGTGAAATGTTTTCAGTTTCAGCAGAGCAAAAACCCAACCATTTAAACCTACCTATTTTTTCTCTATTTATTTTTAGAATGAGTGAAGATAAGGAAATGGTTTGNCACTGAAAAACATAAAAAAGAATCTTACACTGACAAGAAGACCGAGTATTTCTGTCAGGCTTTTTCTGTGAAATGTTTTCAGTTTCAGCAGAGCAAAAACCCAACCATTTAAACCTACCTATTTTTTCTCTATTTATTTTTAGAATGAGTGAAGATAAGGAAATGGTTTGCAAGCCAAGTCTTATTATAAAATTAATCTCTAGCTTATTCAGAAAGACTTCATGAAAAGAAAAAGAGGTGATGCTGTGAAGAACGGGAAGGAACAGGGAGATTCTAAACACAGGTGCATCTTGTGCATCTTTTCTATTTGAAAAGCTTTTATTAACTCTAGCGTAGGCTCAACAACGTTTAAGGAAGTCAGCACTTCCTTCATTAATGATTAGCAAAGGAGAAAAGTGAACGAGGAGTTGTTACAGTATATCAGCCAGATTCAATCCACTAGGTTTGTCCTGCTTCTTGTCACAGTCATAGGACATCACACTCACCGTTTTTTATTATTATTTTTTTTCTCTTTAAAGATTATATACATATTACCCTCCTTTGAGTTTACCTGCTAATTCGGTGCTACCTTTCTCCACGGTGATTAGTTTTACTGCAATTACCATGTTACTTTCCTGTGACTGCAAGATAGAATTTGATCTCTGAACAGTTATAGGCATTTCTTTGAGGGGTTTTTATTTTATTTTATTTCATTTTTTTCCTTCTTCAGATCCATTTATAGAGTGAAAAGTAGTCCACTTCACTCCGGGAAGATCCAAGACCATCCAACATATCCATCACTGCCTTCTTGAGATTTTTTTTTCTTTTTCCCCTGAGGAAACAATTCAATGTTAACACACTGTAATGTAAAACCTCAGCTGAAACTGCATGCTCCCTTGGTACAAGTGTGCTAATCATGTAGGTCAAGAGCATGACATCTCTTTCTATATAGCTGCCTTAAAAATTCCCTAAAATAATTTCTTCTCAGTTCCTGGCGTAACTTTCCCTACTCTCATCTTTTTTCTTACGCAGAATCTTCTCCAATATATAAATTCTGAGTCTGTGCATGACTCTGTGTGTATGTGTATGTATGCATTCTCTCAGAATTTATAAATTACAAAAACGATTTCTTCCATAAAGAAAGAAAGAAATAAGTACATGTACATATATTTATGAATGTATATTTGTATATATATAAAATCAGATTGATACTTATGTTATTTAGCATCTCGGAAGACAGAGTTTCTCACAGACAAATAATGCATTTGAATGAGTGTAGCTCAACTCCAACCTGATGCAAACAATTCAAAATCTGAGAAGCTACTTTACCCTATATCTGATTTGTACTTAGTTTGCAACATCAATCTGCTTAAAGAAAAACAGCTAAACATTATGAACTCTTCATAAAAACACAGTTTTCTGGATGCAAACTGACAAATTAAAGTTTCCATTTATGATCCCTTATTTTTCCTTGTGTGCATGTGGGCACGTGTGAGCTCTCATCCCAGTGTTAGGAGCAGAAAAATCAAGAAAAAACAATAATCAAAACTGGTTTTAATGAATGCTGTTCTTGGAGGAGAACTAGAAATTAATTGATTTGCTTACTTTCCTGGCAGCACCCCTATGCTCTAGGCTAACCTGCTTTAGCAGGGGGGTTGGACTAGATGATCTCTAGAGGTCCCTTCCAACCCCTACCATTCTATGATTCTATGATTCTATGTAGCTACAAATAGTAACATTTTATTTATTGCACTTTCACTGATAGTCTTTCAGGAAGGTTACTTACTTCTGCAGTGATACTACCTACTAATTTTGAACACCTTAGTATACATTTGGCCTCCCAAACTGCCTGAACTTGTTCTAGTGAGTGGATCTCATTGGCTATCTATGCTTACTGTGTGCTGTTTTTCTGCTTTGTTAATTTATGTTTGGTTCACTCAGTGTCATCATTAGTATAAACCTGTGAGAAAGAGAAGCATGAGCATTTACAAGTGATGCAACAAAATAATCAAATGTATTGTAGACCATCACCCAAACAGATATTTTAAAAAATAATGGTGTTTATTTCATCTTGACCCACTTCATATGCTATAGCTGGATACACAGGACTACAAATTCTCATGGCAATATGGGCAGTAACCCATATAGATAAAACTGGGTTTAAGACTTCCATGTTAGCTCCTGTTATCTTTGCTAATCCCTGCTGGCAAAATGCTTTCAACTTCTTAGCTTGAGCACCGTTTCCTGAATTCATAGAGTTTCAATATGATACCCAAGATATCCTTATTGCTCATGCATTTCGAAATGGGCTATGAAGCTTAGGATATACGGTGGGTTATGGTTTCAAAGAGATATTTCAGGTAACTACTTTCCAACTGTATGAGGAGATAAACGATAAGTGCAAAATAGATTATTCCACCCCCAAGAAATGCAGATCTTCCCAGTCCCTTGGGACAATGGAAGCTTCTAGCATTTTCATCACAAGATAGGTAAAAGATCAAACTGATAAACTGTGACCTAGGGAGGGTCCACAGAGTGTGTGACACTACTAGCACCATCCAACAGCTTTTCCTGTTCACCTGGAATATGTGTGCTATGTGCTGCTGATGAACAAACAATCAACCAGTCCAAAGAGTTGTGCATTTGGGCCAGGGAATAGAAAATAGAAAATAAACAGAGTGAAGAAGGGCAGAAGCTGCTTATGGGATTGCATTGGTGGGGCTAAGGAGCAATTTTGGTTACTTAACTCCTTGTGTTTTTACATTCATCTCATACAGAGAAGATGAGTTTCATGTGAGGTACCCCCAGAAAGAGTTCTTTTGAGGCAGGATTGGCAGAACCCCACACACTTTTTTCATTGTTTCATGATTTGTTTTTTCCTGAACTGGTACTCAGATTTTAGTGTGTGCTTACATCTGGATTTAAATCTTCCTGAAGCACTGTTGGTAGGAGCTGCCTGTGAACATCGCACATAGCAACAGCTCACTGAATGTTCCAAGTTTCACTAGCTGGTTGTGGTTTCTATGACACCCCATGGCAGAGTCTTCTGCTGGAAAACTACTTCTTCCAGTGGAAGACTTTTGTCACATGTATTTATGGTACGACTTTCTATTGCTTAAGATCTTTCCGCAAATTAGGCAATCCTCCTCTGGCCAGCTAAGAACAGATTCTTTCATCTTACTCCATCTCAGGAACAGAAAAGAGTCTGCAGAAGTGTGGGAGAAAATTAAGACAACTGTGTAGAAAGTAATGCTTCAACTTGTGACATTTCCTCATGTATTTCTAATGAAGACAAAAGCATTTTTCCTACTATTTTACTCAACAAAACCAAACACAATGGAAACTCCTTCTCTGGGAAACTAGCAATGTATATGATAAACTATATCATTTTTCCATTGTATATATATATTTTTTTTCATCTTAACTTTTCCTGGATACCTTTTCTGTTACGCCTAAAGCATTCAATTACTTCATAAAACTACAGAAGAGACCACTACTGACCTTCTTATTCTGGTATCTGGTAATGAATTCTGTATGCACAAAAATCTCAGGTATGTTTTCTCTCTGTTGTATTGAAGAAAATAAATGTACTTTGAACTAACTTAGTGATAACACTGAGAGATTTCTTCCTTTTTATTTAATTTGTGGTGCTATTTAATGCAAAGCTATTGAGTTTTAAACTTCTGAATCGTAACGCTTCCATGGTAAATCTGCACAGTCAAGAGTAGATATCACCACAGTTTTGGTTTTTTTAATATCAAGAACACGAAAGTTTTGTGATATCTTATTTTATATTTTAAAACTCTCTAAAAATTTATCTTTTCCTTGTTCTGTCAGGACTCCAAAATGTTCTGCGTATCCTCAGCACGCACATCTATACATATTCATACTAGCATACAACTGCACAAATACATACAGCTACACAAAGACACACACATTTAACCTAAAATAAAACTGAGGAGGGATGTTACCACTTCTTATAAATGAACAAAAAAGATAAACACAAATAAAAAATATTTTTCCATGTGAAAACGAAATGCTGGTGAAGAAAAATGGGTACCAGCTTTCCCTTACTAAATTTCAGATGGTGCCATATAAAATTGTGAAAGTTTTGCCAGCAGTGGGGAGCTGTGCCTTCGGGACACTAGTGCAAGAGCTGCTGGTACCAGTCTAATTACCGTACTGAGTAATTAGGATTCAGATAGATACAGAATGAAGTATGTTTTGGTCAAACTGTCATAGTGAGTTGTTAGGGGGATAACATAGGTTACTCCAAACATCTTGTTTCCAGAGCAAAAGCAGGCAAAGACATGTTTACAGTAGCTGGGGAAGAAGATGGCCTAAACTGTTGTCCTTAATGACTGCACTTATCAAATCCATTTATTTCAGACTAATTTTTTTCAAATCTGTTATAGTAATGTTTGACAATTAGCTATAGTTAGTGAGCAAGAGTTTGAACCTTTTGCAATGAAATGTAGTTCAAGCATGTATTACCGTTAGCTCCTTGACCACCTGTCCAAAAGCTTGGTTGAAGAAGATGTCAAAGCAAGGAACTGTAGGACTAATCTAGACTCTAATCTAGATTTATGTTTGTTAAATTATGGAACAGTACTCAGAAAGCATCTATAAAGATATTTTACTAAAAGACAACAGAACTCTCTGAAAGTGAGATAAAATATGTCATTGTGGAATGCTTCGAGCTACAACAAGCAAATGATGGAAAAAGCAAATTATATAAGTGTGAGTGAGGTCTGAGCTATTGCTGCCACATTGACACTGCTGCTGCCATGTTGATTACACAATAATAAATCATGCAATTGCTGACTGCTGAATTAGAGACAACTGCCATGCTTTTGCCACAGAGTATGGCAACCAATGGCAACTCTTCTGTGAATAAGATTCCTGATACCAGTAAATCTGTCCCTGTCTCTATCCTAGTTGTACTAAACTGCATGTACTCAGTCGGGAGTATTCCTGGGAGCTAAGCCTTTTTGAGACAAACTGGAAGACCACCAGGAAATTTTAGATATCAAAGGCACAAGCCAGGGAATCATGACTGAAGTCTAGATGACAAAAACCAAATGAGTAAGGGAGCTACATTTGGTCTGGCTCGTCGCTACTGATGGACAAAATCAAAGAACTATCTCACCACATACAACACATCAGAATGTCAACGGAGGTGTTTTCTGTACATCTGAAGGTAGGGGTGAACATTGCCATCTTTAAATCTCACCCAAAGCCCTAGCTTACTGTCTTTGTAACAAAAGTAGGAGAGAGGAGCCACAGGAAACATCCTTTGACAACGCACAGACAGCCCACTGGGTTTTCCAAGTCTCAGCAAAGCTCTGCCTCCTTTGTAAAATGCCATGGCAGATGATATATGCTAGTTTATACACACAAATAGCCCGTCTAGCCTCAAAACATGTGATGAAAATTATTTCAACAATAATCCATCCTGGATACACCTCTGCATCAGTAGCCTGCTGCAAGAATAATTTTGTCTTGTAAGTTTGAATCAGCACAAAGACTGAATGTGAAAACAATTTAGATAAAAGCTCCACTATTTAAGTTCAAAGATTTAAGTGATGGTCCTTGCACAAAATATATTCATGCAAATATATATGTACATATTTATGTGTATACATAGCCATATCGTGGAACATATTTTCCCATGGTAGTAACCTCCTTGTTACAGCCATTTCTCTAGCTTCCAAATTTGTATCACATTAAATGCCAGACTTTTAGTGTTCATGTTTTTGTAACTTGTTGTCTTGGGCCAATTCTCTCAACTTCTTCTTGCGTTATTTTGTTTATAAATCTCTAGAGTAAACTGTTAACTTCAGGTTTTGATTGGAGGTGGTTGGGAGTCATTGTTAATATAGAAATCATTAGAAAGACCAATTATGGTCCATTACTCATTTTTAGCACATACATTTTCTGATTTTTGATCACAGAGGGTTTGTAAAAAGAGAATAAAAGACCTTTGAACAGATTCCTTGGTGGTACATTGTAAACGTCAATTATTTGTTCCCAGAAACTTTTTTTTTTTAATAGAGAAGTGAAATCTCTTTTAAATGGAGTATGATTCAGAACCCCCTACTAGAAAGGTATTAAACATTCTTTCATTAATAACAGTAATCTGGAATCCCAGAGTGCACTGTCACTTTAAAATGTAGATCTAAAGATGTATTTTTTTTCCCCACAGTCCATCATTAAGCTGAAGTCATTTTAGAGCTGCAGTGTTGTAGCCACCACCTCTTCCTGAGAGGGAGGAGGACAGCATGCTGTTAATGCACAGCTGTCACTCACAAACCTGCCTGCAAAGCAATTGGACAAAACCATTAGTCGGTAATACTCAAAATTTTCCTCCTCTGTAATTTTTGATAGATTTGCTTCTTTTGGCTTCCAAAAATACTGTAACCCACCACAACCAGTTTATGGCATAACCATGGCACAAAGAGAAAACCAGGCAATTCTTTTTCTGAGGCAGAAAAGCAATCTTGTTTTTCATCTCAACTTTCCCTATATCACACACAGAGACTGGTGGATTGTCTCTCATACTTAATGACTTTTGACAGTCACTGATCTCAGAGGGAAGAGCTTGATAACAGTTTTCGTCTCTCCAAAAATGATAGTTTACTCAGGCAGGCAAAAGTTCACAAAGAAGCTGGCAGGCTCCTTCTGCTTTGCAATCATATTTTGTTAAGTGCAATCATCCAACGTACTTGAAAAATCTTAACTTCCCCCCTCAGAATACGGTCCTAGTTCTGAGTGTCAGGGGGATTTTGTCCCTTATCAAAAGAGGATGATTGTACTTTTCACCAGCAGCAGTGAGAGTGTAAGGGAGAGCAAGATGAGAAGAGGCCCATCAGCTGATATGTTGACATTTTCCTATACATGTCTGCAACAAAGTTATGCTGATTTGAAAGCCATTCTTGATCGTTGCTAAATTTCTCCCATAAAGAGCTTGGGTTTGTTAGAAGGAGCACAGTTCTGCTATCACACACACACACACATGCACACATACACTCACAGAAATTAACTCTTGTAAATACCTTATGAAAATCCGTATGCTTTATACCATTTTCTTTCTACCACATGTGCATCTCAATTTCTAGCTTCAGAGAAGATAGAGTGAGGGGAGAGAGAGAATGAGAATGGGAAGTGGGGGTGGGGGCAGCTTTAGTTTAAAATGCAGACAAATGTGCCTTTTCTGCTTGATGGCCTGTAACATTTCCATGTAGTGTACTTTGCATGGCAGAATAGCTGCTAGTAATAGAATTTCTCACAGTGGAGGTTAATTACGTTTCAGCTACAGCAAAATAAATTTCCTGTCAAGCCCAGTGACGGGAATATGCCACCATCACCACTTTTACCTGCAGTTTTAATTCACTGTTAATATTTGACACTAGCTTGCATTCAGGGGGCTGATCTCCTGAACAGTAGGTTTTCCCAAAAGAATAGGAACAGACTGGCAGTTATGTGGTATCAAGATATGTGGAAGAGAGTACACTTCGCCTCTCCCCCAATGCACTGCAAAGATTAACTGACCTACCTCTTACTTTAAAGAACAAAAGAGAACCTCACACTTGATGAAATAGAAATGGCATGGTAAGGTGTACCTTAAAATACAGAGCAGAAAAGTGAGGTGGCATATCTGGTCTAACCTTATGTTAAGCAAACCTACATAACATACTACTTCCTTTCCCTTTTCACCTTTTCTGGGCTTTAAAAGTCCATTTTTTGAGCCTGATAATTTTGTTGTAAAAGCTGAACTCCATGGATGAGCCAATAAAGTTTATGTGCTAGTGAATGATAGAACTCATTTCTCCTAATTGCCTTCATATTCTTCAAATCAGTTCTCACATTTCTTTGTCTTGAAAGAAATCTTTCCTGCTGCAGACAGAATAATGCCATTTATCAAGTGTTGGTGTGATATGCATTGTCCCACTATAATCTTCAACTAATACAAAGTCCTATGTGAAGTCACATTAGTAATCCTCAGGGACATAACAAAAGTATGCCTAGTATGCTTTCCAATCTCCACTCAGGCTGGTTAGACAAGAAGGGAAACTCCGTGACTCATTTACCTTCCCTAGTCAAAGTTTTATTTTCCAACATTTTAGTGATTTTCATGAGTCTGAGGAAATAAACATGCTCCTAAATTTGCCTGATTGTGCACCTGGGACTAACAAAGTGGGTTTTTTTATACCTGAGGCTTATTACTGCACTGCTCAGGAAACATAAAGAAAACACAGTGTCTCTTCTTTTACCAGAATTAAAACCAGAAGGCAGAAGATGAAATGTCAGGAGTTTCATCATACTGACTTATTCCCCATACAAGTAGCCTCAGTTGTTTCTTGCTACCTGTGCTCTACCTCTTCAGGAGGTGGCCTGTGACAGTGCAGAACAGTGAAGGAGCAAGGCCAGATGAACATGTAAGGCATGGGCGAGCTGTGGGGAGTTGAAGGATTTTGGAAGCTGCATGGGCAGATGAAGGACAGTTAGACCAGGTTGGTGCAGAACAGCACAGGGGTGCACCTTGCTGAACTGACAGTGCTTGGTCCTTCCCATTATCATGCTGGACCATAATGGATCCCTTTTCGACTGGTAAGGTCCAGTAAATCAGTAGAAGTGTCAAGGGAGCTTGCACGCATTAGTGTTTTGTGAACAAAATATATTAGCAACACTGAGAATTTTAAAGATTTTCAAAAGCAAAGAACAGTTGGAAAGAAGTTTTAATCAATGCTGACGTCAAGCTTTCTTAGATTTCAAATGAATTCTCTGAATTTCTACACCACCAAGTCCAAATAAGATAGCATTATGATGAGTTTTAGAAATGGATGTGAAAAAGTTGAGGGCCTTATTCAGAAGTATGGTTCCTGTTGAAAGAAGTGACTTGAAGTAGAGCTGGGCAGTGCCTACTGCATTTAACACCTGCGTCCCTGATGACACTGAAGAGAGAGTTTACAGAAAAAAATTGAAGTCTGGACCCCTGCTTAACTTAGGAACATATGATGTTACAAAAAACCCACAAAAGATAGGTCACAACTTGTCATGTATGAAATATCTAATTTTAGCTGCAGAGATTGGTTATAAATAGGGAGGTATTAGATTTAATTGATTTTATTGTTGTTTTAAGGGACCAGAATGGAATTTCTGGGGTTTTTGCAAACTGCAGGAGGCATTAGAGTTTTCCAGGTCTTTAAAAAATCCTCAAATCCTGTCTGGCAATGTAGTTAGAACAACTGGGCCTACTGAAATTGCTTTTTTTTTCAGAGCATTAGGCTCAATTCTGACGGTTAAAGCAGAGGTGAACTTTTGGCTTAGAAAAGCAGCTAGCCCAGAAGGGTGCTATTCAGCACGGTTTGAATTTCTGATTCACTTTCTAAGCTATTTGAAACTGCTTTATGTTGCTTGAGTCATATTATTCATCTCTTTGAAAATCTGTATTAGCGAAATGTCAGCTCCTTTGCAGCAGCATATGGGGCTTTTTAAGGTGTCTGTAGGTTCATAACAATATTAAAACAGGCACCTTTCTCTCAGGAAAAGTTGTCATGGTATAGTTTCAACTTTTCACAAAAAAAAAGAGCCAGGCAGCACAGTGCAACTCGTATCTACGCCACCAAACTGTTCACACTAATGTCATTCTGCATTGTAGAATATGTCCATATATGCATTGGTTTTCACTTAAATACCCATTGACAATGCTTAAAATTATGGAGAAGGGTTCTCAATCTACATTTTGTGTCCCTTGGTTTTCATTTTGCTGCCAATTGCTGCTGTTAGCATTTCTATAGAAACAAAAATTCAGTGCCTGCATTCCAGTGCTTATATGGCTTGCAACCTCATTTCTTGCTCCTTAAACTTGCATGAAGCCCTAAACAGAAAACTGTAACATCACCTACAAAACAAGCAACATGACCAGATAAACTCTTGAGAAATCAAGTCTTAACTGTGGAAATATACTCAATTCCATGTAAAATAAAACAGAAGGTGTGTCAACTGCCTACAGGTGTAGGTATGTGATTTTCTTACCTGCTATTTTCATTTTCCTCCTCAACCTTCCTCCACAGCAACTGTTCAGAGTAGGAAACTGCTACAAAAAGATGTCATCTCAACTTGTATTGTGGTAAGTTAAATCTTATCATACCTGGAAGATCAAGCACAGCTTCCCAAGAGATCCTGCTGTTACTGAAAATAATTGTCTATGGATAAAGTAATCTGTTATGAAATCAGTTAAATGCATCATATGGTCATTTAAACAGCAGTGCAATTTACATATGTTGCTTTCATATTTATTTATTTCCACAGATTTTTAGTTAAGAATACAGCTAATATATGCAATATCTGTAAGGGAATGAGGAAGAGACACTAAATCCCTTGTTTACCGTGCTAGGCATCTAAACCCAACAAATGCATAGCAGTTTGTTTAAGAAGAGACAAAATAACAGTGTTAGAGAGTTAGCTTTGGCATCTGTTTTATAGCTCGGGGTCTGTAAATAATCAAAGGTATGAAAAATCAGTATTTGTGGTTTAGACAGCACCTCCCAAAGACAGCGGTTCCTTTGCTTTTTTCTTTCTTTTTTTTTTCATTCCACAC
This sequence comes from Steatornis caripensis, assembly GCA_013398225.1. Classification (NCBI taxonomy): domain Eukaryota; kingdom Metazoa; phylum Chordata; class Aves; order Caprimulgiformes; family Steatornithidae; genus Steatornis; species Steatornis caripensis. The sequence continues at coordinate 61,292 of VZSC01006787.1, forward strand.
GTTCTGATTTCTCACCTCTTATATAGCATAATACAAAATTATTAATGAGAAACACTATCTTCTAATCTTGGCTATCTTAAAAACATTAGCAAAGGATGCCATTTATCATCATATTTCTTATTAAAGCTTGGAAGAAAGAGCACACAGCAGTGCATCTCGAAAGTCATAGCTGTGAAGAAAAGCACTTTCTGCTATTTTCTCACTGATTGTGGCTAATATTAAAATAATTACTGGTAAAGGGTCTCCCTGCTGTTTGATTGCCAAGTTCCACAATTCCAATGACTTCAGGTTCTTCTCTATTTAAAACTTTAGTTGGCTTAGTTCAGGCTATTTTATGTGTCTCTATGCATGTTTTCAAAATCCCTTAACACCTAAAGCTCCCTTTGTCAGACACTTGGCAAAATCAAAGTCTTAATGAAGATGCATTGTGAAAGAGCCTCTGCATTCCAGTGATTTGTTCTTTCTTTTAATGAAAAAAAAAAAAAAAGAGAGAGAGTTGGTTAGTGCCAATTGAAAATAAAGTAGAAATATGCTGGCTGTGGACTTTATTCATTGTGCTGTTTTACTGCAATCATCCTTGTTACTGGGAGGACTCTGGGAGCAACACTACTTCAGCAAGAAATAGTGGGCAAAATCGTCTTTTAGAAAAACATATATCCACTGATTTCTGTTTCTGAGAATGTTTTCCATTGTACCTTGAGGTTTTTTTCTTTCCAACTGACTGTACTGGGATTCTTGATCTTAAAACTGGGGGGCTTTCCCAGTTGCTTTTCTTTGACACTTACTATATTTGTTACTACAAGTTAGCTAGCAGGAAAAGTGCAACAAGCTTACTAAGATTAATTAAGTAAGCAAAGATACAATAATAATATATGAATCATTAAGCAAAGTCTACAAAGGATGTTTGTAATTTTAAGCATCATGCAAAGATAGCAATAAGATTCATATATGTCTAATTGAGGCACGTGATGCAAACATAGTTCTCCCTCCCAGTTCCTCCAAAACTGTGGCCTGTGTTGGGGATGACTGTACAGGACATTGCTGGTTTTTGAACATTTCCTTATTCAGGATGCTGCTGCTGTAATCATATTGCTTATCATAGGAATTCCTGCTAAAACAGGAAACATTTGTAAAACCCTCTTACCTTTCCCTGATCCCTAAATCTGTAGTTATTGGTAAATCTTAGTCACAAATTGTTTGTGTCTGGTTAAGGTTACTATTGTTTATTTCAATACAAAAAATGGCACCTTGCAATGACTGGCTTCTACTATCATCACATGCAAATCCTTAGCATTTTGAACTGTAACTGCGAAGACAGCCATGTACTTTGCAGCAGCTGTTATTTTTAGGTGAAATACCACCATCTATAGAATGCAATCAGGACTCCTGATACAATGTAAAGTGGAAATATAAAGATGGTTGATTATTTTGTGTTAGGTCCAACCATTTCATTCTATCATCTGTCTTCTTTCATCACCTCCAGTGTGATATCCTGGAATGGAGTTCCTGACACATAATAGAAAGCTGTGGTGAAAACATTAATATGTTCCTTAGTTCAAGCAGTCCATGTTGTCTCAGAAGTAAATGGAAAGTCTCCCGACCTTTTCATTTACTTCTGAGACAACAAGCTTGAGAGGAAATATTTTGCCAGCTGTTTTAGTTTTAAATTACAGTGCCATGATTGGTTTCATTTCTGGGTCACCCATAGCAACCATTACTTGAATCCGCAAGAACAGTCCATGCCGCATTTAAAACACTTTTGGGTTAAAGTCCAAGTGCTATAATTTATCTGATTTTTTTTTTTACAACAATCAAATTCGCTGCCTTGAAAAATCCTGTTATTCTCTCCAGTGTCTCTCTCTTTTCAATACATAATTATGTGGGTGCTTGGCACTAAAGTATCAGTTTCTGTATCTAGTAAGAGATTAATTGCTGCACTGAGGTAATTCATGTCATGTACACACAATCAGTGGCCAGAATAGTATCTTCAGTGCAAATGAATCTTACGCCAATACAGAGATCAACACAACTGAATTCACTTTGGACCAATGCAGTAGATTTAATTTTATTCCAATTTTAATAGTGTCCATCAAGTAACCCAGATTTCAAATTACTTAGACTATTGTTTGTAAGGGAATCTGCCTGAATGTTATTTAGGAGCATGTAGAACTGAATCTTAATTTTCTTGCATCTTCCTATGTAGATGGGATCATCTATATATGTGTACAGTTTAATGAATGACGATATTAGTGTAATGAACTGCTCTAGAAACGGATGCTTAACTGAATTCTGTACCTATGTTTGAATCCTGATTTTTTTTTCCCTAGAGCCAACCATCTTTCCTTTAAGTAAAATAGGCAAGGTCTGCTCCTGTAACTTAAAGCCAGTGACATCGCAGAGCTTTGTGGCTTGGTTCCCTTCCCCATGACACTGGATGGCTTTATAAGTACTGTCAGTGGGGATCAGCCCCCGGCCAGCACTATATCTCAAACTGCACCCAGGCACTGAAAGCTGGCCACAATGAGATCAGGATGTATTTTAACAGTTAAACAGTAGAGATGACGCTACACTGGTGCTCAAGCCTGCACATTGACCCTGCCTAGCTAGCTGGTGTAGATGCAGTCAACCAAGTCCCACCTCCTGTCCTCTGTAAGGCAAAGGAAGATGGTAGGTAGAATGAAAGGAAGGACAGACAGAAAAGCAGGGTAAATTTGGTCCTGAAGTTCATCTAGTGCTGCGTTGTCTAGGTAAGAGGAAATACCCTATCATCACAGACCACCATTACATCATTGGACCCTTAGTAAATTTTGGCTGGAAACAGAGAAAGTGATTGGATTTCTCCCATAAAATGTTCAATAGAGGATTGCAGGAATGATTTGACAACTAAGGGAGAAAAGTTAGTTCTAAAAATAAAAATAATACTGATACATCTTCTTTTATAACATAATAACTGACATCCAACAGCACAGCTTGACATCAGAGCATGTGCCAAATGCTGTTTGCAAATTATTAACATGTACTTTTTGGTTTCTTCATAAGAACTTTAAATACTTAAAGCTCACACAGTACACCACTTGTCACAGATTAACCTCCAGTAAGAGTAACTCTGGCTAATGGCTCCATTATTTCTTACCGCTTATGTTGGAGTTTGTGAATATGCTTGTGAAATCACTCCCCTTTCAAAGCTCTGTATGTCTCTAAATACCGTTGAGTACAATCAGCTGTGGTGTAATTTGAAATGTAAAGGCCAAGGTCTGTCAGGTATAATTTGTTCTTTTACTGAAATTTCGATGTGTTTTTCAGTTAAATTGAGATAGTCCATTCCAAGCAACATCCCCAAGATAGGACACAAAGCTAATGTAAGAGCTTGTTGAAGAAGAAAAAAGGTTTAACAATAACACTGAAAAGGAATTGATCAGCAGACCTCAACATAATTTCTCCCATCACATCAGCTGCCACAGCCTAGCTGTCCTATACAAACCACTTGACAAAGTCTGCCACTGCAGTTACTGCAATATTTATAGCCACACTCTTTATGTCTCTACAGTTATAGCTGCATCAGCACTTTAATTATAAACCTTGTTTTCCAAAGATTTACTACTAAGCAACAAAAAAATCATCCTCAGCTGCAAGTTTGGATGTGAAGTGTTCTCAAGTGTACATGTGTAATTTGCACTTCGGTTGTGATAGGCCAAATTCAAGCAATGGAAAAAGTAAAAAGCTATCATGTATGTATAATTATCAACATTGTTCAATGTGAATAAAGAGTTTTGCATGGAAAAAAATAACTTTTCCTTATGCTCTTGACTCTAGTGTTGTAATGACTTTTTGTAGCAACAATCTTCAATTAGTATTACTGGCATAGCTGAAAGGCAAGTAACTTAAAAAGAGTTAAGTTCACCTACAGTAACTACCAGATATTGCACTATAAAGATTTACCACAACTTTCTCTACAAAAACTACTTCTCCACATTACCCACTGCTCAAAACTGTGCGTTTCAGGACTGAGTATTTCAGTACTTCTGTTTTTCTGTTTGACTTTTTTTTCCTACTTTTTACCATCTGGAGACATTTACAGCCAAAAACAACGTAATATTTGATCTTCTAACTATATTTACAACACTGAGGAGCTGATCTATTCAAAAGAAGACAAGATCTTTCATTATTTCACACTTTTCAGTGTTCCATGAGCATTACAAAACCTTCTGAAAAGCATAAACACAAGTAGACACAAATATAAATGAATAAACAGAAGGACATGAATAGACACACCTCTTTCAAATGATCTGCCATGCATTTATAGCACAGCTGGGTGCATTATTCATTAAAATAATTTATTTGGCTAATTCTTACGTTTTTCTTTAATATAATACCACTGAAATTCCCCTTTCTATGGAATTCAAATAGCAGTAAATGGTTGAGTAATGTCTGACAAATTCTCTGAACTGTATTTTCCTTCAATTGTTTGTTAAGTTTTCTACAGGTATGTTTTGTTCACCTTGCGCTATATAGATAGAATTACTTACTGCCCATTGAAATACTACTGAAAGCATATGTGCATGTGTTTCCATATGAAATATTTTATAAAATAAAATATAATTTGGATTAATATGTATCTCATTTTTGTGGGGATCTGGGACTTTGGAAGTACTGCTGAAACTGTTTCTTTTTGCTGAGCTTCATACAGTGAGATGTAATCAGGTACCACTCAAGCAATGAACAAAGCAGATCTCCATGCAATTTCGGAACAGCATGGTTCTGCTCAATTACATAAGACAAGATGATTTGTCCATGAACTACACGTGAAAGAAGACTCTGTCTACTTGACTGGCAAGCATTATCCGTTGGCAGTTCCCACATTGACTCCCAATGTGGTGCCTCTATGTGGAGGTACATCAACAACAGGAATTCATACCATCAGGTTCCCAAGACAGCCAAAACCATTATGAGTCTCTCACAAAATATGAGCTCACTGCCAGAGATCCAAAGACACTAAACTTGTACCAATTCTCTTCAGAAATAATCATGTTCACTTTCCCCTGAGATTGTACATGTGATTCATTTTGCTGGATATGTGGCTCACTGGAATGTGCTGGAAACTCACCTGAACTACAATGAAAAACATGAAAATTGTAGAGGTCTCCTTGCAGATTTGCTTTTATTCCAACTAGTCTCCATGATATTTTAGCATAAAAATAGGTGAGTTGGAGCTTCATTGCCAAGAATCCTGAATAACTTATAGAGAACACTTGGGCTCCTTTCCTAAAACAGAATTGCATCCAATTACATGCAGCTGAGTCAATGGAAAGATTCACATCAAACTTCCATGTGATCCATGTTTATTGGCACGACTGAAAAAGATTTTCTTCTTTCTCTCTCTGCCTTTAATGGAACAAAGAAAATCTCCCTAGTAAAAAAAATTAATAAAAAAATCTAAGCTTGAAATACTGTTTGGGTTATTGCCCAGCTGGCAAAAGACAGGTAGCCAATCTTTAGGTTAACACAGTCACTGCATTTTTTAACTTCATGTTGGTATGAGTCCATGATTGGCTCCAAGCTTCAGCTTTGAGTTTCAGATCTTGTGTCGCTTTGTGTCGCAGTATTAAAATTATTTACCTAAAGTTCCATTTATATCTCCATATAATGATTTTTTTCTGTAACACTGCATACAAAGAAATATCTTCAGTGTACCTGACAGGACACTTAGAAGACAAATGGTCACTTAGAATGGTTAAAAGAAAGTGAAAGAGTGTTATGTAAAACAGCTACTCACAAAGGGTAAAGTAGTTCAATTTAAAACACTGAAGGCTATTGTATCATTATGGTGATGGATTGCCTTTGCTATCTACAAATAATACACTGATCTTGTCTAAAACAGTGAGTTTACTATATTTAATCAGCAATACTGAAGAACACTAATCATTACCTCAATCCAAATTATGTTTCAGAAAATCTCTCTTAAAAAAAACCTTAGAGGATAAAATGACACCTTTTATTTGGTGCTGTATCTTTGAAAAACAGAACATATAAGTTCTTAAGTACTCCATCCACAATACATTGGTATGGCAGTCATGGTTTGATTTAGTCATTAGATAGCATGACAGAGCATTTTTGAAGTCAGAATAGTCTACACTAAGAACAAAATAAAAACAAAATCTTACTATTAACTGCCTTAAACATCAGGCATGAAAATTCTAAAGAGGAGCATAGGAAAGAAAATATAGGGCTTGTATCCATTTAGGGACATTTCTAAGCAGTCATACTGAACTCCCCATGGCTCTCTGCCTGAGAAAGGGATACAGGGATGAACGAGACTGAGACATGACACTGAGAACTCACATTATTTTATCTGAAAAGGGTTCTAAGTATTAGAAGTGGCAACCTGAACCAGTATGACCTCTTTTCCGTCTGCATCTTATGCCTCACAAACAGAATATTCTTTAAAATATGAATTCCTAGCAGGATGCTCCAACTGACTATAGGTCTTCAGTAGCTTCTTTTAAGAGGAGCAGATGTGAAAAATGTCTCAAGAAAATACTAATCATTCAGGTCAGGAAAACTGGTAGAGTAGCCTGGAGATTGCACACTATCACTAACACCATCCAAATTTCTATACATTGTACACTGTGATCCCCTTACAAATACACTTTTCTGAGTTTTGGTGAACCCCTGGCCAGGCTCTCTAGCTTGTATACACACATAATGGAATGCCTGGGTAGCCACATAACCCAGAAATCCCAAAGAGATGAAATGCTTGGGAGTAAACTGGAAATTAGACCCTTGTACTTCAGAGTGAGACACTCGTTTAAACACACTGCAACTGTGACTCATTAACTCTATGTCAAAAAAAAAGAAAAAACAAGTGCCTTGATCCTGCATTATGATAACAGCTATCTATTTGCTTGGAGTGTGGGCAGTGATTACTAGCAAGTCATTTGGTTGCTATAAAGCCCAAACTGTGCCTTTGGACTGTGCCATTGGACTGGCACAGATGTGAAGACCCGATTTTGGGGGAAATCTGAGAGTTCCCATTACAGAGCTTCTGCACAGAGATGCAAAAGAGACTGACTTCCAATGGGCCCCAGGAGCCACGCAGCATAAACTAGATCACTGCACATGCAGAAAACCATTCTCCCTGCCACCCACTATAGCTGTGTGATTTGTAAACTCTGTAAGATGCTCAGTGTTGAATTTTATTTTGACAAGCTCCATAAAGCTCTAGGATTTTAACTTCACCAGGAGGAAGGTGATTGCACGTGTAGGATTTCTGATTTAGACGCATTTAAGAAATGACTTTATTACACACTTTATTAACTAGTCATTAAAATCTATTAGTTTTATGTTTGAATTAAAAGCTACTGTTTCCTCCTGAAGAAAAAGGGGTGATTCCTGAAAACTCAGGGAATCAGATCTCTGTGTATTAGAATTGGTAATTCCACACTTTTCATGTAGCAATAAAATAATCCTTCTATAGTAACTTTCTACAAAGTCACACTTACACTGCAGAAAATCGTAGTCCCAAGCGATAATTCAGTTTATGTTACTGAAGATGCTAAAACCAATATTATACTCATGTAGCAAAACAATAATAAAAATGTGACAATTTATTGTTTCCTTAATTATTGTTCCTTAATTTTATTTAGGCCTATGATTCATGGTGAGTACACCCCAGTACTTAAAATTAAATATGCTTTGCAAAATTAAATGCTTTGCAGAAACAGGATGGTAGTGTTTTATTAGAAATGAGCATGCTTTTGAGTGCCATAATACTTTTTCTTTCTGTATTCAAAGTAATTTTTCATTTTTTCAAAAAATTGCACAGCTTAGAGGTAGATTTTGGTTTTTACCTTCTAATAAATCTGAAGTCAGAATGGTCTTCAGCATGTAAGGCAAACCTAACTGTTATTGACGTGTGCTGCAGGCTTTGACAAATAAAATGATAAGATCTTAAGTAACAGACATATTATCTCTGAAGAACAGTTTATACAGTTTGGCTATCTTACAAGGAAAAATCATATAGCATAGTTAACCAATGATACTGATATCTGCCTCACAAAAAAGCTGAGGAAATCTTGTAAAGGTCACAGTGCTAACTGGCAAGGGTAACTGATTAAGACAAGCCTGTTACATACTGTATTGCACACAACAATGTGCCAGGGAAAAGGAAGCAAAAGAGAGTAATTTCCCTTTCTGCTGTGCGCACACAGATATGCAGATTTCAGTAAGGCCGAATGCGAGTCTTCATCTGAAGGTGAGTGTACTCAGTTATACTGGCAAAACGAATTTTTGATATAAGCAATGCTGACTTTCTTTTCTAACATAATGTCTGGCTATGAAATGCAAAGATCCATGACATTTACATCACTCTTATTATTTCAAAAGTCCTTTTTTTTTTTTTTTGGCTTTGTGGGATGATTCACACTTTTCTGCTTCAGATTCCTAGTGAATCAAAAATAAAAATAATAAATAAAGCTCACAAAAAACTAAACACCCAGGTGAGGAGTGGGCAAAGTGGACATATAGAGGCTCCCCACGTTCTACTCTTCTAATTCTTCCTCCTCAGCTTCAGAGGTCTCATAGCTACCTTTCCCCGTTACTTTATGGTAGCTTAATTTCTGTGGCATTGCCTGTGTGTTACACTAGTACAGGTAAGAACAGCTTGAGGTCAGGCAAATATAAATAGTCAGACACTAGCTTATCTGTGACAAGTCACCCAGAGGGAGATGACGAGCGCACAAAGATAATAAACCTGACCATTCCTTTTAATCAATGACTTTTAATCAGAGGAAGAGAGTAAATCTTGCATCTCGTCATACTCTCAATCACATCAAGGCACTTTTCCGGATAGCAATGATATGATCTTGGGCCTCTCTTCTGCCTGTAACCAACAGATAAAATCCAGAGGCATAAAGGGTGGCAGATACAGAGTACCTTGTAGCATTTCTTACTAGTCTTCCCTACCTTTTCTTTATCCCATCCTCAATGAACAAGAACTTCAAATCCTAGAACAAGCAGAAAGCCCAGTATTTTAGTTTTAAAACAAATGCACATTGTACAATTTCCACTGCCCCAATGGTATTGCAAAATAATAAAGGTGAGAAAAAACTGAAAAAAAAATGGTTTTATCTTTTGATCTCCAAATATTTGATGAGTTACCATGCTGTAACTCAAGATAAGGCAAACAGCATTTGTGAGAAGTCTCTGAAGATGCATGTGCAATTTTTTCTACTAATGCTGAAAACTTTTTATGAATTGTTTATATTACTACAGTAATAGAAAGCAGAGTGCTACCCTCTGAAAAGGGAAGAAACAGCCCTGTCCCTGAGGACAGCACTGTCTGAAAAGAAATTGTTATTACATACAGTAGAAGCTCTTTTACAAAGAAAGAAAGGATTCAGCACATTAAGAAAGATTTTTGGAAGAAGGGAAAGGTTGGCTTAATAAAGCCCAGAGTATTAAATACTTTAATATTATTTTCACCAGTATGGGGCGTTTTCATATTAACTGCTTCAACTAAGCAAATATTGTTCTGCAGACACATATTTTTGTACTAGTTATTTTAATTATATAGTCTGCTGGAAATGTAGGCTCAGGTTGGTAGTTCTGCGTGCCAACTTGTTTGTTTTTATAATTCTGTATTTTATAAGAGAATAAAACAAAGATACGGGTTTCTAGGCATTAGCTTGCATGACTCACCAGGCACAGTGCAATTTGTAGCAGTCTGGGCTGCTTGACACCATTAATAAGTGTGGTGGTTCAACCAGTAGGGAGGAAAAAAACATTTCATCTTGAGAAAATAACAAACCCATTTGTAAGATTAGGTGTTTTTTAATGTTGATCATCAACATTTTGCCATTACTTAGGGATGGAAGGGCAGAGCAGGACTGAAACAGCAGAACACAACAAGAAACAAAAAACCTACCCATTATGGAGGAGTTACTGACAGGAAAGGTAGATGTGGTGGGCTGACCCTGGCTAGATGCCAGGTGCTCACCAAAGCCATTCTATCACTTCCCCTCCTCAGTTGGACGGGGGAGAGAAAATACAACAAAAAGCTCATGGGTAGAGATAAGGACAGGGAGAAATCACTCATCAATTACCATCATGGGCAAAAATAGACTTGACTTGGTGAAAAAATAACGAGGACAAAATCTAAAACCACTTTTCCCCCACCTCTCCCTTCTTCCCATGCTCAACTTCACTCCCAGATTCTCTACCTCCTCTCTCCAAGTGGCAGAGGGGGACACGGAATGGGGGTTGCAGTCGGTCCATCACACCTTGCTCCTGCCACTCCTTCCCCCTCAGGGGGAGGGCTCGTCAAACTCTTCCCCTGCTCCAGCATGGGATCCCTCCCACGGCAGACAGTCCTCCGTGAACTTCTCCAACATGAGTCCTTCCCACGGGCTGCAGTTCTTCACAAACTGCTCCAATGCGGGTCCCTCCCATGGGATGCAATCCTGCAGGAACAGCCCGCTCCAGTGTGGGCCCCCCACGGGGTCACAAGCCTGGCCAGCAGACCTGCTCCAGTGTGAGCTCCCCTCTCCATGGGGCCACAGGTCCTGCCAGGAGCCTGCTCCAGTGTGGGCTTCCAACGAGGTCACAGCCTCCTTTAGGCATCCACCTGCTCCAGCGTGGGGTCCTCCATGGGCTGCAGGTGAAGATCTGCTCCTCCATTAACTTTTATGGGCTGCAGGGGCACAGCCTGCCTCGCCATGGCCTTCACCATGGGCTGTAGGGGAATCCCTGCTCTGGTGCCTGCAGCACCTCCTCCCCCTCCTTCTTCACTGACCTTGGTGTCTGCAGGGCTGTTTCTCTCGTATATTCTCACTCCTTCCTCCGACTGCAATTGCTGTTGCGCAGGTTTTTTACCCCATCTTAACTATGTCACCGCAGAGGCGCTACCACCGTCACTGATGGGCTCGGGCTCGGCCTCGGCCAGTGGTGGGTCCGTCTTGGAGCCGGCTGGCATTGGATCTGTCAGACACAGGGGAAGCTTCCGGCAGTTTCTCACAGAAGACACCTCTGCAGCTCCCCCACTACCAAAACCTTGCCACACAAACACAATACAGTGCTACCTTCAGTCTGCCTAGAACCTTCTGCAGAGAAGCAACCAGAATAGGATTACAATAAATCTAGAGCCTGAAATACTTTAAAGATAAAGACAATAGCTAGGAGACAAGCAGCATTTTCCCTGTTGTTTGCCTGAGACTGAGAAAATCAGCCATTATGTATCAGGACTTGCTGAAGTCCATGGTGAGATGAGGAAAAGACAAGACTGCAGGGTCCTGCAACCTGCTGAATCCATTCACTAGATGACAGCAACAAGCTCTCAGAAACAGGTCTATGTTTTTTGTCTTTAGGGCACTGATATCAGTTCCAGTCCTTAGGCTTTATTATGTTGACATACTTTTTTAGCATGTTGTACACTTTCTAGTGAAAGCTTACATGAACCAAAAATCATGGGCTTTGTCTGCTACTGCCCTTCCTTTTTTAAAAAATGGATGCAAAATGAAAGACCATCTTTCCAAACGAGAACTTAGCTGATCTTAGAGCAACAGTTACAGACGTTCAGAAATCATTGAAAAGAGCACTTAATTTACAAAGAAGCCCTCTCACTTAGCATTTGGAATTTGCTACTTTCTAAAAATGCAACTTGATGAATTTTTGAAGTAACCGCTGTGGATAATTATAATACACAATATTGGCTTCAGTGGGACTGAAGGCAAAAAGATACTACTGTATTCCAAAAGATATTAAGTGAATGGATTTCACTTATTTGCTATTTCAGTCCTACTTATTCAACTCCTGGGGAGAGCCTCGATTGGGTTATGTTTTCAGGCATACTCTATGCAAGGCAATGAGAAGAAATGTAAGCATATATGAAAACAGGGATCAACTGTAAGGTTTCCAATAGTTCAGAATGGAAGATAAATACACAGAGCTGTAAAAAAATGATATTGTATGAGCGAAGCTACAAATCTAACGTATTCACGTAATGTGCATTTTAAGGGTGTAATACTATACACTGAATGAATGCGCTAATGATGCATGTTCTCTGCAACTCTAGTATTTACTGCAAAAGGTATAATTCAGCATTTTTCAATAGGGCCAAATTCTCTATGCACAGAAATGCCCCATTTATTTCAGTGGCATAAGAATTAGTAGAGCAAGATTGGTCAGTTATCAAAGTGCATTACAGCTAAATGGAAAGGCAAACTAAAAAGTGAAATTTTAAATCAAGAAAAATGGTACATTCAGAGATTAAGGAAAATTAGCTATACATTTACTTTTTATTATTTAATTTGGGCAAATAACTGTTCTTTGATAACTGGAAAGAAGAATGGGCCTGTTTGGCCCATTAGATTTTCATCTCAATTTGGGGTTTTAGGTTTCCAGACACATAAGTTTCCAGAATATGGAGGAATTAATCTCTAGTTTACTAGGCATTTCTAGAAGACAACTAGAAAATCTACAGAAAAAAGTAGATCCTCTAGCATTACTCAGTCTTCAGCTATTAGGGAATACTTCTCTAGAGCATTGCAAATGCAACAAAGGACCATGAACAGATTTTGACTGATCCAGGAACAGCTTTTTTGCCTACTAGAGTTTTGAGGAGACAAAAGCAATTAAAATAAAAGGCTCCCCTCATCTTTGGATGATCAGAACTTTAAGGCAAAATCTAAGATTTCCTCAGGCATCTCAGAGCTGAAGAGGAAACTCTTAGGTGACCTTACTGTGAAAATGAAGATGAGTCCTACACAGAAAACATTTATTATTGTTGAGTCACAAGTTTACTGAACTGAAGATAGTCCTGTTTCTCTTCAAAAGATTGCTTACTCCTCAAACAGAAATTTCACTTCAGAAATTTGCTCTCTCTTTCATTTATTTTCGCAAAATCTCAGAGTACTGTGACATAAGAACACATACGCACCTGATTCTATTGTCTGCCAAGGAAACATGTCAAAGGCGTCTTATTTCTAGTATGCATCAATTAGTTAAAGGAAACTAAGGGGAAATCTTTTAATATAGTAAATCCAATGCTACTACTAGAGTCTCTGAGAAGACTTGTTTGACACAATTGATGATAGCTGGATTATTTGATCATAACTTTATGAATAATATTGAAGGCAATAGTATGATTCTGTCAAGACTTAAAGGAGAAGTGCTGTCAGGTGCTGAAACAGTATTGCTCACATACAAGACTACACCTTCTTCTCTCCTTCAACAGGTCTTTCTCCTTCTTTCAAATAACTGTAAAGCAAAAAATGTAACACTGATGCACTGCACGTCTGTTTGACATAAATGAGAGAAAGCAGTTCTGTGCACAAGATTTGGATGTAATTTCCTGACGCAAATTCAGACTCCACTTGTTGCCAGCTTGCAAGTTAAAATTCAGAACCAAAATATTACTTATGGCATCTGCAAAGACATGCAAAATTGTCTGGTTTGGACTGGTTTTATTTTCCTTTTTGCTTTTGCACTCCACCTAATAATCTCCATCTAGTTTAGTTCTTAAGGAAAGTATTATTCACGTAACTAAAACAGTACTAAAAGAATTAGTTCTGGATGAACCTTAGCAAGAGCCCATGGCTTGTACAAAAGTGATGACAATAAATAATCACATCAAACATGCTTTCTCTTGTATCTGTTGGAACAATTGTTACTATTGTTCTGTTGTGCATTACTTTGAAACTTAACAGGGGGGTTAATCTTGACATCATTTCCATACATGTATGTCTATTTTCATAGAATATGTATGTATAAATATGTACATCTATATGGATAGATATATACATATAGATATGTACATATCTATACTTACATATTCTACAAAAATTAGTCTTTAAGACCTATAAGTTCATGTTCACACATATGCACAATTCATAAGGTAAAAACCCTGGTTTAGTCCAGTGTCTTGCAAAAAATAGCTTGTATAAACATTAATGTTTTTAATCAGATCAACATGGCTTCCAACCCAATACATTAGGTAAAAAAAGCTAAATTACAAGCTTGTCCAAAAGGCTTCAGGACTAATATCTGAACATATCAAGAAGTCTTTCTGTGTGTAAGTGTTACATGTGCTGTATGTTTTTAAACATAATTTACATTATGTAGTATAATGGATGTTCAGCCAGATGTTGTTACAAAGAATAAACAAAGACTGTATTACTAATTACCATTTCTAATGGCATAAACCACTCCAGCAGCGGTCACATTTTTATACCACTTTGCTGGGTGACTGTGTGATCTATGGTTTGCTCCCACACCTTGAATCTAAAGCAAAGTACAGGTTCCCCTTTCGTACTCAGGACAAATATTGTCTTTAGATTTTGTCTTGCTTTTTCTCTGTACAACTTTTCTACATATGGACTTTCAGTTTTGAAGACATGGGTCTCCACAATTCCTATGTCTTGACCCTAATCTGGAGTTGTCCACCAGGAGAAGTGCTCCTGTGACAATTCCCAGGGGAAAAGTGTTGCAGTGGTGGCAACTTTAGGACATGATGCATCCCGATGAAGAAGAAGTCGAACAAAGGAGGCAGGAGACCTCCGTGGATGAACAAGGAGGTCGCAAAAAAACTCAAAGGGAAGAAGGAAGTTTACAGGATGTGGAAAAAAGGATTGGCTACTTGGGAGGAATACAGGACTGTTGTCAGAACATGCAGGGATGCAACACGGAAGGCTAAGGCCTGCCTGNAGGTAGAGACGTTCGTAACTTACTGCAGTAAACCGTAGAAGTTACAGCAAAAAAAACAAACATCTGAGAAAAAGGGAAATAACGTTTACTCACAAATAACGTGAATAGTATGAACCTGTACTCGAGTGTAAACTCCCTTAGCTGTATGAGTTACCATTCTTTTGGTATAAACTTGTTCACTCTACCACAGCCTGCCTGTGTCCGTTCATGTCTACGTACATAAATGTTACTGGTATACCAGCAAAGATAGCCATGTTAAAAACATTACAGGCTTGTGTTCTGTTCTACTTATTTAGATGTTTTTTCTTCTTTTTTTTTTTTTTTCCCTGGAGTTAGTGGTTCCAGACTTGTTCTCATCAAGTGACTTAGAGAGAAGAATCTGATTTTACAGCATTATTACTGTTGTTGCATGGCGATTAGTCTTGCGGCCTTGCAGAAAATGTTGTTTCTATCCAGTTTGAAAAGAGAAAAAAGAAATATTCTTTGCTTTGCTCATCTCATTGTCTCACCATCCTCCCACTAACCATCTGACAGTGTACACTGAAGGAGTGCTAGTATGAAAAGTATGCAGTGGCTCCTTTGCATGCTTGCATTAAGCTAACAATGATTGCATTTACTTTCTTTCCCAGTACAGAAAAGAGGTGATACATTTTTAAATTTATTTTTCCAGTGTCGTAGCTAGATATACACTTGTGGGAGCTCAGGGGGTGCATTACAATAGTTTTTATTAGATGTTTCCTAGTTGTGTAGTCTAGGAATTTGTAGGAGTATATGTTATCTCATTTTCTGCTGCATTTGGACTGTAGCAGTAGATGTCATTTTATTATGCACAGAGTTTTTTGCTTATGGTGCTTCTACATGCTGGAGGTTGACTGAAAAATCAAATGCTTTCAGTCTTCCAGAAATTCTGCCATGTATTTATTGTTGCAATTTTATGACATTCTTTTATTGGGATTCTTCAAAGGCTAAGAACAACTATTTTTGGAACACCACTTAATAAAAAAATTAAATAATAGCTCAACAGATTTGTTGTGATTGAAAGAGACAGCGCCAATTTATTGTTCATATAAATGTGTTGCTTGGAGATAGTTTTTAATTGTAATAGTGTTCCAGCATATATTCTTATATCTCTTCAAATTCTGTAGTCATAAAATGTAGATACTAGCTCATAAGATTAAAGTTTTGAATTACAGTTTTAATATTGTTAGTCATACTGTGCAGGTGAGCCTCACAGACTCATTTGTCAGTAGTCAGGTACTCAAGCACTCATAGCAGAGAGCACAAGGCTGCTTCAGCACTCTGGAAAAGGGATCAAGGTATGCTTCCTCAGATTCAATGCACACAAGTTTGAAGATAAGGCAACCAAAACTCTCTAATCAACGCTTAAAAAAATGCCCTGTTTTTTTGCCTCCTCTGTTTCAATTCTGCAGAACAGCATCCGTGAGATGCCCCTGGGTATCAAAGTGAATGGATGCTCATGTGTGTCTTCCTCTGCAGAGGCTACTGTTGTACTGAAAGATCCCTCAGAGGGATGTGTGGAAGCATTGCTGCTTCGGTCTCTCTTAAGTATTACTATATTGCTAAGAGAATAATTAGGCATGATCACAAGAATTGTCTAAAATGGACAAGTCACATTTAAATAAGCAGAGGTATAAATAATGAGGTAAGGAAAAGAGAACAGTGTAGCTCTGCTAACTACCCCAAAAGCATCAGGAAATAAATATTCTGTCTTCAGAAACTCTTTCAAGGCAAAAGGAATTCTGTTTGGTTCAGGGCCTCTGCAACCCTCCCCCTCTTTCATACACTACAATCAGCCCGTCCAACGGAGAAGGAAGGAATCACAATGACTAGTGATTAGGGGAAATACTGTTAAAATAGAAAAGTCCAATACAGGAATTAGAGTGTGTAAAGGTGAGACAGAGGAGGAAAATGCAGTTTGTACATTACATCATTTGTCTTTCACTGTTTACTTCTTTTTTTTTATTTTATTTTACTTGCAGCTGTGTCTGTTTTCCTATTTTTACTCAGGCCTTTCAGTCAATCATAGCAGAGTCTCAAACAGATGTGCAGAGCAATAATATGATAGTAAAATTTTACAAGCGTGATTCATTTTAGGTTTGCAATTTTTAGATGAAGAAAAGTCTTGTGTATTTACAGAAAATATGGCACACGCCTTGCAAAGATGTATAAAAAATGCATTCTGTTTTTCTTGAAGAAGGATTATGCACAGACTTTACAATTTGCTCATCTCAGTTCACAACAGCTACAGTATTTAAGGTCATTCTTATGGTATATCTTTTAATAAGAATATGAGATTAAGAAAGATATTATCAGGTTAAATTCTACTGTTGGTTATTCCTCTGCAACATTATTTTCTCCTGGTACCTATTTGGAACAGAAATTGAAAGTGAAATTGATATATGCCCTTAACAATAGAAGCACTTAGAGCTAGCTGAATAGCAGAAATCTCATTTGTGAGTAAAAGGGCTGAGTTAGATTTCCTGTGACTCCTGTGGTCATGTCCTGAATGATTTGAAAGACTGGAGATGTACATACAATATACTGGTGAAAATGTTGATGGACCTCAAAGATTTCACTGGCATCACCAAGGAAAACACAAGGGTCGTACTGGGTAAGACCAAGGTCAGTCTATCTCAGTAGCCTTTCTTTAACCATAAGAATAAGCAAACATCTAGGGAAGCATAAAAATGAACCAAATTAATATGATACTTTTCTCTATCACTCTTTGAATTCCAAATATTTTCAGGTCAGATGTATATGTGAATCGTTTGTTTCTTCTACACATTTCAAGATTCCAAAGGATTCCAGGATCTCGTCTTATCTCTCCTTAAACTTCTAGCATTCAACACTCTTTCCCAGGGAATTTCACAGGTCAGCCTATGAAGGTGAAATATCCCCATTCTTCTGTTTTTCTTGGAACCTAGCTCTTACCACCTTCTTTTGATGTTCCTAGGTCTTTTAGTGGAAGATACAATAACCAGACACGATTATTTTTCCCAAATGGGACATGTGCCAGTTATTTGTCAAATATACAGTTCACATAGATAATCATGCAACACTAACAAATAGCGACCAGAGGACTAAGTGCCTCCAAATAATTTACTTACTCTTTTGTAGGTAATCATCTTGAACAATTGGTACTTTTGAAGAGGGATAACTGCTTCATACATAGCTTGTGGAAGAAGATGACTACACTGTGGCAAACATCTGCAAAGAATTTTTCAAATGTTCCAGATCAAGTTCAGCAAGAAAGTATGATGAACCCTCACACCAACTTCTTACCAGCCTCAGTGTGGAGACAAGGAAAAAAGTGAAAGAAACAGGAAAGGGATTTAGTCACATCCCTTCATACTCCTCAATCTTGAACTTCTGTCTTATTGTTGCTGTCTTATTGTTACATGAGGCTACCACTGACTGGTGTCAATTAAAATGATCCTTTATAACCATCTAGAACTTAAAAAATGCCAAGGTTCAAATGTTGATTAAATAATAACAAAATACAGCCAGTTAAAAACATTGATGGTGCTTTATCTCAGGCATTTTCCTCAAACTGAAAATAATTCTAAGCAAATCATTTTTCAGGAAGATTTACAACTAACCAGACAATTCAGAGGTTTCTGAAGGCTTTAAAGCAAACCTGATAACTCCAAAATCGTGAACACTATTTGCAATTATTTGAAAATCAAAGAAAAAACCAGGGTATTTATATTTCTTGTGTTTTGGTTTATTGAATAAAACTATGCAAAACATAGAGAATACGGAGATTGATAATAATTACTACCATGCAGGGGTAAGAAAAGAAAACTGATCCATTATGTCATGTCAGGGTGGATAGTGTTATCTGAAAATACAAGAAGAATCTAATTCTGGAAATCATGTGGGAGTGTAAGGAATGTATCAGTAAGGATAATAAGCTTTCTTACCTGTTTTGGAGAATAGCAAAATAGTATATTCAGATTTAAAAGGAATAATGAAATTATTATTTTTATCGGTAATTAAGGAATAGTATCAAGCACTGAATTTTGGGGAGTATAAGATAGAATTCGTATCTGTGAATGTGCAAACAGTGTGATAAATCATAGATAAAAAGGGAAATGGAAAATATAACCCTCAAATTATGTCATGAAATAATACCTGTCCATCACTATTTGAATAGTAGATCACAATGTGAATAAATAAACGAAAAACAGTTAATTAAAGACATTTCTGGAGAATGGATGTGTTTGGCTAATCTTTTGTCATGTCACAGATTGTTAAAATCTTTCTCTCTTCAAGCAACAATGGCATATAATTTTGGTGTCTATTTGGGGAGGAAGGAGTGACTCTTCCTGAAAACTGAGAAGGATGATCCCTTGATCTCTAGCTACCTCCTCATTTTAGTCTTGCATTGCCAGCAAAATGCCAGCTGCAAAACCTATTTTGCATCCAGTTGTGATTTCAGAATTAAATGCAATGCAATTAGCTCCTTTTATATGTTCGGTAATCTTGTTAAGACAACTCATTAGGTATCCTGGCAATTGGAAATTACTAGGTTTCAGAACATGTGCATTTCCTTTGTGAATACCAATTATTCCTAAATGAGGCAATTGTTCTTTAAAGGAAGAGGAAAAAGTGGTCCCAAAAAGTCTTCTGAGTTTATCTATTGCCCTGACCTTTAAAAAACTTAATCTGGATCTTGGTGCTTTCTCCATAAAACTCTAGATATGTGTAAATACTACAATGGTACTTTTCCCCATCTAATCATGTCAAAAGCGTGGAAAAATATTACATTTTTTTTATGAGAAGCATATGTTTTTATCATTGAAACATGCAATAACCGATTAAGGTAAGTAAAGTAGGCAAGATTTTTAAATCCTACTATTTATATAGAGGAACTTACTATTATATTCATTAATTATTAATGTATGCAATTGTAGGAGAATGCTATAATGCAAATCAGTTAATAGGAAGTAGTTACCTGCAAAAATTAGACCATATAATATTTTAATATTCAAATAACTTACTGATTTCCAAAGTTTCAGGCAACATCCATGTGCTGTTTCCAGACAGTTCCTGTTTCCAATCCTTTTCTCATAGCCAAGAAGCTAGAAACAAGTTGAAATTCTACCAACTACCCCAAAGATTCAAGTCCTGTGCTAAGAACTGTATTTTACATATGCATATGTCCAGGCCTCTTTAAAAATAGAGAGTTTCCACTCTAAGAAAAGAAGCATACTTACAAGAATTTATCAGAATTAACATGTTCAGTAACTGTGGCTGGAAACTAGTACTTCTGAGAATTTCAAAATCTATTTAAAGTGTCAGGATTAATGGAAAGCAAATAAAATTTATGAAAGAAAATTCACAGAAATGTCATTTAAAAATTTTAAGATATTTTACTTTGTTCTTTTTAAGCATAATTTAATTGTAAAATAATAAAATAAAGAGAGAGAAAGGACAACAATCAAGGAGCAAGAGAAAGTTCTCAGGAATATGAATTTAAATCACACCAGACCATATATCAGTTTTCCTTTCAAGAGAAAATTCTGCTGTAAGTCTAGGCTGATTCACAGAATCACAGAACTACAGAATGGTAGGAGCTGGAAGGGACCTCTGGAGATCATCTTTCTCCAACCCCCCTGCTAAAGCAGGTATGCCTGGAGCATGGTGCACAGGAATGTGTCCAGACAGGGTTGGAATATCTTCAGAGGAGGAGACTCCACAGCCTCTCCGGGCAGCCTGTTCCAGTCCTCTTGTTACTCTCACAGTAAAGAAGTTCTTCCTCATGTTCAGGTGGAACTGCCTTTGTTCCAGTGTGTGCCCATTGCCCCTTGTGCTTTTGCTGGGCACCACTGAAAAGAGTCTGACCTCATCCTCTTGACACCCGCTCTTTAGATATTTATAAGCATTGATCAGATCCCCTCTCAGTCTTCTCTTCTCCAGGCTAAACAGACCCAGATCTCTCAGCCTTTCCTCATAAGAGTGATGCTCCAGTCCTCTAACCATCTTTCATGGAACCTGTATCATGAGTGATGAGGAAACTCAATCTGAAAGCCAACATTAAAGAAAATTGAAAGATATTTTAAGAATATTACTTCTAAAAATGCAAGTTCAGAATTTTCTGGATACCTATGGGAACCATGGCCAACAAACTTCCAAAATGACTAAAATGTAAGATAAAGTAAAAAATCCATAACCATAAAGGTGGTTAACCATGAAGCTGTGAAGACAAAAAGTGAAGAACAAAATGCATGTCCAAAAAGATGTTAAATTTGACCTGCAACACCTTCTTCTGCACAAGCTTCATCTCATTTGGCTTTCTGACTTTATTTGCTCCTATTCAGTTCACAACATTATGAGTGAAAATTGCCTTTATTGCCATAGGCACACTGTACCAGCCTGATCCAGCAGTATCCTAACCTGGGGCATCTCCAGCCTCTCTGGGCAACCTGTTCCGGTGTTTCACCACCCTCATCATTGAAAAGTTCTTCCTTATATCTAGTCTGAGTCTACCTTATTTTCCTTTAAAACCATTACCCCTTGTCCTATTGCTACAAGTCTTGGACATGTTCAGAACAGATGGACCTCAAATCACCCAAGTTGTGCCCCCACTGCTGTTAATGTAGTCACAGGAGGAAACAAGGAGGATGAGAAGAACAAGAAAGACTGGAGCAATTACCCTGCCACACCACAGGCCTTGACTTAGACTGTGCTTGTTTGAGTGGCAAATGGAGACTCACGAGACGGGCAAGGTTGAAGGCTTGTGACTTCTGTCAGGAGGTGAATGGCTTGTTCTCCATCTGCAGAGCTGCAACTGTAGAATAGGTGATGGAGTCATGAGGTTTGCAGATGACACTGAATCAGGAAGATCAGTCAACATACTTGAGCACACGGCTGCCATCCAGACAGACCTCAAAGACTGGAGGAACTGTTTGACAAGGGCCCGGTGAAAATGCACAAGGAGAAATGCAAAGCACTGCACCCAGGACGGAAGACCCCCTTGCAACTATACAGGCTGGGGGCTGCCTGACTGGGGAGCAGCTCTGCTGAAAGGGCCTGGTGTGGCTGGTGGAGAGTGAGCTGAGCATGAGCCCACAGTGAGCCCCTGTAGCAAAGCAGGCCAGCAGTGTCCCATGTTGTATGGACAGGAGAACAGCCAGTAGCTTGAAAGGAGTGATTATCTCTTTCTGCTCCACACTCATTAGGCCACAACCAGATGCCGTGTCCAGGTTGCAGCCTCCGAATACAAGAAAGACATCAATAAACTGGAGCAAGTTCAGGGCAGGATCACCAAGATGGTCAGGAGCTGGAGCACTTTCCCTGTGAGGAGAGGCTGAGGGATCTGGGCTTATTCAGTCTGGAGAAGAGATGGCTTGGGGGGACCTGCACTATTTTATGATGCTAAGGCTTAATTAAGCATTTATCTGAAATTGTCAACAGACTAAATCTCATTTAACAGACTAAGCCCAATATTAATTTTCTATTTGTCTTTCCATTAACAACTAATAAGTCAGATTTGGGACTAGTAAGTGAAATATTAATTTCAGAAGTTCTTTTTAAGCAGTGAGGGTCAAATTGGCTCTTGAAACCAGTGCTTTACCCTGGATCACAAATACCTGTATGCTGTTGAGGCTTTCATCTGCGGGTCTAATAGTCTGCTCTTCTAGTAGCAAGTGAATCACTATCTATCTGCTCTGCTTACAATCTACTCAATAAAAAATCTCAAGTGTTCCAAATTTTTGGCTTTCTAGCATCTAACATTTCAGTCTGAGGAAATAACAGCAGCAATATGACTTCTCCAGAAGGTTAATGTATCAATGCATTGACAGCTTTGCTAAAAATAGCATATAAAATACTCAAAAATCTATCTGCCATAGTTTACCTGAGGCACCTGGTCTGATATTTTGCATTTACTTTCAGTTTCCCTGCTATTCAGGTTGAAGTATAATTTGCCTGTGAATCACCAAGCACAAGCATCTTAAAATGTTGTCCCTAGGGATAACAATGAGACATACCATTTTTTTGTCTCTTATGTGTTTGTTATTTTAAACTGCCCAGTTTGACTTCATTATGACTAAAGCAGCACTGTTCTTACCTTGGTGACAGAAGTAAGGGGTTTAATTCCTTTTTTGCTACAGGACAGGAAGTAGTAGACACAAAACTTTTTAAGATCAAAATTAATCAGAATTGGCACTTAAGGATATGCTACTGAGAACACTGCAATACAGTACAAGCTTACACAGCAAAAATTATATACACTCTACTTTGCTTTCACAGAGCTTTTGAGGATCACTACCAACCTATCACAATTGCATGGCCATTTTTTTGTAAAAGAAACAAAATATTTGAATTTGGGTGATATGTGAACCTATGAGAAAAAGCTTTAAGATTCAAAGACTGGAATTTGGAACTTTCTTGGAACTTAGGTTAGATGAAAATTGCACAGTTTTATTTAAGCTAGATGAATCCTTTAACAAAGGTTATACTGACATTTTCAAATCAAGATGGTTTTTTGTATTTAAGCAAATACAACAGCAAAAACATTGTTCATTTGCATATAAAAGAAATTTGGCTATATTATGGTACTTCCCATAAATGCTTAAGTGGAAAACCATACATTCAGATGGTCAGGCACTATAATTGTAGTGTCATGTAGCTTTACTGCTTTAAATAAAGGCCGATATGTAGTCTCTGCTTCTTACAGACAGTCAGCAAATCTCAGTAGATCACTGATGGTTCATAGATGTATGACATAAATTACCTAATGTGGCTTCTAAGCCCAGCTTATTTTGATTTTTTTCAAATTTCTCTCTTCTGTAAAGGATTTTTTTTGTCATTGATTAAACAGTACTAATCTGTATCACTGCAGTGTAGGTAGTGGAATACAGTGGTTACAGTGGTTTGCTCCAAAACAAGGCTAATGATTTTCATTCCTATATGGATGGCAGAAGAATTTAATATGTAAAAATAGCAATGTGAAAGAAAATGTTTCCGAAAAAAAATAGCACACTGTTAAAAAACATGTTTTTAAATTAAAAAAATGGCACAAATTAAAAGAAACTCAAGTGGTTTTTTTTTTAATCAGTATGAATGGAATCTACCACAGGGAGGAATCAATCTGGTTTGGACAGGATATTTTCAATTTTTCTTTTCAAATGTTCAGAAAAAGAATTTGAATAGTTTTGAACAAAGTGAAACCTTTCTATTTATAGTTGTGCTGATGAAATTTTGCTTGGTCTCAAGCTGCATATATCAGTAGGATATATGGCCTATGCCCACCATGTTTGAAGACAGTCCTGAGGGTAAGATTCACTTATCTTCCCTCTGTATTGCAGGCAAAGGCATCTGTATGCTTTCAGCCTCCATGTGCCAAAAGATGCCTCCCACACATTTGCTCAGATCCTACTGGAAATGACAAAGGAAAAGGAAGAAGGCAGAAGACGGAGCGTACCTCTTACCAAACTGCTCTGGAAGGCGGCACTCCTTTGTGGTGCAGAAATATCAAAAAAATTGTGATGAATCTGCAGAAGCAGGATCAAGTTCTGGCTGTGTTGCTGAAGGTAGAAATTAATTTATGGTCTATCATTTTGAATTGTCTGCAGTACTGACTGCTTTTATTCTCAAGTGTACCTGCTTCTGCCAGAACAAGATTTACAGTAATAGAAACTATACACACACCTCCCAATAAGGTGTTCATAAAGCCTCTAATTAAGTCATTCCTACTCTGCCACTTTCACTAGTCCATGGCTTGGTGTTTTAATATTGTAAGCTTTGTTTTTGTTGATGACTCTTCCTGCAGCCATGCATATCCATGCCAAAAAAAATTATCATTAACGTAGTTTATCTCTCTCCAGTGTCTTTTGTGAGGCTGGATCTGAGAAAAACCATGAAACATTCTTTTTCCAATCTAATTGACCTGAATGCCTCATGCACTGCTGGCTGGTTAAATCAGTTCATGATGCTGCTGGAGTTAAAAATAATGTCTGAGAAAATTAGACATAAGTCTCAAATTTACTGATAATTTCTCAAAAATGATGGAAGGCAGGTTGTATGCAGCTTTACCCACTATGCTCCACTGACTTTTAATATGGAATGAGGTTTTTTTTCCCAGGCAGAAATTATGTGCTTTACCTGCAGTGAAATGATCCTCTCAGTGTAGAATCAGATTAAATAAAATAATAAGTATGATGCTTATAAACTTTGTGCAGTCTAACTATTCTTAAAATGTATCATCTAAAATTTGCATCTATACCTTGGAATATACATTGGTGTTATTAAATGTGCTCAGAAAGCTAAGCATGTTCCTATATAATTAATAAACATTTAGTGGCATCAATTTTTATAGCTTGGTTTTTGAACTCCTTATCAGTATTGAGCAGATGGGACATAACTATGAAAAATTATATTTTAAACATGATTACTATACTTGAATTATATTTGAAAAATTTTGTTCAGTGAAGCATTTACAAATACAATTTAACTTCCAGATGAAGCCTAAGTTCTTTTAAGGTCTTTTTCTCTGTTTAGCACAATGATATTTAAATGATGTCTGTGCACATAAGCGGAAACAGAAAACAAAATCTATACAAAATATAATATCTAGTGTTTTATTAGAAAAAGCTCTACTTAAGATGTCATTCTGCCATAAAATGTTTGATTGAGTCTCCAGTCCATATTTAGTAAATCCTTTTTTAATACTAACCTTGACAATATTGTATGAAGAATGATTTTTGATTGAAATTTTGGATTACAACACAGCAACACAGTTTGTCCATTGCAATTTGTGTACTTAAAGCATAATCTTTTCATATTAAACTTCCTTCTGTAGTCTTTGATATTGAGTTGAGGAAGGGAGAATTAAAATTTTCTACATTATCTACCTTTGTGAAAAAAATAAAATTATATATAAGTAGGAAGTGGATAAAGAAGAATTGGAGCAGACGTTAAGGATGCGAACTTTGGTACGTAAGTTCACCCAGGAGATGTTGGCATAAGTGTGATTGAGGTGCTATATTGTAACTAACTTCCAGTTATTTGTCCTTTAAAAACCTATTTATTTGTAAATTTTAGGGAAACTTCTTCTTCATTGAAGAGGAAATCAAGCCCTTGAACGTGAGGGTAAATAGTAAAATGAGATTACTGGGACACCTGTGATATGTTTTACAGCATAAACCATATGTTCGCCTATCCTGAAACTCAAATTCACTGTATTGACTTATGGCTAAATTACGAGCTGCTTTGTATTCTCTAGAATTCCCTTCTCGTGTTTGCTGAACCAAGTCTCCGTATACGGATTTAGTGTTCTTGCTTTCTGAGAGACAAGTGCTATGCCACATATTTAGTCTTTCTCTCCTTTAGTCTCTTTTACTGTTTCTTGAAATGTAAAGCTGAGCTCTAAAGGTGCCATTCATCATTGTCTCACAATGCTGCAGCTGATCACACCTGCGTCTCACAGATATGAACTGTGACCAAATCAAAATAATAGTGTTTCACACGTTGCATTGGTGTAAATGACCAAAAAGGAAAAGATTAACTGCGCCTTGGTAGGATGACAATTTTGTAATAACATAATAAAAATAAAAAGGAAGGACAATGGACAAAGGATGGGAAGGGAAGGAGAAATTTCTGTCTCAGGAGAAGTAACTATGTTCTCAATCAAATCCTGAAATCTCTACTTTGGCAAAGCTGGTAATGGGAACCATCGCAAAAAATTGACCTA
>VZSC01006787.1:88324-115334 GCA_013398225.1 Steatornis caripensis
CTTTGAGACTTGTCTCTTCTTAGCGTAGGCCTCAAACCCTGCAGCCATTTAGAGTAATTATTTTAATTCTTTTTTTTTTTTTTGGTTTTATCTTTCTGGTAGTTCCTTAGCATTCAACGGTCCAAATCAAAAGATCCAGGTGGGAATGGAGAGTGACAAACACCTGCCTGTAAATGCATTATATTTCTGCATAAGAAATACTGTATTGATTTTCATGGGAAGAAAGATAAGAATAGTTCAGAGGTCAGCAGAAAGCTAATGAGTCTGCAGTTGAACACATAGAGGTTGTTGTCTTGAGGCCTTCAACTGTGTATACAGTGGGGAAACATCTGATATCCTTTTATGTGCTTTATAGCATCATGATTTCAAGGGCAAGTGTAGGGTCTTGCACCTGGGGAGGAACAACCCCATGTGCCAGTACAGGCTGGGGGTTGACTTGCTGGAGAGCAGCTCTGCGGAGAAGGACCTGGGAGTGCTGGTGGACAACAGGCTCACCATGAGCCAGCAGTGTGCCCTTGCGGCCAGGAAGGCCAATGGCATCCTGGGGTGCATTAAGAAGAGTGTGGCCAGCAGGTCGAGGGAGGTGATCCTGCCCCTCTACTCTGCCCTGGTGAGGCCGCATCTGGAGTACTGTGTCCAGTTCTGGGCTCCCCAGTTCAAGAGAGACAGGGAACTACTGGAGAGAGTCCAGCGGAGGGCCACAAAGTTGATTAGGGGAGTGGAGCATCTGTCTTATGAGGAAAGGCTGAGAGAGCTGGGTCTGTTCAGCCTGGAAAAGAGAAGGCTGAGAGGAGATCTGATTAATGCTTATAAATATCTAAAGGGTGGATGTCAAGAGGATGGAGTCAGACTCTTCTCAGTGGTGCCCAGCGACAGGACAAGGGGCAATGGGCACAAACTGGAACACAGGAAGTTCCACCTGAACATGAGGAGGAACTTCTTTACTGTGAGGGTAACAGAGCCCTGGAACAGGCTGCCCAGAGAGGTTGTGGAGTCTCCTTCTCTGGAGATATTCAAAACCCGCCTGGATGCATTCCTGTGCAACCTGCTGTAGGCTAACCTGCTTTAGCAGGGGGGTTGGACTAGATGATCTCTAGAGGTCCCTTCCAACCCCTACCATTCTATGATTCTATGATTCTATGATTCTATGATCACTCACTGAGGAGTTATTTCAATGACTTACCAAGAAGACTAACAATGACTTACATCAGGGCCTGATTAGTGCCCTTACCCTTCATTCAAGGCAGGATTTCTGTGTCAATGTTTCAAAGGGCTTAACCAAAACGACAAATCATTTGTGTATTGCCTGACACATCTGCATTGCTGACGAGGAGGGGAAAAATTCTGTGTTATGCTATCGGGCACTATGTCTCAAAGAAACCACTGTACAAAATACCTTCCAAAGGACTTCTGTCTGTCTTGATGGGAAAACTTGTGTTCCAGGATCCTCTCAAGTTGTGATTCTTCACCATAAACAAAGCCTCCACTTTGCTACACCAGTGCAGTTCTGTTTATTTTCAAACAATACAGATATTACAGATGCTAACAGAGTTTGTGGTGGAGAGGAAATATAAGAAGAAGGTGTCTGGATGTCATTTCACATCAAAACTCCAGCTCTTTTATTTTCTCAGAGAGCCTCAAGCACTGCCATGCTGCATATATGAGAGGTTAAGAGAGATCCCAATATTTATGTATAGTGCTAATCAGAAAAGTGAAAGGAGGAGGTTACTACGCAATGCTAGATTTGTCTATTCTTGGCGAGAAAAATGAAACACCAGCAAGGGTGTTTTAAAAGAAGGGTATGCAGCACTGCTGACTCTTTGCCATTGCTCAGCAAAGAAAAGCAGCCATAAAGGAGAGCAATAGAGACCCTCCTTCAGCAGCTTTTTCAGCTGCTGCTGCTGCTGAAAGCGTGAAAAACTGCAGCTGAAGAAAATAGTGCTTGAGTTACACAGGAATACTAACGTGTTTGAAAACATGAAAGCTATATGCATGTGTGAACAAAGCTATCTTTGCTAGGGCTGGTAGGGACACTTGAGAAGCTGTTTCTTTGGCACCTTTTAGAAATAAATTCTATAGGTTTTATACAGGCAAGCACTCAAACTCTGTAATATACAGACTTCAAAAATAGTACCAGGACATAAGGTAGCCTTCTGTGATCTTTAAAATAATCTGAAGAAGAAAAAGCAGGACATAAACAGTGTGGGTTTATTTAGCTTTAAGAAACTGATATGCAGTTTAAAAAATTAGGTGGTACATCCTGACAAGCTAGCTGACTACTAGCAGCTTCTTCCTACAGGTTCAGCAGTTTGGTGAGCCCCTATTCAGTGATAAACTGGCATCATGGGGATTTGCTGAGGTGTACCATAAGCAAATGGAGTCTATCCCCTTTTAGTAATTTTCAGATTAGAAGCTTGTAAGTCAAAGATCAATCAATAGACCTCGGCTGTCTTACAAAACTTACAGCTCAGACCTAGATAAAATACATTAAAGTAAATCTAGTGAAAAGTTGAAAGTCACGCAATGAAGTCCAGCCGTACATTCAGTAAGACATGCATACAGGGAAATAGCTTCTTCGGGTTCAGCTGCTCATGTTCCACTGGCAGATGCTGATCACTTCTTTATCATTTGCTACACAGTGACTCAACTCCGACCAGCATTTTGCCTCAAAATTTGGCTGAAACTTTAGACTCTAACCCAACACAATTTCCTTTTAAAGTCACAGTTTACAGGTGCAGTGTCCATACAGAGGCCTGTCTGCCTCACATTTTTCTGATCCAACAGGAAAACTCTTTTTTTGCCAAACGTTTAAACTTCCATGTTGCCCTTTAAGCCACTTAGCTCAGTCATCTTCTGTAATGCTGCTTTTTTTCTCTATTCCTTGTAAACTATGATAGAATTCTTTTAAAACAACTTTTTAAACCTCTATTAAGTTCTTTGAGTGTTACAGCAGTTCTTGGAGATATCAACCCAGTGTCTTCAAAATGTTTACAAACCAAACAGATAAACAGAGAACAGAAATAATTACAAATTCACATGATAATCCTTTTCTGAATGGGTGTTTTAAATATTTTAAACTGCAATTGCTTTTGTCATAAACAACATATTAGCTAATGCTTTAAAGCTGTCCTAAAAACCAAAGTTGTATGTGATCTAGAACTTAAGAAACTTCTTTGTCCTTTTGTCTCCGTGTCTTCCTTCAAGTGTAATGAGTTAGTAAATGTCAGAGTAGACAGAATCAGTTAATATCTCAGTCAGTAGCTTCTAAATCAACAAGTAATTAAAGAATTTAGAATGCAGCTTATTTGCATGTGCAAATTTCAGCTACTGCACTCATTTTGGGGTTGTTCCAAAATCATTTAAGCAGCAGTTTCTGGGGTTATGATAAATGGACAATGCATCTTCTACTGTTCCTGTAATATCTAAATATCTAAAATCTAAATCTAAATATATTGTAAAAAATCTTTAATAACTTTTAAAAAAATCTTTCTTCATAAAGATGTCCATGAAGAACACCCTGTCTTATAATATTCTCAATTTTTTGACAAGTTTAGTGACAGAATAAGGGTTGTTACTTTTATAAGAGACTGAGATAAAGCACGATAATGAAATATCCTTCCTCTTTGAAGTTCCCATGACCTTAGAGTACTTCTAATGATTTTTCTGCATTTTACATCTTATATTAGATTAGATGCAATTATACTTAACGTAATTGAAGCCAATTAATGGAATTGCTCCTTTCTCAGAGGGCCTATAGACAAAACAAGCCCCAGTTTGATCCATGTTAAATGCAAATATAAAAAAAGGTGTCCCGTGAACAGCTAGCCCAGATTTCATTGATGGAGAGGAAAGAAGCTGATACAGATTTTGCCTCTGTCTATTGACTCATCACTTTTCTGACTTCCTCGCTCTATCTAACCAGAATATTTTCTTTAAATGCAGCATGTCCCTCTTCCTCCGTGTGTTCAAGAACTTACCTCCACCCTTCCATTTCCCACTCGTTGCCATACACTCAGTTTCCTAAGGTAAGCATCACTTGTCTCTACATTCACCCTTCTCCAGCAACAGCTGCAGGAAGTGCAATCCTTCCTTTTGCTACTGCAGCCACTGTAGGGAAAGCTTCGTGTGGATTTTTGAGAAAAGGAAAAAAAGAAAAAAGAAAATAAATATCTAGACAGGATCATCACTGAAAATCATCTCAAAATGAGTCCAGTATTTTTACTTTACATCTTCCATTCCAGAAATCCCAGCTTTTCAATTTCAAAGGATATTTTTCATTTAAAATCAACTTACATTTTTTAAAAGGAATGGGTTTGTTTCTAAAGAATCGAATAAATAGCTGTTCTAAATGAAGTTCACTATTTGCCACTCCTCTCACCCTTGTTAATGGCCAATTTAGCAATAAGGAAGCACAAAGAACAATCTTTCTGGCTTGCAGCCTTTTTCTAGGTCACATACTGGCATGACACATGTGCTAAACTTGTCAGTCACCACTCACAATCAGACAAACAATCAACTTCTAAACACAGTTTCCTTCTGTGTCTCATCTTTGTTAGCCAGCTCTATATCCCTTTTTTTAAACTATGCCCTTTGACAGATCAAGATCATATACCTGATATATACACAGACTGCACTGATTTTGGATAACTGTAGTGGAAAAAAAAATGAGGCCCAAAGTTGGTTTCTTATAGCGAGAGTTCTTCCACTATCTGCTTTTATAACATAAAAAAATTATGTTCTTTCCATTTGTGAGAACAATGTAATAAATCCAATGGACTCAATCTATTTATTTGCTAACACTTTCATGTTCCTACTTTAATAGCCTACAAGATTGTTGAATAAACGTACATCGTGCATTATCAGCATTTGTAAGATTTTTAAGATGTTGTGATACTTAACTGGTTTTCTTTTATTCTTTTCAGTGCTAATTTTAAAAGAAAAAAAAATTGTTCCTTGCCTGGTGTTTCCTCCAAAGACATAAATTTCTGTGGTGCTAGAACTGTCATTGTTCTAATTAGCAAAGTCCTGAAACTTTTCTACAGAGCTGCTTTGTAAAATACCTTGTGCTTTAACAAGGAAGTTGATGTATCTCATTGATAATATATAAAGCAGTATCTTTTTATCTAAGAAAATTTTCACATTGATGTTGTTAAAGTTACAGACATAATCCTCCTTCTAGATGAACTTTCCAGGAAAATATGCAGTCTCTTGAATAGCATTGTCTGCTCTAAACCAGATATTGTAATTCAAGCTAGAAAATTCTTTCACAAATATTTTGTTTACTAAACACATGATTTTAATAATTGAAAAATGATTTGTGAATTTTGGCTGGATACACCAGCCAATATCAAGCAGTATTTCAAGGTTAGGCCCTCTCTTCAGACTGCAGAAGGAAGAGTTATTGCCTTTTGTGTAGCAATGATGTGGTTACCATTCCTTGCAGAAGGCAGCAACCAGGGTCAAGCCTTCACTTGAGGGAGGGAGAGCCCTTTCCGCAATGCACAACACTAATTATCACATCCTAGGATAATCTCAGTTGTGGTGGTCTCAGTGTGTCCTACTAATGCCACGCCACTTTACATAAATACCTAAATATTCACTGGAAAACTTGTTCCACATGGATGTCTTACAGACCTGGTCCCACATGTCATATATACCTGGCTAGAAAATTGTTCTTTGGTGTATGGCTTTCTTTCACTTTCCTTCTGACTCAATGCATAAATAGTTTGAGAAGCAAAGAATATTTGAGGTGAGTAAAGCTTTTTTATCAAATGGGGAAACTGTGGTTTTCTGAGCTTGCCTATCTTCAAGTTTTCATGTTTACTAAGACAAAACGGTAAAACCTCCATCAGCAAGAAGCTGTTTCTGTTCCCCCAGAATATATAGTACCATACACTACTCTGGCTATGTAGATTCAATTTTTTTCATATGGAAAAAAAAACCCAACCCTGAATATAAATGCCTTACTTTCAGATGGATATACTAAACTTTGGGCTTCTAGAAAAAAGAACATTACATCCACCAAATTTGTATATATTGACTCCTACCTTTGTTTTGCTTATTGATCAAAAGCCAAAAAAACTATTCCTGTGGGATACCTTTTGCTTTTAAATTTCTGTTTCTTTGAGGTTTATTTTCAATTCAAGTATCAGAAACCAAAATGTTTTTATTTAGGATTGATCAAAACCTCTTCTTTCTTTTGAATCATACTTTCCAACATAGACTCCTTAATTTCCTTGCAAGTTTTGGACATCTGACAATGCTGCTCTTCGGCCCATCAATTTTGTTCATCCTTCAGCACTGTCATTTTTTTAATCCTTCATTCTGCACCAGGTGTAACTCCAATTTTTGGCTTTCCCTGACCATAGTAACTATCTCTGTTCCCCACACTTGATTCTAGCCTTTCTTTAATCATTGAGCCTAGCCATCCACAACCTAGTCTTGTTTCCTCAAAGCTTTAGTTCCACCTTCAAGAAAGTGAGAAAAAGATCAGTATCTCTGTCTATTCTAAGAGGATGTGCACAGAGTTAGAATTCCACCTGGGATCATATACACAATGAACTCTTAAACTTTTAATTAAGACCTATAACACCTTCCTTTTGTTTAATTCCTGATTCATTTCTGCTTTAGGTTCCTAACCTAGTTAGGTTAGTCACTTACTGTGATAACCAAATCATGATAATAGTAACACGTCTTTCTTCATTCCCCTTCAGTGCCAGGGAATAGTAACAGGGACGACCTTTCTGAGAGAAAATTTGCTAGGTTANAACCATATACACCATGAACTCTTAAACTTTTAATTAAGACCTATAACATCTTCCTTTTGTTTAATTCCTGATTCATTTCTGCTTTAGGTTCCTAACCTAGTTAGGTTAGTCACTTACTGTGATAACCAAATCATGATAATAGTAACACATCTTTCTTCATTCCCCTTCAGTGCCAGGGAATAGTAACAGGGACGACCTTTCTGAGAGAAAATTTGCTAGGTTAGCTGGTGTTTGCAGTTACACCAATTTAGCCAAGAGGTGTCTTGGTTTGCTGAAGTTTCAGCAAATTAGGAAAACAAAGACAATAAATGATCAAAACTAGGGTCCTAATATTTACATTTGGGCAGGTTTATTGCTTATTTTCTTGGTTATTAACTCTAATGAACATTGAATTCAAACACATAAAGACTTCTGAGAGATAGATCCTTACATAGAGGATTGGAGTTAGCATTAGGAATGAATAGAGTCAGTGAGATTACAGTTTATTCAAAAGTGATTAACTGATTTGCCACACCAGGAGGTTCTGGTGAATGGTAATTAAAGAACAATGCAGTCACAGGATTGTCAATGGAAAAAAAAGATAGATTCAAAGCAATGGTTAGCAATGAGATTTCAAGGTCTGCGTTGGAGAAACAGCACGGAAAAGCAGTCAGTGGCTATGTAAAGCAGCAAGTCCTGCAATAGCACCTTAGCTCTTCTTGGAAGTATTTCTCATATACTTTCTCAGTCAGACTTTTCTTTCCTTTAAGGTCCTGGCTCTGTGCCTGTCCCTGCTCTTATAGCCAGTGTCCCTCTGGGATCTGCGGGGTGCTAACGGCATCCTTGGCAAAAGCACCTGGACAGCCACAGTTGCTGAGACAGAAATCCGAGTGTGCATTGTACAACTCAACAGGACACCCAAAACTCTCTAAGAGGGTGTTTACCCAAAACTGATCATGTTGAAGAGGAAGATGGCCACCAGCCAGATTAAATCAGAGAATCATTTTTTAACAGAGCAGTGTAAAAGAAGTGTAAATATTCGTAGCAGTGCAGAGAAACCTTGCAGTGAAAACAGCAGCAGTCAATGCCAGGCCTGCCATTGCCAGAAATTGCCCCAGGGGTATAACAACCACCGCCAAGGCCAGACAGAGCAGCCTCCCTGTTGGAAGCTGTGAGCAGCCTGCAGGGTGGATGGATGACGGTACAGGGTGCAACGCACAGGGACTCGGCACAGCTGTGCAGGTATGAGCCCAGCAGCATGTGGCACTTGTGAGCATGTTAGCACTTGTGAGGAGCAGCATAGATGCGCTTAAACATTCCCCCAGGAGGGGTGTGCAGCATGGAGGGGTGGTGTTTGTGACCCACAGTTCCTCTGATGTGGGGGTGAATTTAACTCATGGGGGGAGATATGGGTGTAATTAGAATTTTCTAGGATCAGCCATAAAAAGCTGTTCAGAAATGCTCAGATGTATGTTAACATTTAGTAAGTGTCTAGTGTTGTGATTTATCTGTTGAGTTGCTGGTATTGATCCTGAATGCATAGATCACTAATTGCTGCTTAATTACATGTTGCTAGCAAATCAAATCACTTTTATCTTGATCTGGTTTAACCTATGTGAACTTAGCCTGCAAAAAGTTCCAAAAGAAATAATTTCGTTAATGATTTCCACAGAAGCAGGTTGCCAGAACTAAAGGGAGGATTTTTTGCATTGTCTGGTCACTGATTGCCAAATGCCTGTTAAAGGACATTCAAAAAAGCCCCAAACTCTAAATCCCCAAACCCTCAAAAGCAATTAAACAAAAACTACCGAAAAATGTCCTTATTGCTCAAAATTGCAGCCAGATAAGTAGTTATGAAATGAATAAGATGGACAAGGAAAAAAAGTCATAGAAAGTATTGGTGAAAGGAACAAAGGCTAGAATGTGTGGGGGAAAGATTTCCATTATATAGACACTGTATAGATGTTTCTTTTTGTTAGGTATTTCTAAATTTATCAAAAAAATTCCTGTAACAACTGTATAATTTCCTACTAATTTGGGGGTGGGAGGATGGGGAGAGAAATACTTCACATCCATGAAAGGTCACTCACATAAAGCTGACTAAATATGTTTTTTCCAGCCTACTTAAATATGAACAATAAATACAATTACATCTTTTCTACATGCTACTGTAAAGAAACTAATCCAAAGGCTGTATCAATCACCAGTCCTATTTTTTGTGAGTTACTCAGCTAACTGAGCCAAGTTATTCTTAGGTCAATGTTTGCTGTGAGAAGTCTCAAGGAGTTGATAAAGGGGAAAAAAGGATTAAATAGTGTCTTGCATGGCAAACCCAGCTCGTAAGTATTTTTAAATATTGAAAACCAGAGTGAATTATTTTTCTACACTGCAGTCTTCTGTCACATGAACCCTCTAACAAATAACCAACCAAGTAACACAATCCTAAGAATATTATGCAAACAGAATATGAGGTCATGGGCTAGTGGCAAAAACTCAGAGAGGGTTGACTTTTGTCTCTGTTGGGTTTTTTCTGTATTTCGTCTTGCAGTTATTTAAAAATAATTTAGAATAAGGAATGAAGCCACTGACAGTAGTTAGTATTTTCTATGCCTAGTCAATGATACCTGCATTCCAGTTCCATAGCTTCAAATGTTAACAAAGTGATACAGGTGAAAGTGCCTGTATTTTGTTGATGGTGCATATTATTTGAAAGCTAGCTCACCTTTTGGAGGAAACAGGCGAATTGCTTTCAGATCAGCACTGCAAGAAATAGGAAAAAGTATATGGATACAGCAAAACATTTGTGAGGAAAGTTTTGCGATCATTATCTAAAGATAAGAGACATACATATTACAGTTTGCTTGAGGGTATCAATTTTGCTACGACTTTAATTTTTGTAAATCATAGGCATTTTTTTTCTTCTGCAATTACTTGCACCCCAATTTTAAGTAATTTAGATGTCAAGGGACCTGACACAAATACACAATTGCTACTTAGATGTTTAAATTAGCTAAATTGAGCCTAAAGTTAATTGCACTTGCAAATTGCTTGCCTAGTAAAGGCCAGTTTGACAACCCAGATGTATATAATATTTGCATGTACATCACTTCCAACATTCATGCTTCTTCCTAATACCCTCCTACAACACATGCATTCATCCATTATACCTTCCAAATATGAGTACTAGAGATCATGTTGACTAACATCAATTATATATCTATCCTTTGGTCCTTTAAAACTGAATCCCATGTGTCCTGGTTTGAGCTAGGACAGAACCAATTTTCTTTTAGTAACTTTCCTTTTTAGTCAAGTGTCTTCTGAGCAGCTGCACTCTCTGAAATTAACTGCATGTTTTTCAGACAGTGTCTGCTTCTAGCAGTGATAAGTCTCAGTGTTTATAGTTGGTGTTGGAATATCATAGGAGTGGCATGCAGAAACGCTCTTGCTTATAGTTATCCCTATAGAGACCAAGGTCGATGCTTGCCTCTGCTGACTTGCTTATGGGCTGGAACTGAAAGAGCAGAGAAGTGGTGACATCTGTGACCCTGCAGTGGGGAGGAGCGGGTCGGACAGGTGACCCAAACCTGACCAAAGGGAGTATTCCATCCCATACGCATCATATTCAGTATAAAGCTGAGGGATCACAAGGGTCACTCTCTCTTCCTGTATGGCCGGCATCCAAGGAGTACTCTGTCCAATTCTTCTGCCTTCAATCTCGATCCGTGCATTCCTGAATCCAGTTCCTGTCTGCTGCTGAATCTAGTCCAGGGCTTTTCCGGTCCCTGCACCACAGCATTTTGTATATATTTGATTATTATTTTTTTCTATTATTGTGATTATACCTTATTATTATAGTTATAAAAGCCGTTTTAACTTTTCCAACCCATAAGTCTTTCTGTTTTCTCTTTCCCTCCTGCTTTTGGGGAGGGAGAGGGTTAAGAAAGAGTGTCTGTCGCCCATTTATTAGCCAGCCCAGCTTTAAATCATGACACCATGTCACCTTGTCCATGATTTTGTCCACAACTCACATCACACCAACTGCTCTGTGATTATCCAAATGATCCTGTTCATTCCTTTGTACGCTGGCACACTCTCAAACTTCTCTCAACCTTCTAGAGTTCTCTTGCTGTTCCAAGATCTACTGGAAATTAATATACACATTTTAAAGTATAATTAATATACAACATCTTTCATACTAATTCTTTTACCGCTCTTGGGTGAATACTGTAGTTATTGATAAAAACTGTCGATTTCATCAAAGCAAAACATCCCAGTTCACATCTGGCCTTCTATATTATTACACTGTAACAACAAAAATAACATAGTATTAAATCCAAGATAGGATGCCATTATTTTTAAATACTAAATTATTATGTTGGGGAGGAAATGGTTAAAATAGTACATAGTAACATTGTGTGAAAAATACTTACTATTTTTTTACCAAAATGAAGTTTTGAAAAGCAATTTCCAATCTATGTATGAATGAACTTCAACAAAAGAGCATCCTTCCTAGAAAATGGTTTCATCAGATTCAGACATATCTCCATCATAATTATAATTCTTTAAGAGATCCAGGACTAAATTATGAAATTCATTTAGATGCTGTCAAAAGTTTTGTTATAAAAAGGTGCATATTTTTCAATTGTAAAGTCTCTTTTTATGGCTGTCCTCTAGTCTTCTTGTGACAATCACCATGTCGTTAAACATACAGTGAGCAGCTAGAGCTGTTGATTTCAAAAACTGTGTCAAGACTATTAAGAAATGTCCCAAGATATTAAGTTTTCACCATGAAAAATTAAATTGATGCTGTTGAAGACTGATGACAGGCTGGTGATCTCAGAGTTTTAGGGATTTCTTCTGGTTTTTTAGCTTTCCTCTCTTTAATTGGTTATCCCAAGGCATGGGAACACAGAATGACCCAATTTCAAAAAATGAGTCGTAATCACTAGAGATATTTTTTTAGAGACATTTCAGGATATAGTCTGAAACCCTGATGGAAGTAACAGTGAATAGCTCATCAGCCTCTAGGAAGATGAATCTGAAACATTTTCTGAGACAAAGACAAATCAGGTACGTGAAAACTTGCACTGAGCTGACATACCTTCTAGGCAAAATGTCTCTTATCACTAACTGTAAAGTTTCAATTCTGAACTTCACATATTTGATGTAAGAGTTTAGGGGGTTTGAGATGTAAAATGGATCTGAGGTTTCTAGTATCTTTAAGATTAGGAAACAAGTTGAAAAGACACCTTGTTCAGATAGTGAGAACACAGAAATATTGTGCTATCTCCCACTACAGACATGATCCTGAAGAAACTCTCAGATGGAAATAGGTGATACTGCTACTGTCAAAGGAGAAACTATAAATCTATAGCAAAGCTCATCTTGATATAGATAGATGAACAAACTGAAAAGATGAACATAAACCCTTGCTTTGGGTATCTATTTCTCTCCAGGATTCCAACCCTAAAAATATAATCATTTGTAATCTAAGATATCTCAGACATTACATCAGTATTTCTTTTCTGATCTTAAGTTATATTACCTAATGTTTATACCTTTTCTTTTTTTTTTCCCTAGAACCTGATTCCAAATTAAAACAAAAAGAAATTTTGGCAGTTTAACTGTGCTGCTTGGTCATATTCGTATTTTATGAAAATTACGAAAATTTGAAGAAAACATGTTTCTGCTTCCCAACAGCAGTTGATAACCAAGAGTAGCAGACATCAGAGTGAAAGAAAACACACAGACAATTTCATAGATAATGGCGGTGGCTGAAAGACATCTTTGAGAACATGCAGCAGCCACAAGAAGGAACAGTGAAGAACATTGATCCCACAGTGGAGCAAACAGGACGAAGCTAGCAAGTGATTAATAAATACATCTGTTCATTCTACAAAACAGCTGTCACATGGATTAAATGTGCTGCATCTTGTGAAGAACAAGTCATAATAACACCCTACTTCTGTGGGACAGAATGAATGTCATGTCAGATACAGATAGGTTGTTGAGGGAGAAAACTGGGACTAACACAGATTGTCTGGAGGCCTGAATGAGAGGAGATGCTTTTTAACACAGTGTTACCCTACACCTTTGGTATCTGAACATAAAATGGGCTTTTGAAGGATTCCAAATACCTTACTTGATTCCTTGGGAACTAGATTCTTTCCAGATGAAACTAAACTGCAAGATGCAGTTGAGACACTTTTGATACCTATCTGTCTGTGTTGATATTCCTCACTCCTGGACCTATGCTTTCAATATTTACCCAGTAATATATTGTGCTGAAGTAGAAACAGTGGACTCACCTGAGTGGACTGAAATGCATGATGTTACTAACTACTGGAAATTCATTTCAGTTCTTTATTTGGCTTTGGAATTTACTACATTCAAGTTAGTTATATTGCTAATGTTTAATCATAAACTACCTGCTGACATTTCTACAGACCTCAAAATATCAAATAAATAAAGATGATTCTATGGGAGAATTCACGTAGTTTAGTTACCAGGTTAGAATATGACTACATTGTCTCTGCTTCCTGAAGAGGCAATCTTTCGGGCCTAAACTAGAGAGCTAGTCTCTCCATGGGTTCTCTATAGCCTCTAGGAGGAAACTTGAGCCTTTAAGCTGCATCCTTCTCTGAATATCTTTCTGAAGGCTTTTTCCATTCTTTACACACAGAAGCCAGGGAAAGTAGCTCCCTAAGCATGTCAGGTGGGTAACGTGAACCCTCCTCAGAAGGCCATCCTAGTGCTGGGAAGTCATCATGCTCGCTGGTAGTAAGGGGACAATGAAGATGTGTGAGAAGAACACAGTTCGCATAACCATGCTGAAAGCCAATTCCTGCTGACAGGAATACCCAGTCTTGAGGTTGGCTAGGGATCAGCCCAACTTCTCCCAACCAGGACTTGAATAATGGATGTTCCAGGCTGCAACTCAGAGCAACAGGACTTTTCACATGGGAAGATGCTGCCAGAACATGTCCTAAACTGAGGAGTTGAAATACAATGGTGGAATTGTAGATAGAATATCACACAACGAAAATACCTGATGTAGATTACCTAACATTTCTAAATGGGTAGCTTTTTCAGTAATTTGTAGCTTTCCTTCACTTTACAAAGCTCTGTGTTACACTATGTTACACTACATTTAGCCAGTATGAGTGAGACTTGTGTCATCTGTCTTGAGCCATCAAAGCCAGATCTAGCTGTCCATGGTTTCCCTGGATAGATAACAAAAAGAGACATGCCCCTGCAGAGGATTATCTGGTCAATAAAATATATCTTAGTTGTCTGGAGATTCCTCCAGAGCTTTCTCTGTTGATGTTATCAGGCACCAATGTTAACTGTGCTCCTAAATGACAAATGTGGTAGGTACGACAAATCCAGGAGTATACAGTACATTCCTCTTCACTGCTATCATAATAAACATATGCAGGTTCACTGCAGAAAACTAGAAATTGGGCTGAAGTGCAGGAATTTTTCCTCTCTGCTTATTTACAATATTGTCGAACTGCTCATTGACACTCCAGATGAAATGAGATCAAATGCCCAAGCCTATTAAGCTTGAATGCTGTCACTGAGGTCTATAAGACTTTCCTACCCATGGCAGCTCAGTGTTCTCATAATCATGTTTCTTAGCATCTGCCATCCAAATACGCCAAATCACACAAGCACTTTAGCCTTTATGTAATACTATATAAGCAATTGGACAAACTACCCTGTCTTTTTCCAATCATGAAAATCCTTTCAAATTCCTTCCTTCCTTCCTCTCTACAAAGAGGACCTGATCCAAATAAACAGAATAGCTGTGTTTTACGTTTGTGAATTGTCTCATCAATTTTGTTTTATACTGCTCTAGTCTATGAATATTGTCACATAATTACATATCATTACGTTGTTGCTACCCTTTTTCTTATGCATCTGTGCATTTTGAAGTGCAAGTTTCATGTTTCATTTATTTCTCTATCTCCTCCTTTCAATACTTTTAAAATCACTGGGAGTTTTTTGAAGGCTACTCTGAGCTCTCTAATTTTTTGCTACGCAGCCAATTCAGCAATTATTGTTGCTTTCACACTGTTTTAGCTTTCATGTTGAACCATTCACAACTGAAATAGCACAAGAATTTCAGTCCAAGTCAGTTAGCACAGTGACTTCTACTCAAAGTAATACTGTTTGTTTTGGGGTTTTTTAC
This sequence comes from Steatornis caripensis, assembly GCA_013398225.1. NCBI lineage: Eukaryota > Metazoa > Chordata > Aves > Caprimulgiformes > Steatornithidae > Steatornis > Steatornis caripensis. Next base: position 103,265 of record VZSC01006787.1, read on the forward strand.
TTAGTCCTGAAATTACGTCTTGGTAGTTTTTCTTTTTGTGGGTCAATGTGCTATTTTTTTTCTTTTAGTATCTGTAGCTCAACAAACTGGAATTCAGTTTTGCACATAATCCTGATGCAGACTTGCTGTTTTATCCAATTTCTCATTTTATACTATCAATCAGCTTTGCCAACATATTTTCACTGAGCAACATCTAACAAAAATGTATCTATCTCATGGAAGAGTAGGGAAAGAAGTAAGGCACTTTAGGGAGTTCTTGATATAATTACACAATCTTTCATAAAATTAATGGAGGAGCTAATTTAGGTAAGACTTATTCTGAAAGAAAAGGTCCTGAATTTGAATTTTGAGTTAGGACACAGCTCTACCCTCAAATGTTTCTATTAGAGTGGTAACACAACAGGCTGGAGACAGCATGACTTCAGCCTATAACTGCCTGACTTGGAGCCAAACAGGTGAATTTTAGTCCTTTCACAACATTGTGATTATACTACATCGACAGGACATGACCATAATCCTTATCGATGGTAGCTGTCCCTCTACCACAACAGCAGGACCGCAAGAGGCCATATGCTGATAAAGCTTCTATTTCAGGGTTTTTTTCATTTTCATTTTATGGAGAGAATACCTCTTTGAAACTGATAAAAGAAACAACAGTGACAGGGTAACAGAGATCCAGACAACCATTTTGGACAGCTGATAAAAAGGCTGTTTCTCAGGGAGGACTTGCTGATGTTAGCAGATGCAGAGACAGTGGAACTACCATGACTACAAAAACATGTGACTCCTTCATCATCTTTGCCTGTATTTTCAAGCTGGACAATATCCTACGAGGAGATTCGAATTGCAGCTGGATAGTATTGGATTAAAAAATACTCAGATATACCATAGAAAAAGGTGAAAGCAACAGAGGAACCTGGGTGTCCAGGTGAAAATAACACGCCCCTCATATACTGACCACATACTGGAGAATTTTCAGAGCTTTTTTTCTGTAAATTCCGCATAATCTTTTATGACTATTCTGAATTATATCTTAGAAATGTGAATGAGAGAAAGTTCTTCCAGCACCTAAAAAAATCCCTGTATAGTTATTTCCTTGTCTATATGAGGTGAAGTTCACCATGTTCTTTTCTCTAAGCTTGGTAAGATATTGCAGCTTTACTAGTCCTGTAATACAGAGGTGCAGCCTCTGCTATACTTCCTTTTCATCCAGCATCAGTTTCTGGCACTCTCCAACACAGCCAGATCTGCTGAAGCCAGAACAAAAGTTTACATGAAAATATAATGCTTCTTAAAGCCTCTTGTGGCACTGAAATACTGTTAGGCTGTAATGGTGTAACGGATGTATCAATAAAGGGAACAGTGGCATTATGCTTGTCTCTGATAATCTCCTGTCTATCTGAATCCTCACAATATGGGGTGGGGGATGGAAAGAGGGAGTGATGGGTTGTTGAAATCAGAGGGATACTAAAGCTGCAGCTCCTTCCTTCCCATGTGCCTGGCTTAATTGATTGGTACCAATAAAAGAAAAGGAGAATAACTGACTATAACTACATTTATATCACTTGTTTAAGGTAAAAATGTAATCCGAAATTGTACTAAATTACTCCAAACATCACTGTGAATAGCGGAAAAAAATAGGTGCTACAGACACTTGGCATGATGGCAACAAAAATATATGTTACTACACAACCTTTGAAAAAGACCTGGAGGGACACAGAGTCTGTAGTCAAAGTCAGGCTGTTAAAATACCTGTAACACTAAGGGGAACAGTGCTGTACAGAGCAGGTGAAAATGGAAGAAATCTTAGTGCACACTGGATCAAAGGGAATGACTGGACACAACATCGAGTATTTTCTAATAAGGTCAAAAATTAGTAGTCCTTACTTGGCAATTGTTTTTTATTCTCACGACAATCTCAAGCAAACCGTAATTGATGGCGTTTGTTCCTACTGCTGGACATATTATCAGAATGGCTATCTTGGCTTTTTTTCTTTTTCTCCCTCTTCACTACTTTGAATGAAGAATTTGAATGAGCGTTTCCATTTATATCTGGTAAGTACTGCTTCACATAGAGCTTTTCTTCCCCCAGTTTGTAATTCACCCACATGAAACTAAAAATACAATAAAGGCATGCTGTTCTTTTAAATCACATTGTGAGGCTAGGCTAACTCCCATTGCCATTTTCTCTTTAACACAAGTAATTATACTCTTCAACTGCCCTTTGACTCTCAGTGGACCAAGGGCAGTCCTGCGTGGAAATGAACTTAATTAATTCTGTTCACTGGAGTGGAGTCTCTTAACCATGGTGAGGCAGCTTGTTTCCATAGGTTTATGCTGTTAGCTGTAAGCAGCTAGATCTATTTTTCCTTTCTAGGTTGCTCCTGTTAGCCTTGATTTCTTGCCCTTGCAAATGGCATGTTTAATGTGAAGAATGAGTCCAAATCTTCATACAGAACTGAGTGTGACTCCACAAGGAAACTGGCAGATTTTGCAGGTAAAAATTCTCAAATATTCTGAATCAACATATGCAAATGATAAAACCAGGGCCTGGGGCACATGTTTTAGCAAAGCACTGAAGCACACGTTTATTTAAGCATGTAATTACGACTGGCTATTTTCTCTTCAGAGTGTTTTACTAAAGAATGCAATTGTAATTCATTAAATTACTTGTGAACTCACAAAGATGTGAATTATTTGGAACAAATAGTGTTAGCTAAGGACAGAATTGGAAAAAAAACCAAAATGACAAACCAATCCAAAAGTTGTTTTGATGCTGAAAAATACAAATATTATAATATTCAAGTGAGATTTACTGATATAACCTGATACCATATAGATATTATTATATGGCTTTAACACATGTTAATTACCTGTCTTCACAAAAGGACGGGGTTAAACTCTCCCTTGTCTGTATATCCTTGACCGTTAGTTTCAGGTTTTCTGATTGAAAACGGGGATTTGAACCCCTGAATATAATTAAAACACTGCTAATACAAGCCATTTTTAAGTGACCCTGTTATATTTTGCATTCAGTAATTCTATATGGCTCAAAAGCTTAAGACTTAAGTTCCAAACCCTACTCCAGTGAATATTATTTATTTTATATACACAGAAACATTTTTCAACAGAGAATATAATGTACACCCTGGTCATGCCATCCAGTGTGCAGGTCACTTATAAGATGTGTCTGGCCTTAACTTACATACTTGCAAAAGATCAGAGAAGGTATTTTAGTCTTCCTCATGTATGCTTAGTGTCAATTAACAGGGCTACTTCTGCTAAAAGACTTAGCTGCTTTTATCTTTTTGTTTACCAACCAGATTCTACTTTTTTTCCAGAAACAAATGTTAGAGGTGATACTACCACTAGTCATGGTCATCAGAAACTCTCCCAAAAATATGATGTTTTAAGGGATAAATTGCCTAATCTTTCAATAGTGCCTGAAATCATGAAATATTTTTAAAGCCAGACTAAGCTGGGTCATTTTCACATTTTCTCATGCCTAGCTGCACTTTGGGTCTTGGAGGGGAAGAGAAAACATAAATCCCAATTTAAAGCATGAGTGGTTATTCTCATAGTATTTCAAATCCAGCCAGAACTAGAAAGTACTGGAGATCCCCTTGGGTAGGTTTGGTCTCAGGAGACTTCAGTCAAGTTTTGAGCCTGTACCAGCTGAGTGTCTGCATTTTTTTTTTTTAGAATTACCTGAAAGGTATCAAACCTATTCAGGTCCCCTATCTAATACACAATTTCATTTAGGTAATAACTTTCTGATTTCTCCAGCTATACTCTGTGGGATTCTAAAAGAATTAGAACCTACTCTGCTGGATTTTTTACTGCATAGCCATATGCATGATGTACATTTAGGTGGAAGGGCCATCATGCAGATTATGACAGCTTAGCAGGCTATAAACTCAGTTATGTTATGATAGGCGGTCCTCAGTTCCAGCTACAATCGTACTTCTGTTCTATTGCAGAATAATTAATGAAACAGACATACACAAAAAAAAATTAAATTTCCATTACATTAGACATTTAAAAGAAAGCTTTCTTATAGAAGACTTTTTTAGCTAAAAAGCCAACTTTCAGTACTGTCCATTTAAGTCAAGGACAGTGAATAGCAAGTAGCATTCAATACAGGAATTCAAGCTTCAAATGGTTATCCTGAACGGGTTCACTGACAGAGAATTATCCAAGCAAAGGTCAGGCTCTCATTAAACCTTATCTGAAGCCAAAGTTATATGTTATGGTTTATTGCCTCAAGTACCAATTAATAAAGAATTAAAGAAATGAAAAAACCAGTGATTCATACCTTTGCTGGGAGAACACTCATACTTCAGCATAATGCTAAAATATTAATAGTCATTTTAGTCATGTAGTATTTTATTAGGCACTTAACTCTGTAGGTTTTATCAAAAGATATATGACACTCATTTTTAACAAAATGTTGAGGAGATTTGGGGAACATTTACTCAAAATCTAATAAAGTAGATTTCAGAGATATTTTCAAATGGAAGCCTTAAACACAGGCATCAATAATTAATGAAGAAAAAATGCTTAATAATCGGGGTCTGGGTAGAAGCCATAAAGAAGTGTTGAAATATCACCACGATATCAAGGGCAATTGTCTTCTAAGGAAGCTGCAACAGAAAACATTAAGTGCTGTAGCATTGTACAAGAACACTAACACGTTTTGCTCACAAGAGGACTTGTAGCAGGCTTATTTTTATCATCCCAGGCATTTCATTAGTTTGACCCAGTCTAGACATTTCTTCTCAGTGCTCAGAGAGTTAAATGCTACACACACACTCGCCTGCACAACTGTCTTCAAAATACCTTTTTTTCTTCTTATTTTCATCAGCAGCATATGCTCCAAACCACCTAAGGCTCTGAACTGATGCCCTTTAGCATGCTAAACCGAAAATATGTTTGCACCTGCAGATGCCAACAAGGTTGCATCTGTCACGGAACGCTTTCCATTGTCCTTGTTATCTGTCACATTAAGAGCTGGAAAACACAAGTCACTGGTGATTCTGAATGAAATAAAAGTGGCAAAACGAATGTCGGACCAGAGACAGAACCTTGAGAGTGTAGATAATCTCCTAGGTCAAATAACAATAACAGTAAATGCCTGGCCTCAGTGAAAACAGAATAAGTCTGTGTAGAAAAATAAATTCGGAAACTGAGTCTTCAACTCTGAGTAACCTTGACTACTTAGCCTGGTGACAGGACTCTTACACTTCTTAAAATTTTTTCTCTCTCTGTCTACCCAAAGAGAGAGCTTTCCATCACTGTAGTGACAGCTGAGCTCATCACAGAAAAGCTTACCATCCATGATTCCACATGTTTAAATGCCTAACATAGTCAACCACTGTTGCCTATTTCTTCTTGTCCTCTGTGGAGGCATACAGCCTTTGCAAAATATTCTGCACGTTTCCATGAGCATTTGGCTATTTCTTGCTTGGTCTGCTGGATTTCCCCAGTCATTATCTAAGGAAGGTTGAGTGATCAACTCTCTGAAATTTCTTACATTCTTTTCTCACATGTTCCATGCAGGAATTCTTCTACAGAACAAATTACACTAAATGCTGAAAAATCAAATGATGCTGATCCAAAGTTCCTTGAATTCAACATGGGAATTTTCAACCAGCTTTAAAACAGGTTCCGGACTTTTTATATTGAGCTCATTGTTCTGTATAGTGTCATTGTTGCTCTGGAGAAAGCATACTTTTAAAAGAATAAAAAATATAACACATTACATAATTCAAACTCAGTATACACTTTTGTAGGTAAAATCTCAGAGTATTATTATATTACAAAATTTTATGATTCCTCTTCTTTTCCTGAAACCCATGAACTGGTTCCTGCACTCAGAGTGTGTAAGTATCCTGTAGATAGAATATGTCTGCAGCAAGTCTGGAGTTGCCCATCCCGGTGTATACTGATGAACTTCGGCTGTTCCAGTACGGTGGTTCAAGGTGGCCACTGTATTTCAGTACCTTGCTTTATATTGCCTGAGGTGTGGAGGTTTGACACAACTTTTCACAACTAAGTTAAACTAAATATTGAAGAGCACGCTGTCTTTGCACATGTAATATTACGGTGCTTAGAAGCCCAGTGAGATACATGCCTGTTTCACATAACTGCATACCGATACACTGGAGTGCAACTTTTGTGTTGCAGCGTTTCAGAGCTGAGACTCTGAGAGCAGTGAAAGGAGAACGAGAGGGATCTTTGCTGGATGTATAAACTAGCCCCTGTGTTTAGCTGGTGAAAAGATTCACGGGGCTGAGGACCAGACGAGACGGTTATATAAGCTCATCTGACCTGTAACAAAGACCATAGGAATCCCTACGTCAATCCTGTGCTAAGCCTTAAAATCTCTTCCTGAGCTAGAAAGCATTATTTCAAGAGATAAGCAGGCTTGGTTTGGAGTTCAGTGATGGGGACCTCTACATACCTCTGCATAGCTGACAAATAACTGCCCCTTGCTGTTAAAGCAGCACACCCTATTTTCTGTTTGAGTCTGTCCAGCTTCGGTTGCTGAGTCTTTCTTTGTTGCTTGCTGCTAGATAATGCCATTGACATCAGCTTAAAATGTAATATGTCCGTATAACCTCAACAGCCTCTGCAGTCAAGACCATCACCATCTTATGCATTTGGGGGTAATCACTGGAATAAAACTTCTATTTTCAACAATTCTAGCATGCTGGGGTTCATCTCTTAACATGTAGCTGAGGCGGTTCCATCTCTGTTTTCCTGAAAACTAAAAGGCATAGGGATATGATGTACTTTTTCAGGCACTGGGTACAGTTGGTTCCTTAAAAAAGCCTGCCTTTTTTTTTTTTTTTTAGGAAATTAGAAAGGTTTACTGGTCTCTTGTGGTTTGTATTTTTATAGATTTCAAACAATAGGAAACAAATGTGCCTTTAAAGAGAGAAACTAATTGTTATAAATTAACCTCTGAAGTATGTTTAAATATTTCTCTTTCAATTTGTGCAATAAGGGAACAATTTAAAAGGTATAGCAGGGTGCCTGCCACTTCTGTCCTTTGTAGGAGGAAAATACATAGCAGCGTACGCCAAGCCTTATTCTCTCCCACATGCTAACATGAGCGGATGTCAAATCAAATCTCTCACAGAAACAGAAATGCAGCAGCAGGTATTATGTTTGTCAAAACCTTTCTGATACTGATCTTTCAGTTTCTGTTTCTATGTTTAATGTATTTCCTCAAAATAATTAACAGAAATTTGCAACCCGAGATACAGTATGAATGTGTGCATGTATGTATATGCAAGCACGCCTGTGTGCAGACATCTTTTAATCCCTTTATTGTAGCCTTTGACTACTCTGCCAAAAGTGTCTCCATGAAAATGAGAAAAAAAATCTAGAAAAAATAAATGTGTATGATCCTTCATATGTTTTAAATGTGCTTCTGTTTTCTTTGTGTATATACAAGCATTCCTACGGAAGGAGAAAAAAAAGTTAATATTGTTATAACCCGGAGTCTGCAATAAACCTTATTTCCTACTATTTTTTGATTGTATGCCATTTAAGTATTCCGTAGTGTAACTTCCAGGAAAGTGCGTATCAGATTTTTTTTTTCATTCTCTTTCCCTTCTGACTTCTGGTTACTAAAGCCCTAGGTTTTACTCCATGATTGTTTATAGAAACCTATCCAATAAATACTTTTACCTGCAGACTATGCTGTTAAGGTAAAAAGGAATGCATTTTATCTGATTTACAAAATAGAAACCTGTGGAGCCAAAACCACTGACTACGGATCAATTTACCTTCTGGACTTCTCTGATTAAATCCCAAAGGAGGAACTAGAAAGTGCTATACAGTTTCAGAGTTCCTCTCTGAAGACAAAGGCATCCCTGCCCAAGCACTCAAACTTGGATATTCAGCACCAGGTGTTTGCACCAGCAACAACTGGATTTTTGTTGCTGTTCCTCATTCGTATGTAATTCCCTGCACATTCAGAGGATTACACACTGTTTATGCATCATGCAATCTCACTGAGTCCTGTTTCTTTACAGTACTTACTCCTGCTGCTAAAAGGAAAATAGGCTCTAACAATCCTCTTTTGGTGCCAAAGCTGCTGCTACTGAATGAACACATCCTGCCTGCAGTAGTCCGATTGATCCTTGCGATCCCTGTATCCAACAGCAGTTCAAAATAATTCTGCGGCTCAAAGGACTAAAATTGGTATTCGTTTAAGATTTAGTGGCAAACCAAAGCTCCTTCATGTAACAGCAGATGCTGTTCTGCCTTTCAACTCCACAGCACACCAAAGTGACACCGAGCAAGTTCAAACTTTGGACGGCCTTGACAGCACACTGCACCTTAAGACTGGCTTTTCCTAGCTCAGAATCCTCCTTAGCTCATGAGCAATCACTAATGTCACTGAACTGAGTCACAGCTTGCAGCTCCGCTCTGAAGCAGGACACGTATACTAGGGACACATTCAAAATAATAAATTCTAAATAAATCTAGCACATGGTAGCTTTTTGCACAGTTACTGTTAAGGCCACCTTTGCAGCTTGTCAAACTCCATTGCCTTTAAAAGCTCAGTCCTGCTGCTACGAAGTACAATTCATACATTCACACCCCTTGCAGTGCTTGGTAGGCTAAAAAGATAGGCTTTAATAGATTGCTTTGAAGAGTGGAGAACGAAAAGATTTTCCTATAACAGAGACCTTTGTAGGTGATATATGAACCTGGGGATTATGACCAACCTTAAGACAAATAGGTGTTTAGACTAGAGTGACATCATTTTTATAGTTCACTTTTTTTTTTTTTTTGCATGCGCCACCCACACACTCAAATGCTTCACCTTTTCTTTTTAATCGTCTGTCTTCTGGAGAGATAAAGGATTCCAGAATGTAGTATTTGCTATTATGGTCTGAAATACTTCAAGGCTGCAAAGATCAAATATTACTGAGATTAAACATATGTGTTACTAAGACCTTTCGACCTCATATCGGTCATGTTGCTAGTTTTATGCAATAACCTTCCATGGGGCATAATAGCTGAAACTTAGTGTTATTCTTCCAGTATAATCAAGGCTGATTTTATTTCAATGGGAGTGCTACGTCACTAAATGAACAACTTGCATGCATGTAATATATGCATGCATATCTGTCCATATATAACATATTGAACTGTAACCGGCACAAACACAAACCTCACCAGCATATCGGTTGGTTTTACCCATGTACTCTTCAGTGAATTTTGAGCCTTTGGAAGCCCAAGCAGACTGGAAAGATTACTAGTGGCATGAAGTTTTCTCCACTGTTAACATTTCATTGTCTTTCAAAGCAGGATATTCAGGCCAGGACAATTTAGAACAGAAATAGAAAACTGCTTAGGAAAGCGTAAAATACGATTTCTGTCTTTCCATGATTACATTCCAGGCAATACCACAAAGCTCACTGCTTTCCTCCATTGTTTACTATGTAGTCACAGATGCACTTGTACCATGTTCCATAATGCAATAATACTATATTACTCTCTCATTACACATAGGAAAGTTGAAAATCATAGTGTCCCTCGAGGTACATATTTACATAGCTTCTGATTAAATAGTATATGTTACTCAGCAGATTCTCTTTACAAGTCTGTTACTTTTAAAAAACCTTTCAGATTCATAAACAATGTCTTTTCAAATTCTTCCACAACACTATTGAATGATTTTGCTAGATTGATTGATGACTAGGGAATTTTACTGCGAATTAATCACTGTCCCTTTTGGGATAGTGTTTTCATCTAGTCACTAATTCTCAACAAGACATGCCAAGGTCATAATGTCTTTGGATTTATAACAGTAGGGCAAAAAAAGAAAGTCTAATTTCTGTATCTCCTCCCTCTGTCATACTGGGTATTTCCATTCATTGAGGAAAAGAGTAGAAATTTGCCTTCTTTCTGGTGGAAGCTACCTCTACTTTGGAAATGGCTAAAATAACCCATCAGTGATGATTTATAACAATAAATAGTCTCCTCATTTATTAGAAGACAAAGTAATGAAAGAGGGGGGCAGAAGCATCGGATGCACTTTTCCAAGGGAAAAATTGAGAGAAGACAAAAGAACTATTTCAAGCCAGTGGCACAGCTGGGAGTAAATCTCAAGCTTCCAGATTTTATCTAGGAGCATGGCAAGTTCTGTGTACTAAGACTGGGGAACGACAGGCCAAAGACTTGACTGATTATGATTTTCTGTAGAATATTGAATATTGTGTCTCCCTTGTGATTGCCTCAAAATTCTGTAAAATAATTTTGAATCTGTGAAACAGCTGAAAAAGAAGTTTGTCTTTTGGTCAAAAGTCAGAGATGAGTTAAGGGTCCTGACCTCCTTCTAAACAATAGTGCGATGTCTTAAAATGTCTCTTGAGATGTCAGGAAACTGAATTCAAATCTCCTCTCAAATGGTTTCGAATTTGGACTGCGTATTTCTGGATGGAATACTCAAACCCAGAGGCTGTAGAAAGCAGCTTTCTTCAATTCTTAGAGCTATTCATTTAGAAGAAGCCTCTCTATTATTCATTGAGCCTAGTAAAACAATAAAAAAAAAAGAATGACAACAGGTCAGTTGTTCTGGTACTCATGCTCTGGTTCCAATCTTTGCATTGGTGAACATGCATACAAAAATGAGGCGTGATCTGAGACAAAAGGCAGAACAACTCACTACTTCCCCCTAACATGCTTCCACAGTATTCAGTCTCATTAAGGCTGAGTTGAATACCCTAACTTCATGGCTTCAGTAAAAAACAAGATTTGGGTTATTTGAATCCATTGTGTAACTGCTGCCTGTGTCAAGCCTTTCTTTCTACTGCTTTGAACTTTATTTTAAAATTTGAGCCTCCAAATCAAAACCAATTTTTTTCACATATCCAGTTTTCTTCATGGAGACTACACTTAGATAAACATAGGGACTTTGTGTAGGACATCTAGCTTCCCTGATGTTTCTAAGCTTAGTCTTTATAACTAACAACAATAGCTTACTATTTGCAACCTGTTAACCCAACCATGTTGGAAGTATCAGTGTATAAGGATAGCAGAGCTATACAAATGGAGTAGTCCCTCGCTGAATGTGAAGCATAAGGAGTCAGATAATATAGAAAAAGGTACATTGTGGCAACATAAAGCTGATACTGAAGAAAATTTATTTTTCCACTCTATCAAATAAGTTATAGAGTATTTTATAATACATCATAAAACTGTACTCCATCAAGACAGTTTCCCACTCTTCAAGACTGGTATAAAAGACTTTAGTCCAGTTCCATCTTCATAAATTACTTCAGTAGCATCAAAGCCCTGTATATCAACCCAGTAAAAATACATTTGGTCTTGCAAACCTGGGGAGAAAAAAGTTGAAAAGTTACAGATCACTTTTTACAAAAATATCTGTACATTCCCGATTTCAAAAGCAGCTGCAGACTAACTGGGAAGTGATTACTGACAGATGGAGTTCAGGCTCCTCACTTCATAGCTAGGGCTCTGGAAGCATCCTCAGAAAAGAGTAAGTCTAGAGATGCTCAATAGGTTGTGAAACCCACGCGTACCTCTCAAGTCTAACTTGCATTCGCGGGTCCTACAGCCATTCTGGGAAGGTCATCACCCTGCAATGCGCTGCGCTCCCACCTTCCCTCCGCGATTCCTATCCTCTAAGGAGTCTGACTAGTTCTGTTTGGGAACGGGCCGATGTCAGACAAGCTGAACCAGTCCCTCCGCCCTCCCGCGGGCAGAAGCAGCTTCAGAAGGGGACTGCAGCGCGGACCTGCGCACGGCGATGGCTCCGGAGAGATCCATCCAGGGGTACGTTCAGGTTACGTTTCCCATGCCCGAAACACCCCAGCAGGTAACCAGCCTCCCCGGCGCGCTGCCAGGGGTCAGCCTAGCCTACGGAGCTGGGAAGGGCCAAGCATCTTGTCCTTCAGCGAGGACCCGCGTTACCGCGTCTTCACCTTTCCCTGCTCCCCTCAGACTCACCGGCCCGCAGCAAGGCGCCGCCGGGGCAGTGGGACAGGGCGCGGCGCCCCGATGCCGCCCCGGGCGTTCCCGGACC